>JADLZL010005632.1:0-292874 GCA_015844335.1 Chrysopogon serrulatus | reverse complement strand
TCCACTTCCCCATGTCGCCCCGCCGCTGGCCGGGACCGCGGGGATTTTCGTGGGATTCCTCCTCCGGCCGCGGCACAACCGGGGTCTAACCCGACGCGTCCCTTATACCCCGCCTTTGCATGTCGGTCAAAGGCGACGACGTGGTGGATTCCGAGACTTTACCGACCGGCTCCCGACGATGACGACGACACTGAGCCGAAGGCCCCCGCCACCCGTAGCCCGGGGTCGCCGGCAACGAGCAGCGCGTCGAGCCCCGAGCCCCGCTGCTTCGCTTCCGGCCGCGGAAGGAGGCAGGGAGCGGCCGCAAACAGGGTCACTGGGGGTGGCTCCAGCTCGGTTGCTGATCTTCCTACGACCCAAGCCGGCCGATCCAGCGCATGCCTTGGTGTCGCCGACGGCGGCAGACAAGAAATAGCTTCAAGGCGGAGGCCCCGGCTGGTGCCGGTCCACTAGTGCCTTGGGCCTAGTGGCCGGGGTCGCCCGCACGCCGTCGCCGTCTGCGCCAGCCTACCTAGGGGCTGATCATCGGCCGAAAGCCCTAGTTTGGTTTTAGCTAATTGATGAAACCTAGGACTAACCCTATTGCTAAGTGTGTAGCATTAGAGAAAGGGAAGGTCCAAGCCAAGTGGTGGAGTGGAGATCAAGGCGATGGTGAAGACCAAAGATGATCAAGTGCCACCCTTGGAGATGAAGGAAGAAGAGGAGCGGAATGGAAAGCTAGAGGCAAAGGTATATGCTAGGGTATTTCTATTTCGTCGGCCGTAGGCGAGTAGAGAAGTTGACGACCGGGTTTAGGTTTGATAACCGTACTAAGAGGGGCAATATCGCGCAATATCGGTTATCTAAGTGCCACTAGGTGAGCAATGATTTTGCATATGCATTAGGAACCTAGTGTGCTAACAATCTCTTGCAAAATTCATTTGAAAAGGCTAACACACGTGCACAAGTGGAGAGACACTTTTGTGTTGGCACGTGAGGGCAGGAGTTGATGGGGTTTGGGTGTAAACCCCTCCCACCGAGCTTGCGAGGTGGGACTTGGAGGTTTTCGAAAAGCATAGTGTCACTCAGAGGTGACCGGACGCTGTCTCGGTAGGGACCGGACGCGTCCGGTCAAGTGTTGGTGTCCGGTGATTTCTCTGGGACGACCGGACGCTCCGATGCCAAGTCCGGTCGTGTAGGTAGCACAGGCGAGCGAGGTGGTGTGTGCACCGGACGCCGGGTGTGTTCGGTCAGGGTGCAGCGGACCGGTCATGTTTTGACCTCTCTGGAACCTCTCTGGTGGGTGATCGGACACCACTATTTGGGAGTCCGGTCGTGGCATAGGAGGCGTCCGGTCGGTTGACTGACAGCGCGCGAGCATGGCTAGTCGTTGGGTGTGAAAGGTGGAATTCAAACGGCTAGTACACGTGGCCGATTATGTTGGACCGGACGCGTCCGGTCCTGGTGTGTTGAGTGTCCGGTCAATGGGCAGGCAGTGTATTTTGTGGGCAACGGCTATGTGTTGTTGTGGGCGCCTATATAAGTGGTTTGGCCGGCTCTAGGGAGTTTCTCTTGGCACTTTGACATACTTGACATCCCTTAGAGCTAAGCAAACCATCTCCCTCACTTCGCATGCCTCTTGATTGATCTAGAGAGTGATTGAGAGAGCTTCTAGTGCATTTGCCTTATGATTGAGCATCTAGTGGCACTAGTGAGCGTTCTTACTGTGATTGAGCTTATTTCTCTTGGTGGTTGCTACCACCTAGACGGTTGGAGCAGCGAGCCGGAGTTGAGCAAGTTTAGAGATTGTTCTTGACCACTCCGAAGGTGATTGTGAGGGGTTCTTGACCTTGTCCCCGCGGAAGATCGCAAAAGGTACTCTAGTGGAATGCCTGTGACTTGTGTAGCCCTCATCTTGTGGTGATTCTTGCGGTGCCCGTTGGAGGGTTGGTGTGGTGCCAATCAACCGCCGAATTCTAAGTGAGTGTGCCGTCACAACGAGGAGTAGCGTGTTGGTAAGCACGTGAACCTCGGTAAAAAATCCGGTGTTTATTTGGGAGTGATCCATCGAGATCATATTTGGATTTCATTTGATTGATTGGATCATCACCTTGGGTTTTTATTGTTGATCAAGAAGGTGATTGGTACTACATCCCGAAGGCACGGTTTGCATCCCTCGGTTGCTACCTCGCGATTACTCGTGCAAAGTAGCTTGTTAGGGTGTGTAGAATAGTTTGATTGCTAAGGACATTATGCTTAGTGTGCCTAGCGTATTAGGATTGCTAGAATCGGATACGTTGGCTTTCAACCCCCCTCTAGGCTAGCACAACACTTGCTTCACCGTTTCATTTACTAACCGGTTTGTTTAGTGCTTTGTAGATTTTTAATTAGGCTATTTACCCCCCTCTAGCCATTTAGGACCTTTCAGCACCCTCCAGCCGGAAGCCCCTACCAGGCTGCCCATCTACCAGCGGCTAGGTCCTAGTCACCGCATCTCGGCACCGGACAAAGATAGTTGGCAGCTCGTCTGCCCAGTAGCGCCGGGCCGGGAGCGCGCGGGAGGCGCGCCAAGCACCGCCGCGGCCGGCGGACGCGCCACCGCTAATCGGGCGGGTACGCGACCACGTTCGAGGGAGGTCTGGACCACTTTGCCTCAATCGGCCTCTCCACCGCCCACCGAGTCGCCACTTGCACAAGACCCCCGCTGCCGGACCGCAAAGGCAGCAGCCACCGCACGCGGGAATGCAGGTGTCCGCGCCGACCCACCACGAAGCCGGCTGGACGGGCTGATGGCCGCCTCTCTCGTCAGTGTCGGGGCTGCACAGGGATGCCCGTGGCATCCAGAGAGCGATGTCCTCGCCACCACGCTTACCGGACCCGCCACTGGACACCTGTGGAGGAAAGCGGGACGCCGGCGTCGACAACGTGATGGCGAGCCTGAGTTTCTTCGTGGTTGTCCAGGCACGCCGTGGCTCCTCCGACATCCCACTCGAGGACGTCCGCACGGCTATCGCCGCGGCCACGGCCTACAAGTGGATGAAGTCGCCATCTGCCACTTTGGCATGGGGCCCCGGCTGCACAACCTCACCTGCACGCGGGAGATGCCGGACAGTGACGACGCGGCCACCAGTGGTAGCCGCGCTGAGAGCTCGCATGGTCAACCCACGGGCCGGGGACACACCTACGTTGAGGTAGTCTCCAGCCGACACCAAGATCCCAAGGCCATGCGGCTCTCCCCAGCCCGACGACGACCACAACCGGTGGGCGCCTAGCCCGGTCGAGGGGCGCCGGCCACACCTGTCCCCTCGGCGCCGTGCCTCCGGCAGACGCCCCCGGGATCGCGGGACGGACGCCCCCACCGTGGGCTGCCGGGAAGGGCGCCGCCCGGGTGCGAACATTTGGCCACCGGTGGGCGCTGTCCCTAAGGTGCGAGTGTGCGACCTAAGGCGCCAGCGTGCGGGGAGCAAGAGCTGACCGCCGCCTCGGCCGCCCTCATGGAAAGGCACCGCGCGCCCGACGTCGGCCCCGGCCAAGCCTCCGAAGTCCTCGTCGTTCTTGATGGGGAAGAGAACGCCAAGGACTTCGGGGAGAGGGTGAGCGATCACCGCGGGAACCACCGCCCGGCGGCCTCACTCGGCACCCCAGCGATCGGACCATTGACTCGGCCGGCGACACCCGCGAATGCGCCCGACCCGAGCGGGCCGCCCACCGTCAGCCCAACCGTCGCGCCTCATCCGCCCCGTATGACCCGATTCACGGTGGACGCTCTCGTGTGCCATGACGGCAGCCTGGCACCTGGCGACACAGACGGCTACTGCTCCCCCAATAGGGTTCGAGCAGCAGAAGCAGGAATCCCTCTCCCACGCACCAAACAGGTTGCAAGCCGCAGGAAGGGGCGAAACCTAGATGACACCGCCCTTGCCTGATCTCCCCCAGCCCGAGAACCCTGGCCAGAGTGCCCTAGGCTTGGAAGCCGTTCCGCTAACGCCACCGCCGGAGCAAGCGGGCTCCCCAAGCGCAGGTCAGGCTTCCCTAGGAGGGGCCTCCAACAGGAGCGACTCCGCGGGTCAGAGGACCTCCACTAGCCTTCGCCTGAGGAAGTTCCGGCAGCGTATCCTATGCAAGAACGCCTCACCTCTGCTGCCGCCAATCTCCCAGGCAACGCCGCAGACCAGATTACCGACATGGAGCCGGAGAATCGCCGCGCAGCCCCTGTCGAGGGTGCCAGTTTCCACGCGCGGGGAGTACCTCATCATGAAGCGCATGGAGTACTTGGAGGGCGCGGACAAAGCCAACACGGCGGCAAGAAGGCATACGACATCATTTTCATCGACAAGCTCTCCGCATCGCACGCCGAGGCCATCAGGGTGCTTTTCTCCGACCCGTCCAAACCGACACGGCGGAGGGGACGCCGGGCTCGCACGCCTAAGCGACCTCGAGGCTGGGGCGGCCGACCTACGTTGTTAATTCGCGAGTAATAGTTTCTAGGCTCGGCGCTTAGGGGAGAGAAATTTGTACAACATGTAATCCACAAGCGCAACGTGTAAACAATGTACTAAAAAACCCCTTTCTTAAATGCAATGATGTGCATATCTTTTACGTATTCGAGAGAAAAAAATTATGCATTGATAGACTTCGATTTATGATGAGTGTCACGTATTGAAAACTGGGTCTCATTGAAACTGGCCTAAGGCGGTCGTCTTAAGATACCTATCTATGTGAATGATGTTCACACAGTGACATTTTCATGGGGACTGCCCGAGCATTTAAGAACGGGGCCGCTAGATGTGACTGCCTCTGTTAATCAGAGGTTAGTCTTCAAAAAATCATTTTTATGGTAACCGTGTGGCTTGGGTCATGGAGGGCTTTTTAGGTGTGGCCCACAGGTGGGCTGAAGGGATTAAATCATGCTAGCTCAAAATCCATTTATGGTCATGTATCGACGGGCCGTCCATCGTGCAGTGATGGATTATCCAACGGCGGTCCAGCCCAGTGCAGGAGATGCAGCAACACTTGTGGGCTTACAAGTAGCAACGTCTGAAAAAGGTTAGCACAAACAAACACGCAGCACCAGAAACAACACTTGGCCAAACTGAAGAAAAAAGAGAAGCGCTTGGGCAAATCCGATTGCTGGTGACACCACACCACATCCTGCCATATTCCGAGTATAATACTACATACAGTACTACACAAAATTATTCAGTCTGACATTTAAACCGACCATCCATCATTCTCATCTGAAAGCCCAGAACAGAACGGCAAGAACGCGACAAGCCCAGAACAGAAAGGAAGCAGAAGCGCACGAAGCCTCGACCCGAGCGCAACGAACGTTGCACGCAGCGCCGTCAGTTCAGGTGCTCGGCGCATCGGCCGCCGCCTCCTCGACGTTGCTGCCGGCGACGTCGACGACGAAGCGGTAGCGGACGTCGTTGCGCTCCAGCCGCTCCAGCGCCTCGTTGACGTACCCCATCTTGACGACCTCGATCTGGGAGGTGAGGCCCTTGTCGACGCAGAACTGGAGCACCTCGGCGGTCTCGTCCATGCTGCCGATGAAGCTGCCCGTGATGGCCTTGCGGCCCAGCATCACCATGGGCGACACGAAGCTGAGGGGCTCGCCGATGACGCCCAGCAGCACGTGCTTGCCGTCCATCCGCAGCAGCGCCAGGCACGGCTCCAGCGGGTGGTGCGCGGGCACCGTGTCGATGATGTAGTCCAGCGAGTCGGCGGCCGCCGCCATGGCCGCGGAGTCCGAGCTCACCAGGTACGCGTCCGCGCCCAGGTGCTCCATGGCCTCCGCGCGCTTCTTGGACGACGAGCTGATCACCGTCACGTGGTGGCCCATCGCCTTGGCCACCTTCACGCCCATGTGGCCCACGCCGCCCAGGCCCAGGATCCCGCCGCGGAGGCCCGGGGCCGTCAGCCCAAAGTGCTTCAGCGGGCTGTACACCGTCACGCCCGCGCACAGCAGCGGCGCCGCTTGCTCCGGCGCCAGACCCGCCGGGATCTTCACCACAAACCTGAAACAGAATGCATCATTTATCAGCTTTCTGAACTATATAGGAGGCAATAGGTGGTTAACTTTTTAGTAATAATAAAATAATTTCGAGTTACCACATTTTTCTCCTGCAAATGAGATCAACCTAGGAGGCACTAGATTGAAAATTGCCTGAAGAACTCACACATATCCCCTCATTTTTTTTTAAAAAAAAAACAAGTAATCGCTATCCCAAATGTTGTTGGATAGGTAGTGCGATTTGGCCACTGACTGAAAAAGACAGTACACTAAAGTCGTAGGCAAGTTTGGGAGCAAACGATGGAGAAAGTTATCCCCATTTCTCCCAACAACCAGTGATGGTTTGGATGACCAATCTTCAGACATAAGAGTAGGTGAGGATTCGGCTTCTGCGGTGGAGGTTCAACTTCACAAAGTTGAGCTAGTAAACCACACCAAATCATATCCTACTTTCCACATCGCACTCTTGCCTGGTCACCACAAGGCCATACCCCGACTTGCAGCTGGACGATAACGGACTTTCCCGAAGATAGTTTTTCCATACCCTTATACTCCCCTCCACCTTTTCTAGAAGGATTGGACATCACCATCCACTTCACAACAAACTGAAGCTCAACTATTTATAGCTTTGTTCAGACCAACTTTTTTGTTTTAGAAAAGAGGAATTATCTCTAAAACACTGCAAGCAAGATAACACTGAATTTGGTGATTAGTTTTCAGCAGTTTCAAGAACTCACTTCTGGTCGACGACCATGGTGGAGGCGAAGCCACCCTGCGTGGGCCGGCCGTCAGTGTAGACATCGTTGTAGGACCAGATCTTCTTGTTACAGTACTGCTCAACGTTGGCCTTGCAGGGGCTGCACTTACGGCAGCACCCGACGATCACCCCGACGCCTACCACGTCGCCTACGGCGTACTTGGTCACCTCGGGCCCGACCTCCACCACCTCACCGACCACCTCGTGCCTGCAAGAGTTTCAGACGACATTAGCAAACCAACCCATGATAGCTAGTGTGCATTTTTCGCAACATTATCAGTAGGCAGTCGTGGAGTGGTTGTGCTGTCACAGGAAAAGTTTACGTTCCTTTTTTCCCTCGCAAACATGTCAGGACAAAAAAAGTATAGGCCGGCCGGCCAGCCGGCGGGGTTCACTTTACTACTCATTTTTGCAGCTCTTTAATTAGCTATCATGAAAGGAACATCATTATATATAGCCTGTACAAATTAGACGGCAAACTCTTGTGCTTCAAATAATATGGTAAACTGATGCATGACAGTAATTGGTAACCAACTACGCGTAAAAGAGTGTTCCTGTGGTATGTGCCACCTGTAAACCTGAGAATAGCTCCGGACAGAGATGCCGACGTTACCAAATGTGCACTCCTATCTACTCTACCAATCCATGCAGGCCAATCAGATAAGATATACTTAAATTTGTCTGCATATATAATTTTCTCATGAAAAATGCTGAAACCACATGTCACTATCTCTGTCCTACCCCTCTATTCTTTTCAGACAATTTGAATAATCGAACACTTGAGAAGTTCAGTTAATCGGGGACCATACACAGAGTATATACTCGATGCCAAGCTGCTGAAAAAAATGAAATCGTAAGGGGATGCATGTGTTTGTGCTCACCCAGGGACCATGGGGTACTTTGAAGCCCCGAGGTGGTTCTTGGCCTGGTGGATGTCCGTGTGGCAGATCCCACAGTAGAGCACCTTGAGCACCACATCTTCAGGGCCTGTGTTCCTGCAGTTGTTGTCACCACAAACACATCCATCCCATATGAAAAGAGACAAGTGTTAGTCCCATGCATATGAAAAGAGACAAGTGTTGGCTTATATTCTTGCAGAAGACCAGCAACAGCATGTATATGTATGTGCATGGTTCGCGACTGTTAGCAAGCAGTTGATGACATGAGAAAGCACTACCCCGTAGAGTCTTTCGAAGCAATATAAAAATAAAAGTATGCAAGGGATGGACGACGATGCTGTCTGTCTGGTGCCAATGGCCAGTGCAAATCATTGCAAGTAGTAGTGAGTAGTGACTATTTTAAAACCGAAAGCCAAGGCTTTTTTTGTATTGCTGTTCATGGCTCTTGGGCCTGATCGCGAGTGATCATCAGTATCATTACCGTGAGTAATAAAAATGGATGGTGTGTTGTACAGTATAGTACCGGTGATTATTGCAACAACAGGCGGTACCGCGGTAGTAGGTAGCTGTAGGTATCAGTATTAGGTCTGGTACACTGTACGTATGTACTGTACCTGCTAGCTAGGAGTAGTACGTAGGTACTAGTAGGTACGACAAGTCCACAACACGTTGGCCGCTGGGCGCTGGGTCATCATCATCAGCAGTTCAGCACGAGACGTCAAACTCACGTGCGGTGCAGCAGCCAAATATTAATGGTTCGAACAAACTTCGAAACAGAATATATCCTGACAGCAGTTGAGGAGAAGCGTGCGTCGTGCGTGGCAGCGTGAGTGTGTATACGTATTTTATATATACTACTTACTATGTGTATATACATATGGATCATCAGTTACTCGTGCGTGGGTGTACATAATATAACCATAACAAATCAGATACTCCGTATATGGATCAGAACTAATATGCATCGATCAGCATGATCCGCAAATCAAAATCTGCCTGCGCTACGTATACGTATACTCCCTCCTAATCGTTGCAGTGGTTTTTTTTTTTTTTTTATCGTCAGAATCATCAATCAGATTTTCTGTTCTTCCCGGCCGATCTCGATCGGAGAACTACAGAAGGCGGCGCAGAAACGTAACCAACCAAACCAAAACCAACCGTCCCTTCTCCTGGATCCACTTTGCCTGTTTGTTTGCAGAAGAACGGAGACACGGCAGTCGGACGGACACAAAGCGAGGGGCGACTACGGGAGTGAGAAGACGAACACGTACGAGCGGTCGATCTAGAGACGGCGGCGGCGGCGTACCTGACGGTGTAGGTGTATGGGGAGAGGTGTCCGGTGGCGTCCCTGGCGGCCCACCCGACCACCTTCCTCTCCGACGCCAGGCTCCCCATTCTCCTCTTCTGGATCGCGAGGCGGCGGCGGGGACGACGACGACGGAGCACCTGGGGTGGGCGATGGAGACGAGCCCTTGGGATGGGAACTAGCAGAGTAGTAGTGCGCTTGTCTTTTTGGGTAGGGAAAGATGCGTGAGCACCGAGCGGGGCGCACGCTATATAGGGCCAGCGGCGGGGCTCCCCGATCGGCACTGGGCAAAACTCTGCATGTCCTCCACTCTACCTACCTGCACTGCACTGTCAGCAATAGCAGGATTTTCTGTGGCCGCTAGCCTGGCATAATCCTGCCAGCAGTTTTCCAAAAAAAAATGATTCTAGCTTGACTATCAACGAAGAAGATACACCCGTATCCATTGGACAAGCACATTTTCCCACTCGACCTTTTGTTCCGTTAATAATGATATGTAAAATTGACAATTTGTCATCCCCGGCCGTTGCTGCTCCAATCCGATATATGTTCAAGGTTTAACCGGTACTCAAGACCATCGGTAATTAAGTATGCGCGAGGTTGACGACTGAACGGCCTAAGAGTTCCAAACAGACAATGTAAAGGTTTATTTCTTAGGATTTTATCACGATACTTATGCATCCAGTTTCAAATCTCTAACGTTAGCATAGGTGATATCTATATCTAACATAAGTGTGCGTATCTTTATTTGTGGCTTATTAATTATTCTTTTATAATCGCAACACATTTTATGCCTCAGAAATAGCTCTATAACTAAGAAAAAGCATCCTGTGGTTCTTTTTTTTAAAAAAAAAAACTTAAAGCCCTATTTTTTATTTCACGCCGGGCCCCAAATTTCTTTGGACAGCCCCTTGATCACTTTTTTGCATAAGACGGTATTTTAACGGTGGACGGAGGCGTTGTCGTCTTGTTTAGGTTCTAAACGGATGAATGACGCTTTTATCGTTTAGAGTGACATTGTAGTATAGACAAGAGAACTGACATCATTCCGTGAAAGGGAGGGAGAAGGAGTAGGTGCTGCTGTGTTTCTTCAGCAATCAGAATCGCAAATTTTTCCGGCGTTGGTAGATCCTGCATGGGGTTGGGGAGCAAATGAAGTAGTGAATGGCAGGAGCACGCTGATAGGAGCATGAAAGTGACGTGGCACGAACAGGACAACGCGAAAGGGATGCCGGGGTCGTTGGGCTTGGGCAGTTGGGCGTGGTAGGTGAGCGGGGCCCACAGGATCTGACGTCGGACCACGTCACCGTTGGGATAAACTCAAACACTTCCCTCAGCTTGCGAAAATAGCCAGGCCGGTCAATTTTAGCAAGTATCTAGTGTTGGCTCCCTCAATCCAAATATCTTGACTAATAATAGCCGGTTCTCTCTATTTAAACACAACTATTAAGCTGGACGATCAAAACAAACCAGCTACTAGCCAACTAATAAAAAGCTATTGGTGGTTGTGCTTCGTCTAGTGGTCTAGAGGATCTCCAGAAACCATGTATAATTTAGTTGCTATAAATCAATAATTTTAGTAAGTTAATAAAAAAGAAACAACCTCAACTTATCTTTCTCTCTAATAGTTTTTTATATGAACCTCTTAAAAGCTAAAAAAAAGATCCTACCTATCGCTCTGTCTCGCCCAAACAGACATTATCGTCACAATGACCAAGTAGCAGGGTTGTCGTCGGACGCTACCCCTCCTAACAGGCATCGCCCACTAGAATAGGAGACGTCGGCCCTAAACTGGCCAGGCGCCGCCTCCCATGTCAGCCATAGCCGCATAGACCAACAAATAGTAGACTAGCGACGTGCCGAACTTGCTCAAGAAGAGGCTAGGGCAATACAAGAAGGAAGCACCACATGTTGGCTCAACAATCTATCGAAATCAAGTCGTCATCCTCACCATTCATCATGTCAGTCCGAAGGGCAGCGAGACACGATTGTAACAAAGCCAATCATTGCTAGTGGTGGCCCGGCAAGGTAGGCTCCACGTCACACCTTGTGCCCATATACTAGAGATGAATGTCATGCCCATCTCTAAAATTCACTATCGTGTTTATAAAGGGAAGATGCATTCAGGACAACTTCCGGGTGGTTCGCTTATCCTGCAAGGCGCTCCACAGACGTAAAACCCCAAGCCTTCTTCTCAAGATCGACATTGCCAAGGCATTCGATACGGTCTGCTGGGCCTTCTTGCTTGATGTGCTGCAGCGTCTGGGGTTCGGGGAGCGTTGGCGTGACTGGATGGCCGCGATCCTCAGCACTGCGAGCACGAAGGTGCTTCTCAACGGGGTCCCAGGGAGGCGCATCTGTCACGCTAGGGGACTGCGCCAAGGTGATCCCCTTTCGCCGATGCTTTTTGTCCTGGCGATGGAGGTGTTCAATCGGACTATCCAATGGCTTCACGACTCCGGCCTCCTCTCTCCGCTGGGCTCTGGGTCCGGTGTGCAGAGATTAAGCCTCTATGCCGACGACGTGGTGGTCTTCCTCTCTCCCTCGGAGGCTGATTTGCTGTCCTTAAAACGGGTGTTGCAGTTACTTGGTGAGGCTTCGGGCCTGTTCGCTAATCTGGATAAGTGCGTGGCCACACCTTTGTGCTGTACGGGGGAGGACACCGCTCGGATTCAGTTGATCCTGGGGTGCCGAGTGGAGGCTTTCCCGAGCAAGTATCTGGGCATCCCCCTCTCCATCTTCAGGCTCACCAGGAATGATGAACAACCTCTCATCGACGCCATCGCCTCGCGTATTCCTGCTTGGAGAGGAAGTATGATGAACGCGGCAGGTCGGTGCACGCTGGTCAAGGCCACCTTGTCGGCGGTACCGGTCCACTTGGCCACGGCCCTGTGCCTCTCACAGTGGGCGATCCTGCAAATCGACATGCTGAGGCGGGCCTTCATCCGCGGCTCCTCGGTGGTGGTTGCAGTGGCCGATGCAAGGTGGCCTGGGCGGTGGCCTGCCGCCCGCCCGGGCTGGGTGGCCTGGGCGTCGCCGACCTTGGCCGCACGGGGTCGCACTCGGGCTTAGGTGGCCCCTGGCCCCGGCGAACCGACCCGGAGCGCGTGGCAAGGCCTACCCGACATGCCTGAAGCGCCACGTGCACGCCTTCTTCTCGGCGGCGGCGGTCGCCCAGTGGGCAATGGCGAATCCACTTTCTTCTGGACAGATGCGTGGCTTCAGGGGGAACGCGTTGAGCTCATTGCACCTTCGGTCCTTGCGGCTGTGCCCAAGCGACGGTTGGGGTGCTCGGTGGCTGAGGCCTTGGCGGACAACGCCTGGGTGCACCACATCCGGGGTCCACGCACTGTCCGCCTGATTGCCGAGTTCGTCATCCTCTCCAATCGCCTGGAGCAAATCCACCTGACGCTTGGGGTCCCAGATACGTTCTCTTGGCGGTTCTCTGGTGACCATTCTTACTCCGCGGCCTCGGCGTATGGGGCTATGTTCGTTGGGTGCTCGAGGCCTCGCGGTGCCCGTGTCCTTTGGAAAACGTCGGCGCCTCCGAGGGTGAGGTTCTTCTTCTGGCTTCTAATGCATGGTAAATGCTGGACGGCGCATCGTCGTTGGCGCCACGGCCTACAGGATAGCTGCTCTTGCGTGCTTTGTGATCAAGATGTTGAAACCATGGACCATCTTGTTCTGGGGTGCGTGTACAGCAGGGAGGTCTGGGAACGATGCTTGGCAGTCTTCCATCTTCAGGGGCTCATTCAGGTCTCAGAATCCAGCGTCATGGCTTGGTGGATGGGGTCCAGGAGGTCCCTGCCAAAGGTAATACGCCGGGCGTTTGACGCGCTTCTCATGCTGGTGGCTTGGATGTTGTGGAAGCAAAGGAATGCTCGGACGTTTGGAGGGCCTGCCTGCTCGCCGTCTGAGCTGTTTTCCTTGATCATGGAAGAGGCCACTTTGTGGATGGCAGCAGGCTTCCATCGCCTCAGCGCCCTGGACGCAAGGAGGTTGGGCTCCTAGGCTCCCGGCTCAGGTCCGCGCTGCGTAGCAAAATCGTTTATGTAATTACGATCTCGTGCTTGTTATGACTGTGTGTGTGTGTGTGTGTTGTTGCGGTAAGCTACGGCTTACCTTGTCCGGACCCTGGATTTCGATCCGCTTCTGCTTAATGATATACATGCCAGGCATGTTCTCGAAAAAAAAAATTCACTATCGTAATAAACATTAAGACCATATAAGTCGATTAATGCGAGCGGTGCTTATTTTGTCTCTTCCGCTGAATATATCTAGGCCCGTAGAGCAACATCACGATTTTTTTTGGTTGGATGAAAAACAAATAAAAAGAACATTGCAGTTGATGATTGCAGAGGATATGGTGCAGGTAGAACCGAACTCGGGCCATTTGTATTGTATGCGTATGGGGGCGAGCGTTTGGCGTGCATTCATTTTCTACTCAATGTTGCTCGGCACATCACACGTCATATACTTGTAGCTAGTCCGGAGAAGAAGATAGATATCGGTGTGGTTGGTGTGCCCACCGGCATCAAAGTTTTCAGTGTGAATTCGTGTGTTGATCGGTCACGCTAATGACCGTACGTGAAACCAACGCGAAAGCTAGATAAGTCGATCAGCTTGACAATTCGTGCGTGTGCTAAGCACACTGAAAATTGCAAGTGGTCACCGAACATCGACAGGTACCTGTATACGGGAGTTGGTACTCCTAATTGTCAAGGCACGCGTTAAACTTCTTTTGACTTTATTTAGGAGCAGCCAAATTAAAATGGGTATATGGAACAGATCAAACGAACTGAAGATAGAGTCAAGATACGAAGTCGTAGTGACAACTGGGAGCAGCGGTCACTCTGAGCCTTTCTATATCCTTTCTTATCGATGAAGAATAAGATACAGATTTTGTTGAAAAAAATATCTGTCACCAACTCGTTTAATAAGATCTATAAATATTCATGTTTTATATTTGGAGCATTATTGTGCATGCTGAATCTCACGTTCCAAATCAATGCAAGCACACAGGATCGAGTAAGCTATCCAGCGGATGGCGTCCTAGGACCTGTGCCCCCGTCGGATTTCCTTTTAGACCATGTTCGTTTCTATCGGATTAGCTCGTTTCTGGCCAGAAGTGTTCCGGTTGTTGTATAAATTAAAGTAACGAATCCGGTTAGGAATTATTTCGAGGGTTCAATTCCATGAAAGCAAACATGCCCTTAATATGGAGGACCTTTCGACGTTCCGAGCCGCTTGATTGATGGGATCAGAAGCCTTCAGTTCCAGCCGGATTTCCCTTGTGACGGTCGTCCTCTAGCAGCAGCTGCAGCTGTGATCACGTTGCTATTCTGATACATGCATGCTTGTCCAACCTCTCGCTCTTGAACTTGTGGATGTCTGCTTTTCTTGATCGGTTCATCGTGTTGTATACAATAAAATGGTGTCATGTTAGTGTTACAGTAAACATGCAGCATGATCACAGACTCTGCGAACCAGAATTCAAGCGCGCGCGGCCGCCCTCTGCCGTCCTCCATTTTGCCTTGGCTAGTGTTGGATCGGATTCCCATTGACTGAATCACTGGAGATCATTGTTGTCAAGATTGTTGTCAAGAGCCCAACCTGCTCGGATTGTGTTTCATTATCATTCTTTTGTCTACATCAGTTAACATTACCACGTTTGATTTTTAACTTGACATCTTCTGCAAGTATCTAGAACGTGTCCTTTCATATCACCTTTTCCTTTTTTATATATTTCAGCGGTGGATAACCTTTTCACTGCGACAGACACACCAATTTCCCTTCCTTTTATTCACAATAAAAAAAATTCCTTCCTTCCTCTATAAGAAGACCAACTCAGCTTGAGTTGTTTTAGCATCCATGCTATCGGGTTCAACAAACATTGAGGTATGTAATTCAGTTTAGTCTAAACGATATAATTCACCAACTAAGTTAATTCATTTACTAATTCATCTCAGTAATTTGAGTTGTATAAATTGAAATTTGGCTCACCTTTGTTCTATAGAAAGACTCTGCAACAAACGTCATGTTTTATGGTCACCAGTTCTACTTGTGCCCGTGTTTTAGTTAGTACTCACTTCATCCCTAAATAAATTAATTTCTAGAATCTGAAGCTAATTATCTTAAATTTGACTAACTTTATAAGAAAGAATAACAAAATATATGACATAAAATGAGTATATTATGAAAATATATTCTATAGTATATCCAATGATACTAATATGATGTCATAAATCTTGATTGGTGTTCTTTTTTTTTGTAGAAATTTGTCAAAGTTTAAAAATTAATTTAAGACAATTGTAGAAGTCTATTTATTCAGCGACAGGAGTATTATTATTGTCCTCTACAAATATTTGTTTATTTTTCACTACTGCCACAAATTTATGACACTGATTATTTTGTCTCAAACATTTTACCTTGCAGATGTTTCTGTGAACACCAAGCAATATAATATGCTCATATTTGTGGACATACAAACGCATGAGCAATTTCAACTTAATAAGCTTAATTAAGAAAGATACATGTAACATTGCTTCCTTGCTTCATTTTCTTAACAATGGAATTACTGGCAAAAGTTTTGCCCCGTCACATCGAATCTTTGGACACATGCATGGCGTATTAAATAGAGACTAAAAAGACTAATTGCACATATTGTAACTATTTTACGGGACAAATCTTTTAAGTCTAATTAGTCTATACTTTGATAATGTGGTGCTACATTAAACATATGCTAATAATGGATTCATTAGGCTTAAAAAATTTATCTCACGGTTTACTACCAAATTTTAGAATTTTGTTTTTTTATTAGTATCCGAATACCCCATGTGACATCTTATAAAATGTTCAATGTGACATAGACAAAACTTTTGCCACTAGATTCAAACACCATGTCCTCTTCGAAGATTTTAGAAAATTTTTCATAGGTTACGTACATCGTCCCTCATGTTGCATTGTTTATTGTTCATTCTCGATGTAATTGTGTTTTTTACCTTAGTATTATATGATCAGTTTCATAATTATCGTAATACATAACAATGAGAGGAAAAAGGTATAATAAATCGCTGTTATAATTCCCAAAGATTTAATTAAATGCATAACGGCTATTAGCTATACCATCCAATGACACTGAGGTGTGTATCTGCAATGTGGCTCTGATTGTTCTGTTGTTGTCTGATGAAAGACGTACTCCGTATCTAGCTAGTAGCTAGTCTTTCAGTTTTTCTACTAGATATGTAGCTATACGCAGTGCAGTAGTAGCCATCCCATCCAATGACACTGAGGAGTTTGCAAGGACCACTGAATTAAAGGTCCATGGACATGTATCCCTCTCAAACACGCATTTCAAACTGATTTTCCACACAGGGACAGCAACATGAAGGTGGAGGTGGTGATGAAGTACTTGGCCCAAAAAGCTACGGATCGTGCGGTTTATACATCACTTGGAATCGACCATTCATTAAGCCGCCCAATTATTTGTTGTTCAGAGTCTGTCAAGCTACAGTAGGCAACAACCGAGTGTTTTCAGAAGCATTCGTAGTAGTCGTGTTTGTCTTTATTTCGTCGAGAAATCAAATTATCAACTTTTCTGACAATTCGAACGATCGACAATGCTGGAGAGAAGGATACGTCGGTAGAGCGATCAATAGAGAACAGTGCTAAGCACTTGTTGAATTTGCAGCACTGCATATTTGCAGCACTGCATATATAAGTAATATATGAATTGGCATGCATTTGTTGGAATCATGAAAGAAACATTTATTTTATACCTAAGCGTACGTACGGACAGGCCGGGATCTCTTTTTTGCTGGTTTGGAACAACTAGACAAAGGAATGGGTCAGAGGCCCACATCATCATCAGCTATATATGTGTATACTTATTATATCTAATACACACACGCACACATTCTATTATCACTAGTACTTTATCTGCATTCAGTCTTAACTTGCATGGGCTAATAACTGAATAATGTGCATTCAGTTTTAATTTGCATGGACTAACTGAATAAGGCACAGTAACCACGAAGTAAATATGCCAAAATAGATTAAAACATGTAGCAATGTTGCAAAAAGATCAAATATGAGCAATTAACTGTGATTTTCACATGGCATCCATCGTTATCTCAGTAAATGATTAGAGACAATACGGTGCCCTAAGAGACCCATGACCAGTTGATCTTATTGTCCTATCTTTAAATGACATGACCATAACTTAGCAAAAAGTATCTTGACAATTTCATGTTTTCCTCGTGTAGTCACGGACTCACGTCATCCTTACCCTTAGTATATCTGCCAGTACAAGAAGTTAATTTCTTCCAAATGACATCTATTCATGGATTCTGATGCAGTTCGACCGAAGATCTACACTTTGCTAAATAAAATGTAATTATAATTTAGCTGTTTCGCCCACATTGATTTCAAGTGTCAGGTAAAGCAAACAACATGAGCCTTTATTTGGTATAAAATGTAGCAAGTGATGTAACATAAAAGATCAATACATGATCATTTATCTAGTAAAACAAAAAAAATTCAAAGCACCTGCCAATTTGTAAATATATATTCATTGCTAAATGATAAATTATAACTAATATACATTCCTTTGCAGGATAACCACCACGACTCTGAACCAAAAATAGAACTAGAAATTATAGTGAAGCTGAAAACAATATCAAGAATTGATGACGCACGGGCGGCCCCGATGGACGGGGATAGAAGACCTTCATCTTCTTCCTTCCCCCGATTACTCACCTGCTTCTTTCATGAGGTCTTTTTGTATCCTGGTGCCTTGAGCTAGCGCCACCGCCAAGTCGATCGAGTCCACGCGGATGTGAGGTGCAGATTCAGAGGGTCGGCGGTTGGAAGAAAGGAGAGTTAAGAGATCAGGGAAGGTTGCGGCTGCCTGTACGCTAGCGGGTAAGTGTGGATCGAGGTGAAAAAAATCAGCGATGGGCTGGGACGGAGATAATTTCCTATGGCAGGAACACGCAAAACCTCCTGCGTAAGAGTAAGAATTTGGTGTGCCCCACAATTAAGTTACTCGTTCTATTCACTTGTCTTATCAATCGACTTATTAATCGTTCAAACAATATTTGTCTCTCATAGCAAATCAGTCGATTTGTCTTATTAAATTTAATTATGTGACCAACCGACACGTCAACTATACGCCGTTAGATCTGAATATAATAAATCATCCAAGAGTCTAAGATGAGGCGGGTAAAACATTTGTCAGGATATTTTTTAATTCGTCCCCTCTTTTATAAAGAAAAATATAGTATAGATAGATGTAGATAGACTAACAAATATGTATCATATGACACACTTGTGTTTACAAAAACTATTTCAAATTGAAATATTCAACGAAAATTATCAGTATACAGTAAAAACAGATAGCAAGTGCTTGGTTGATTTGATCAGATCATGTAGGAACAATGTTCAAATCATTGAAACGGAAAGAGAGACATCGCAATCGAAGGATTATAGACGTACCGTGAGACATATTTGAGATTGAATCTTGATTTAGGAGGTCTTACATCTTAGATGTAAGATCACGAATGATGGAGGGCTCATATAGCACGACGTGTAGATCTAACGGTTATTGATGAGCGAGAGTAAGATTTTGGATGACGGAGGGCTCATATAGCATGACAACACCAAGATTGAACGGTTATCATAGAGGAATAGCCCCCTCTCGAAAGAACTTGCTCTTTTATAGAGATGATGATGATAATGATGATGATGATGATGTGATATGTTTTCTATAAGTCATGCCTAAAACAATATCTTATAGTACCCTTAGCAATGCACTAGGTATCACCTAGTATATAATTGGTTTTGGAGCTGAGGATTGGTTAACACCTCTGGTTAAGGTGTGTTTATAGATTCGTCGTCCTCTTTAGACCTTGTTTGACTAACATACAAATAGACTTCAATCCACGTGATTTAGAAAGAATAAAGGTAAAATTTAAATAAATATACTTTAATTCACGTAGTTTGAGAGCGATTGAGGCCACCTCAACTTTCCTAAACTATGTGGAGTGTATCAAACAAGCCTTAGACTTTCTTGGTCTTATGATCATGCGTTACTGAGACTGATCAACACAACACCATGGCAATACCTTGCCATTTGAGTCCCTCTTTTTTTTGAGAATTACACAGTATAACGCAGACGCTCACAACACGCATGCACACTCATCCATATGAACATATGCACATAAATCTTACCCCTATGAGCATCTTCAAAGGACTGAATCGGCAGATTTGGAGATTCCCGAAGTCACCACTGGCACCTCGTCGTCGACGGTAACGTCGCTTACCACTTAAAGCATAACGCCGATAAATCCTAAAAAAATTCCAAGAAAATTATGAGCACCAGAATTTAATCCTGAGTGGGTAACGTCCCACTGAATAGTTCTACCTGAGCGGAACGCGTTTGATTTCTTTCCGGGAATTTCTAACAGTCAGTCGACTGTTTTCTCATTTGTCATCGGTCATTTGCTTTTTGTGTCATTTTTTTTCTGTTTCCGTGTGCCGATCCCATTAGTGGGCTTGCATTCCTTTTTTTTCAGCCCAATCTCAACGTTTCCCTCACGTCGCGCTATCGGGTCTGCACGGGGCGCTGGGGAATCCTGTCTGAAGAACACGTTACGGTTTTTTTTGAAATCCGCGCCTCTTTGTCCTTTTTCGGGGTTCTCCATCCTTTTTTGTTCGGTGTTCATCTTTCCAGAAGCGGCACACCCTGCTCCGAGCTGCTCATCCCCCAGAGTGCGAGCGCGCCGCTCGCCGGCAGCAGCCGATGCCCTTCGACGGCGGCAGCCCCCCTGCTCGGGCCCTGTTCCGCTCGTTTTTGCTTGAGCCCCCAAGCCTGTCTCTGCCCTCGTGAATTCAGTTGTTTTTGAGTTCGTTTGTTGAAGGTACTCTTTGCATCCCCCTCTCATCATCACACACCCGTCCCCTCCATGGGCTTTGCTTTGTTTTGTTTTGTGCTTAATGTTTCTTTGATCTGTTTTTCCGGCCCCCGTTCTATTTTTTGTTCTCATGCAGGTGATGATTTGCGTCGATCCCGTTGCAGTAGATGCTTGATTTTACAGTTTATTTATAATTGATTTATCAGATTTTTGCACAGGTACTGACAGGAATTCATACTGAGGTTCAGTTTAGAAATCTAGGTTCAGTGTAGTTCAGTTATCTCCATTTCACTTTTAGTCTGTAATTTTATTGGTGTGATGATGCATCAAGCTATGCATTCTAGCAGCTTCCTTTCACGCAGGAAGCTAGCACATGTACTGTGGGGTGTTGGGCTTATAACAGAACCAAATGTGGAATCATTTGTCTTTGTCTGCGTTCACTTTCTTTTGACAATCCATTATTTAGTATGGTTCAACACTTGAATTCCTTCTAAATGGAAGAAGGTTGCAACAGGGGCAGACTAGTGTTCCGCAATGGTCCATTGTCTTACCGATCATATACGGATGACCTCAAAGCATAAACAACTTGTAATGCTGAATTCTCGTCCTAATGTGTTTTAGTAAACTAGCATTGAGAGTTTCAGTTTAGTTTCAGTAAGGTAGTGCCTCCACAGAGTTGTTGTTCCTGCGAAGAGAAAAGGATGTCTTTTTACTTTCTCTTTTTGTTTGAATTAGAGATCCTGAATGTAAATTTGAATATCAAATTATGTCTTTGCGCGTACCTTTGTTTCTTGGCATCTTGGGCTTACTTTTTTTTCCACAATCTTTACATGTGTCTTGAATAATTTGTTCTCTGTCCTTTGAACCTGCAAGGAGAACTAAAAAAATATTAAATGATTTGAATGAGTAGTTGTTGAAAGTAGGTGCAATCTGATTCTGTTTAATTTCAGTTCATATTACAGTTTTAGTAAACTAAGTCTCATCGTTATTCAGTAATAAATTTCTGTCTTTTAGAATTTAGATTAAGTTTACCTATTTTTAGTTTTACATTGGTTCAAATTCCTATGTTAAGTTTGACTTCAGTTAAAATTCAGTATTATTCAGTCTATTCAGCAATGTTTCTCTGTTCAGCAATTTTTTTCAGTTTCAGTTAAATGTTGCTATGTTCTGAACTTGATTGATCAGTTGATTTAGCCTATTTTTAGTTTCATGTGAATATTACAGTTTTAGTGAACTAAGTCTCATAGTTATTTAGTACTAAATTGCTGTCTTTTAGAATTTGGATTCAGTTTACCTATTTTCAGTTTTACTTCAGTTCAAATTCCTAATTTAAGTTTGACTTCAGTTAAAATTCACTATTATTCAGTCTATTCAACAATGTTTTTCTATTAAGCCATTTTTTCAGTTTCAGTTAAATGGTGTTCTGTTTTGAACTTCGATTGATCAGTTGAATTAGCCTATTTTCAGTTTTTTACGTTTCTCTGTTCTGAATGCAAAGTTTGGGTGTTTCAGTTTTGCATGTCGCATGCAGGAAATAAATTTTAGACCTCCTAAAAATCTAGTTACAGTAAACCAAGTCTAGTAGAATATATTTTCAGTTCGAGTCTAAGTTCAGTCACTATCTGAATTTGATTGCTACAAAAAAAGAACCAGTTTGTTTCATTATTTCTTAATTTTATATTCATTTTAATTTTCTTTATTTTCTCTCGGTTTGCATTTTAAATTATTTAAAAAATCTCTAGTATATGATACTCGTCGATATTACATTAGTGCTTGGTCAATTGTGCTATAATTTCATGAGTTACATGCCGGTGCCGCTATCGGTGTAGTCCATGTCATTAGGTGCCATAGTAGTATGTTCAAGTGCTAACTTGGCTGTTACCAGGAATCCAGTAGTTTTGGTTCAGTTTAAGTGTTAATGATTCAAGTTTAATTTTGTACAATTGAGCATTTCAGTCTAGGTCAGTTTTCAGTCTGCAGTTGGTGAATTTATAGTAATCGATCTCTTAAATCTGGACTGAGATGCGATATTTTCTGTTTTGATGATGCTTCACAGGAGTACCATGAGCTTCTTAAAGAGTTCATGAATGCTGTCAAGAAAAACTACGGCGAGAAGGCCCTCACCCAGGATGTTGGTTTTCGCCTTTTTGGCCGGCTTTTCTCTGTGTGCCTATAGCCTACTGACTCATCCAAGGTTAGTTTTGTATAATTGAGCATTTCAGTCTAGGTTAGTTTTTAGTCTTTTTTCATTGTGGGTGAAGTTCCCTTTCATATTCCCTACGCATTAAGGCAAATCGGTTGATTGTTTCTTATAGAAAAAGTATATACTTTCTTTTACTCTCTGGTGGACATATCTAACATGCAAGTAGTTTCAGACTGCAAGGCAGGGTTTCTAACATGCAGGCAATGTAGTTTTAATTCAGGTCTAGTAGAATCCAGTTCAGTATGAGTTTTAGTATAACAGAATCCACATTCAAGTAATCTGCATTAGAATTAGAATGTAGGTTGCTTTGAACCCAATGCAATGGATAGGACAAACCAGGTTTTTTTCAGAGAGTTCAGGTTTTTCAGGTTTAGTAGCGTTTTTTGCAAAGCAGAGGCGGTTGCTGTTTTTTTTGTGAGAGGGGGGCATCGGACTGCTGCACCCCCCACACCCCCACACCCAAAATTGTGCTTAGTTTTAGTAAAATATGGTCAGTATCAGGAACATGATATAGTTTTAGCAATTCATACAGCCTTTTTTTTTTAAAACATCCAGGTACACAGTCAGAAAAGAGAGGTCACTCAAGATTGAAAAGAAAACACATCATATTCAAGGTTTTTTTATATGATGATGGGTTTATGCGAGTCGGGAAACATCAATCGTCAATGTGACAAAGTGATCCATCTAGCTAGATAGTTGTATACCAGTTTGCAGATTTCGAGCAAAGTTTTTTCATCACCAGCATTGACCACACAGCACACAGTCAATCGATCTATCTTGATATCACTACTTTCAAAATTGCCCGCAGCAGGCACACAACGGATAATTCACTACTCTCATAAGGAGTAGGAGCAGCTGTAGTTCTTGCTTTTTTTTGTCAGAATCAACCTACAGCTTGATGGGAGCAGATCTATATCTTTTTTCTTTTTTTTTTTTTTAGCTATTTGTTTTTGTTCTTGTTTTTGGAGCTGAATCAGCTGTAGTTCGATTCTTGGAACAAGCTCCAGCTTATGTAGTTCTGCTGTCTGATGTAGCAGTAGGAATAGAACAGACAGAGCAGATACTTGATGACTATACGGAGTTATTCCCCTGAATCTGAATATGTTTTTTATCATGTTTATCTGCAGAATTTTTCTCGAGCCCAAAGAAGTGGATTCAGAAAGTCATGATCTAGGTGGTTTTGGGGGTAAGTAAATTCACCTTATTTTGTTGGGTATCATGATTTTGATCTGCATCTTCCACTCTTAGAGCTGACCTTTCTTTCCCTTTCGTCCTCACGCCCTTTTTGTTCTCCGATCAGCCTTGGATCTATTTTTTCTTCCTCCCCCTTAGCTGTATGTTTTATTTTTACTTTCTTCTCCGGCAAGTCTTTACAATTTTTTTCTTAATCTATTGGGTTGATGGCCACGTGCTGCTGTTTTTTCAGTTTGTTTCATAGGGTTCGACCGATGCACTCATAGAAATCAGCAGGAGGGAATCAGTTGGCTACTCCCGCAGCCCACATGCTCTGTATTTACTAATTCAGAGAATTCGACTGAGACACAAACAAATAACAGTCGAATGATATGTAGGCACTCCCCTGCCGCAGCAGCACGAGGCCGACCAATCCATTGTCACGACGACAGGCCCAGACGAGCAGCGTGGAGGTCTAGTACACTGGTGACACTCACATGGGCCGGACTGGGACCAGCGGGCCGCCCGTCCGTCCCCGTTTTGCTGGGCTAGTTTCGATCGTGAGCCAATTCGTTCCGGTTAGCAATGCAAGTGTGTCCTCTAAAAAAAAAAATGCAAGTGTGTTGCTTCTCAAACAAGTAAAATAAAAATGCAAGTGTGTTTGGAATTGGTTGACCCAAGAAAGATCCAGTAAAGATAAACTTGGATTTTGGAGGGATGTTAGCTTGATGGTTGTACTCCCCTCTGTGTCACGAAATAAATCAACATTTCTTCTGACTATGTAGCCAAACAATTGTCTATGTATGTATACCTAGTACTGAATAAAGTTAATTTGTTTCGAGACGGAAGGAGTAAGTGAGATACTTAGCCTGTTCAACAAGAATTATAAGCTAACTGATAAACCAAAATACTATAAAAATAGCGGATTTTCTGTGAGAAGAAAATACTTTTGTTGTCGGCTTTGCCGTATGGTTTAGGGCTCGTTCGGTTGGAAATGTTCCTGGCAAGAAATAGTTACAATCAGAATTATTGACTATACAAATTACACTAGTATTCCTGGTAGAAATGCTTTCTAGTCACCATTCCTGCTCAACCGAATGCAACCTTAGCCATCCCTCGATTGTCATATCATAACGAGAGTGTTGTCGGAATAACGCATGACATCTCTCTTTCAATAACAATCATACTTAATAAAGAAACTGTTCAGTGTAGTACGATCTGAGCTTTTAGGCAGGACATGACGATCAATCAGTAGGCATCCATTCCAGGAAGACGTCGCTCCTTACTTGTGCACGCAGCCTTCAAAAGGAACCAAGACCAAGAATGAAAACGACGGTTGGAAAAAGAGATACTGTTTTTTTTTTTTTGAACATGAAAAAGAGATACTGTACTCCCATAAACGAGATGGAAATCGAGAGGAACCGGAGAATATACGAGGCCTATATATGAGGACACGTTTTGTGCTGTCATCCCTGACGATACCGAAAATACGGCTTTGGCGTTACCTTGTCCAATGACGTCCTCGCACCATTTCGGTTGGCCACACAGCCCACAGCCCACAGCTCTCTCAATCAGGATTCAGCAGAAAGAACAGCGGAGTCCTCGACATTAAGTTGTTAATGTTTACAATAATGTAAAATAGTGATGTTTTATTGATATTGCTAAAATTTATTATCTCCGTAAGCATCTTTGAAAACCAGGCTAGATTTAAAGATCACGAGATGGATGAAGTATCATCATTAACATCTTATTGTCAATACATGTTTCACTTGCCAGTGAAAGAATAACGTCTGCAATAAATCATAAAAATATGAGCACCTGCGTCAAGTCAAGAGCATAAACTTAGACATACAGATTGTACCAAAAAGCCCCCAAAAAATAAATTATATGATTGCCCTAAGATAAATCTTAAAATATAGAAAATTAAAGTGCACTAAGATTTATGACTTCAAATAAATTAGTATCATTGGATATATTATGAAATACAATTTTAAAATATTTTTATTTATAAATTTAGTTTGACTTAAGACAACTATAGTTTAGAAGTTATTTATTTGGAGATGAAGAGAGTCTCATCTGAATATCGTCTGGCTTCCTCTTCATTCTAGTGTGCATTTATTACCTTGCTTACCTTTGAAAACGCTGGTCCACCTCTGATTGTTATGTATGGCTTGGTAGCCATCATCGTCTTAGGCTAACTTAGCATTTGTGTGTCCAGTGTGAGGCCAGGATTTTAGGGTCGGGTGCTTAAAATATGAAAGGTTGTCGAACAAATATTTTTTGATATTTAAGAATCTGTTTGGAACTGCTTTACGAGCTCTGCTCTACAAACTCTAATATAAAGTAGCTCCACAAAAAATTGGAGTTCGTGAAGCACCACTTTCAGTGCTCTCACAATTCCATTCTTTTTTCTCTCGAGCTGCATGTGTGAAGCTAAACCTGTTCAGCTAAAAAATATAGAGCAGAGCTAAAAAATCTGGAGCAAAGTAATCCCAAATATCACCTAAAGGCTAATACTCCCCCATCCTAGGATATAAGGTGTACTCCCTCCATCCATCCTAAAAAGAGTGTAGTTTTAGACTTTTCATACATTATATTTGACCATTTATGTTATTTAAAATATTTTATATAAATACTATCTATCTTGTTATGACTTATTTTATCACTAGAGATACTTTCATAATAATTTATTTATTTCATAATGTGTATAAAATTTTTGAATAAGACAAATGGTCAAACACACAGTGTCCGGAGAGTAAAAAATGACGTTCTTTTTAAACGGAGAGAGTAATCACTTTTTATTCATGTCCCATGATAAGACGTGTTCTGTCTAGACACACGTATATCAATACAGTCATACTAGTATTGAGGGAGAGAATTAAATACATTTCTTGGTCTTTAAACCAGAGGTAGTTATGCCCCAGGACGTCCCCAAATAAGCTAGTTACGTAGCTAGCTGATATGAAGGTGGAAGACAAAAGAAAAACTATTCTATACATTTATGTAGTATTGGATCCACAGTATTCCTCTCTTATATTCTTACGTGAAATAGATCAGCTGTTTTCTGATTGCTAGTGACTAATCTCTCTCCTATATTTTTTTCTATCACGTCAAGCTAAATAATCAGCCATCGAAGATGCTTTTGTATCCTGAGACAGAGAAAGTATTAAAATTGGAAAGCTAATTCACTAAATTTAGTTACAAATTGGATTTATAGTTGGTGGAGCAGGGTTTATGGTTGTTTTATCCACGTGATCACACCTTGTTTTTTTTTTGAAGAAACAGGAGGAGCTTACGCCCCTACTGGAAAATAAATTAAAAGGGCCCAAAAAGGCAGAGAGTACAAAATACAGGGAACCAAACAGGGGAGAGAAAAAAGGAGAGCTAAGATACAAAAAAAGAAACAAAGAAAATGAGAAGGATTACACAATCTGCTCTAGCCATGTATTAATAGCAGGGAGATATTTCTTCTTAGCTCTCAGAATGAGTAAGCTAAAGACATTTCTGAAGACTGCTTTGCACTTGTCTATGCTTGCTTGTTCGTTTCTGAAGATGAGATCATTTCTTGAGGTCCAGATACTCCAGCAGATCAAAATAGCAATCTCCATGAAAAAAGGCATCCCAAGCTGCGTTTTGAAAAGAGCAATGGATTGGAAGGGCTCAAGATTCTGCTGCACTGTAACCCCCACCAATTCCCAGCAAGCAGAAGCAAAGGAACAGTGAAGGAAGAGATGCTGAACTGTTTCCTCGACGTTTTCATTGCAGAGGACACAGCTGTAGGACTGAAGGTGCATGTGCTTTCTTCTCAAGATATTCCTGGTGCTTAGTCTATCCTGGATTAACAACCAAAAGAATACCTTGTGTTTATGTTGGCAGGAGGATTTCCAAATCCATGAGAAAACTGGGTGCACTTGTCTGAGGCCGGCTAGCTGCTTATATGCTCTTCTCGAAGTAAACTCTGTCCCTCCCCAGATGTAAGCCCAGGTATCGTTGTTACCAGAGGGTTCAAAATTACTCACAACATCTTCCAGTTGTAGGAATTGATCATATGCTTCGACTGAGAGAGGCAGGTTGAAGGTGTCAATCAGTGATGGGACATATTTGGCAGTAGCAAGAGACATGGAGGGCTTTTTTGTGAAGGAAAACAATTCTGGGTACACGTCTTTAGGAATTCTGCCAAACCATTGATCATCCCAAAATAGACAGGTTTCCCCATTCTGAACTGAAACAGAGGCCATTCCCTTGAACTGCTGAATGAGTTTAAGAACATCCTTCCACCAGAATGAACCCTTTCTAACATTATTTGGCAGCCTACCATTGTTGTAGTGTTTCTCCCATATTAGCTGAACCCAGGGAATGTCAAGCCTGTTAAAGAACTTATGTAAATTCTTGATTAACAGGGCCTCATTGTGGGTCTTAAGATTCAGCACCCCAAGACCTCCATCCTCTTTTGCTGTTGTGACCAAATGCCAAGCAGCCTTAGCATTTACTCTGTTGCTATCATCAGCACCTCTCCAAAGGCAATGCCTCCTGTACTTATCTATTTGCTCCCTGATGGAGACATGGAGGGAAAAAGTGCACATGTAAAAGGTGGGCAAGGCAGTGAAGACTGAATTGGTTAGCTGTAACCTCCCAGCCTGAGAAAGAAATAAAGATGTGCTAACCAGCCTCCTTTCACATTTGGTTACAATTGGCAGGAAGTCATCCACTCTAGGCTTTGTAATTCCCAGAGGAAGGCCCAAATATGGAAATGGCAGTGTGATCACACCTTGTTGTTTGGCCCCTCAATTTCTCCGGCCTCAGCACCATAGTGTTAAGCCAGTCCTCACTCTATGGCTCTAGGCGCCCAACCACCAACTTTTGTGGTTTAGTCACTGCCGAATGCCTGAACCGTGGGCTAATCAGATGCTAGCTGCAGGCACGGTAGGCGCCCAGCAGAGAGTGGACACAACCAACAACCTTGGAAGAGCTCCAGCTACTGGTCCATCGTTGCCGCCTAGCTGGAGTGCCACCAGTCTGTCGCTACCACCAAGGTTTGGAGAGAATTCTGGAAGGAAGAAAGCACCGAGCAGAGTAGATGGGGGTCGCGGGATGTACGATAGGGGCACCTGGCAGAGGAGGCATCGGAGGAAATCAGGTTGTTGGGCCTTGTTTGTTAGCCATCAAGGATGGGAGGGAGAGCACCAGCCGCCAGGAGCATGTTGTTTTGACCTCAGTTTGTGAGTACTTATGTACAATATATATAATTTTTGGCAAAAAGTACTGAATTGAAGCGAGGCCGCCTCTACCTGTGCCTTGCTAATTGGTGCCTCCAGACTCTAGAGAGATGGACACCAAAGATTAGATACAGTGGTGGCCAAGTACACGGGGAAGTTCAAAAGAGTTCACTAGTGTGAGTCCCGTGTGTTAGCGAGTGTGTTGTAGTATGCCGAGATATCAGTGCATGGCCGAACGGCCTCGCACTGCACCCGCGTCGCACGCCACGACGGAGCCCGCCGTGCCGGCTTTGCAGGATAGCCAATCGAGCCTGTGGCTCTCATGCACTTGTATAAATATGCACTCTGCAGATCAATACAATGTGTAGTTGATCGCAATCTGCTCTTTCATCATGAGCACCCACGAGGTGTTGAGCACGCTCTTGAGCTCTCCGGACCGCGCACTCCGTAGTGATGAAACGGTGCAACAGCTAGATTGAAAGAGCCATTGAGATAGCGTTGAAAAGCTCCGGCGCACACATTTTCTATGTATCTATCAACTGCTTGCTAGTGGCTAATTTTGTTTATTGGTAATGCTACTAAAAATACATGGGTTCTCTCAGTGCCATCTGAAAATTATTAATTTTACCCGACTACCACTAATTTAAATCTGTATTCCCTCCCATGCGGCCATGCCATTGCCATCATATGCTTGGCTTCTCTCTCTTCCCTCGCAAACGCCACGCCATGGCCACCGCCCACCCCATGGCCTGTAGCTGTCGGCCGAGCTAGCCTCTCTGCGCCCATGCCGAATTGACTCTGCCTCTGCTCTGCTGCATGCCACTGCCAGTGAACTGAGCAGAGCCAAAGCCCAGCCATGCGCTGCTGCTTCTACCATACCACACGCAGTGGCTTGGCTCTTCGTGACACGCCATACTCCTAACCAACCTCGAAAACACGTTGCTCAAGGGCTGCACAAACCAGGACACAAATCAACAAATCAAAACGCAAACTTTTGTAGTTTCGTACGTGTACGTTCGATCGCTGGTCACTTGAGCTCTGGAACACGGAATGGACAGTAGGCATGTCGCCATGTCGGGACGATGGAACTTGTAGCGGCCTTGTCTCGCATGCACTCGCAGCAATCAGCATGGTGTGCGTGTGCGGCCAGGCGCCGTGCCCACGGCTGTGGCATGCGATGCCGCGGCATCCATGTCGGGGGCCTCCAATTCGGTGCGCCCGATTCGATCAATGCGTCGTGTCCTAGCGCGACGTGAGCCTGCGCCTGCCCATCCGTGCCCCCACGGCTCACGTACCACTGGCGAGCCGTGATAGTCACCACGCTCGCGCATCTATCCTTTGCACGCTACACTAGGCCAATGTTCACGTTCCCTTGAGCGCCATGCACCCATGCTACGCGACTATTCTATTTTTAACTATATAATTATGAATCTTATATTGTATATTTAACACTGTAAACGCCCTTAGATAGAAAAATTGTTAATTGCATAATTCGATATTTTTAGTCGTTTCAAATCTGATTAAAAAACTTATATGCTCCGGTACTCCTTCCTTAAAAGATTTGCACAAATTTTAAAACAGCCAATTAACATAATTAATTTCTTTTGCTAATTATTTTCTACCTGGGCCACCCTTTGGACCCAGCCCATCCGTCCAGTGAAGTCATCGTCACGGACTACACGACGTCTTCCATAGTTTCATTCATTCCTGCCATTCGTTTGACTCGACGAGGAAGGACACGGCGGCGCAGCGTCGACATTCCGGATCGGCGGAACCCAGCTAACCGAGCGACGCCGGCACCTCGGCACCGCAGCAACGCCGCCTGCGCCGGGAGCCTCCAGGTTCGGTGGCACCGTCATATTCGTGGCTGAAGCTACGCGCGGAGGAGCTAGTCGTGTCTAGCCTGGTCAGCTGCATGGAAACTTGTTTTTTTAATCAAAAAATGAAACAATGTGTTAACTGGTATAACAGCTATATATGGCGAGAAACGCACCAGGTCGGCGTTGTGGAGGAGCTGGAGCAGGTTCAGCTAGAGTGCGCCGTCGTGGCGGCCCGTGAAGCGCCTCCCGACGTCCAAGTCCTTACACACGATGCGCGCCGCGCATGCCAGGGACAGTCGCGGGCGCATTGCAGAGCGCAACCAGCGTTAAGCGTGTCCACCGCTGGCCTCTGCACCCGCTTCGCCACGAATCGGACGGCATCGCCCAGAAATCGACGGGTGGCAGCTCCCGGCGTGGCGGGCCGAGAGCGGGTCCTTGCTGCGGTGCTGGCGTGGGCGTGGTCGATTGAGTTCCGCTGCTCGAATGTCGACACGGCGGCACCGTGTCCTTCCTCATCAAATCAATGGAAGATGTCGTCTCTTCTCCGTGACTTTACTGGACAGACGGGCTGGGTCCAAGGGTGGCCCATATAGAAAATGATTAGCAAAAAGGATAATTATATTAATTAGCTGCTTTTAAATTCACGCAATCCCATTTAATATTTAAACATGTAAACTATCTCTAATTTAAAAGTTGTCAATTAGAAAGTTTTAGGTCCTTTTAAGCTTTTCAATTTTGATGCGAAGTTTATCTTAATATGTTCTTATATGAAAAAGTTTTGGTCTTTTTTCACACAACAACCTATCACTGTTGGTTTATGACTTTAACCAATAGTGATAGTGCACAAGATATTTCTATAAATTGCTACAGCAGATAGATTGTACTATCATTATCGATTGGAATCACCAAATATCATCGCTACTAGTGATTACTCCCTCGGTCCCTTTTTAACTGTCGTTTGTGATTTCCAAGAAACAAATGCCGGCAATTTTAATAAACACTAAATATCGTCAATTAATTTCATAATCAGTATCATCGGAAAGATCTTTGGATCTAGTTTTTTAACAAATTTATTTGGAGACATAAATATTTCGCGTATTTTCTACAAATCGAGTCAAACTTGTGGCATGAAAATCCACGACGACATTTAAATAGGGACATAGTGAGTACTTATTACTATAGATTGCTACTGCAGATATATTGTGCTATTATTATCTATTATTATCGATTGGAATCAGCAAATATCATCGCTACTAGTGATTACTTCTTTATCATATATATATAGTGCCAGCAGATAGGAGCAGGAGTAGGCTGATGGCCAGGAGACAGGAGCAGGAGAAAGGAGTGATGCCTGCAGGAGAGACGTGCACCCTAACAGTCTCCACAATCAGCGTACTATTTTGCTGCAATCTGCTGCCGGGAAAGTTGGATGTGGTCCGCTGTTACATGTTTTGTAGCCAGTTTCAGCAGGAGGTAGGTGTGAGTTTTATTTATATTAAATAGGTTACCACCATGTAGGTATTTTTGATAATATGACAATATATTTAAAAGGAGATAGAAGAAATGAGTATCATATATATAAATAAAATTCTCTTTAACATGATTACCAACTCGTAATAAATTATAAAATTAAGTGTCTATAAAACTATAGAATGAAATTTTGCATTGAGTGTTAGTGTTTCATCTACGTTTTATTTTATTCTATAAAATATGTCAGTTTTAGAAACAACACCTATCTCTTGAAACTTACTCCCTCCATTCTAAATTATAAGTTGTTTTGATTTTTTTGTTACATTCATTTTGCTATGTATCTAGACATATTATTATATCTAGACACATAGTAAAATAGATGTACCAGAAAAAAATAAAAATCACTTATAATTTGAAATGAAGGGAGTACTTGTTATCAACGAAATTGAATTAACGAAAAAGAAAACAAAATAATGGCAAAGAAGGGAAAGTGAGTTAACAATTTCTAAAAGTAAACTTAATTTAATTTATTTATGTATCTGCGTGTGCACTGAAACATAGGGAAAACAATAAATCTTACTCCGTAATCTTGAAACATCAAAATAAAATATAAGGCATAGCAGAATTTGCATCTTTTGTGGACAGAGCCACAGAGGGCGGACGGAATTTCGACCACATGTCGACCTGAGAGCATACAGAGCTTGGTGCTCGTGGCAGCAATCAGACAAGCAGGCAACGAAAACCAAAACCGTCATCCTTGCAGCCTCGTAGGATAAAGAAAAACTATCCTTGCACCATGTTCAGTTGCCATGAAAGTTGCAACTTTCATGCAACTTTCATGCAACTTTCCCATCACATCAATTTCTACCCGCATGTATAGAGCAGTAAATGTTAGTAAAAAAATAACTAATTATACGGTTTAGTTGTAAATCACGTGACGAATCTTTTGAGCCTAGTTGGGCCATGATTAGACAATATTTGCCAAATACAAACGAAAGTGCTACAGTGCAGGGAATGCAACTTTCTCACGAACTGAACAAGGCCTTGGTCACTGCACTGCCACATGAAAAACTATGTGGTCCTATAGCCACAGCAGTAGTCAACGATAAGACAATGCAGGGGCAGTTGCAGACCTGTGCATACTTAAATATTTTTCTTTGAGGAAAAAAACTTTGTGTGACCGTGACTCCCGCCGCTTCCGTGGTCCATACGTCTTCTCAAATAGGAGTCCCGACTTCCGAATTAGCTGCTCGTGGCCGCGGCACAAGCACAATCATGGTAGGTTCCAATGGAAGATCACAGTATTCTAAAATGGTTTTGGTTGACATTATATGACAAGCTTGAACATGAATGAATATACAATTGTTCGGTTATACCCAAAGAGTGCAGAAATTGATAGGGCGATTTATGTTATTGCAGGGCCCCAATATATAATTCCTTTTGCAGGTCCAGCACAACAAGGAAGGAAATGAAGGACATAGGTTCAATACACAATCTATTTAAGTTTATTATCAACTATGTATTTTTATTTTGTGTTGTTTTATTCACTTGCAAGTTGGAGCAAGCAGGGAGGGGAGGGAGGGACAGCTACATATTTTCTTGCAAGGTGTATGTTCTTCTACTTCGTGGGGAGGGGACATGGGAGCTAATATATTGTTGGAACAATGAACTCTGTCTTGTTAGGAACTACTGTTTTTTAGCAAACCTTGTCAGGAAAAACTAGGGACGTGCTTGATTTCTAGCCTGGAGGACTAGGGACGCTCTTGGGCTCCAAGTCCTTGTGTTTGATTTACTAGGCCGGCTCGCTAGTGCAAAACCCACCTTCTCTTCTGGCTTCTAGGTAACAAAATCAAAGTCTGTTTTTTTGGCGGCCTGACTGCGTTCAACATTTAAGCCCATGCTTGAGTCACCTCCCGACCATTTTCAACTTCTCACCTCCCGCAGCAGCACACGCCTAGGTCTCCATCTGCATGTTATTCACGCTCGCCGCTGATGCAACCCTATCGCCGTGGCCACATCCTTGGCCACTTCCCCACTCCTGGTGAGTGTGTGTGTTGTGTCCATCGCTATGACAAATGAGGAAGACAGACGAGGGAGCCCTATTGCCTCTCGGCGGCCCACCATAGGCCGACACCCACCCATAGGCAAGGTGGGGTGGCTGGCCTACCACCCCTCGGGCAGGACCCTCCACCACCCAAAGTGGCGAGTGCGGGCATGCAGTGGCGTTGAGCCTCCAATCGCACGAGGTAGAAGATGACACTTGCAAGGTTGAAGACGATGCGCGGAGTAGCGGTCTTTTGTTTTGGCGCTGCATCGGACGCCGACAGAGAACATGAGCGCGGTCTGTAGTGGCACTCAGGTGACGGTGGTAGTGCTCTAGGTTCGGTATTGGGCCTTCGTTAGCGGCTCCCCTCCCACTCCCGAATCCTACAAGTTACTTCATACTGTTGCCCATGATCTCAAGGAGAGTTCCATAGCGTTGTTTCCAAGAACAGCACATCAATAAAATATAAAACTTGAATGAAACAACCAATCTAAGTGCATAATTTCATTTTAGAGTTTCATAGATATTTAATTACATGATGTACTACGAGTTTGTAACCATGCCATGAAAGTTTCATACCCTTGAAACTCATTTATTCTCGCTCTTTTTAAATATAGTGCCACATCATAAAAAATGTCTACCTAACAATTTATTAAATGCGAATGAAACTCCCATTGACTTCTATTCTTTGTTATTAGGTAGTAATTAGTTAAGCATCTAGTTGAGGTCTTAGCTAAAAACTAGTCCATTTATTAACTCATAGTAGGTTTGAATCAACTAGAACTATTTATTAAGAGCATTTAACCCGGCTCTCTAAATTCTCGTTTGTAAAACCGCTCTAATATCTTTCTACCCTCCAATCTTGTTTAGCAATCTAAAGAGCTAGTTCTGCTCCCTATATCAGCGAAAATTAGAAATAGAAGTTGAAAATATCTGAAGGTTGATTTAGTTCAGAAGAAAATGACAGAGGAAATGTCTTTGCACTAACATCATCATTGTTGCTATTACGGAAGGACGTAGAGACACATGCAGTTCTGGGTTCTCGAAGTTGCTGCTAATTAGGAGTACTCCCTCCGTCCCTAAATAATTGTCGCCGTGGGATGCGTCTGTTTTGACTTGATTTGTAGAAAATACATGCAATATTTATATCTCTAAATAATTTTGTTAAAAAACTAGATCCAAAGATCTTTCCAATGATACTAATTATAATACTAATCGATGATATTTATTATTTATTAAAATTGCCGGCGTTTTCTTTCCGGGGAAGCGGCGACAGTTATTTAGGGACGGAGGGAGTACTGGCCAAACTTCCAGGCCCATGATGATCGTATCCGGGGCCCGCGGCTGGGCCATCATCTCCCATCAACATGGGGATTCTGTTCCCAGGCCTTCGTGGCACACGTGATCCCGTGAGTAGTAGGAGTACCTTCGTGGCGCGACCACCGAGCAACACAATTTGCGCGGGCAAACCCCACACCAGCCACCAGATCATGAGATGAGTAGATGACCTTGTAATAATTGTAATCAAAATCTTCCATGCATGCACACGCGACGAACCCCAAAAGGCGCAGAACGTCAACACGGTAGAAGAAGCAAAACTCGTTTCGTACTAATAATAATAATAATCAGACGGTAAAACTGTAATAACAGGATTACTATTATTCACTTAATTAATCAGCTTCCAACTCTCTGACCAGTGCCTGCTGCTGAAGCTCCAGCTCCAGCTCCAGCTCAACTAGGAATCAGGAATCTCTGACGACGGCGGCATCCACGACCTTAGCCGCTTGCGCGCCACTCGCTCGGCGCGCCACCTCGTCCACGAACGCCTGGACGTGCGTGTCCGAGGACCCGCCGGGCGCCACGGCCTCCCCCACCGCGGCGCTCCACCGCGTGGCGCTGGCGCGCATGGCGTCGGCCTCCGGCCCGGCCACGGCGGCCTCCACGGCGTCCCGCACGGCGTCCCGCCGCAGCGGCGCCCCGCGGAGCCGCACCCCCATCCGGAGCTCCTCCACCAGGAACTTGGCGTCCGTGCACTGGTCGCCCCACTGCGGGAACGCCACCACGGGCACGCCCGCCGCCACCGTCTCCAGCGTCGAGTTCCAGCCACAGTGCGTCAGGAAGCACGCCGTCGACGGGTGCGCCAGCACGCGCTCCTGCGGGCTCCACGGCACCACCGTGCCGCGCCCGGCGACGGACTCCAGGAACCCCTCCGGCAGCAGCGGCTGCGTGTCCGGCCGCACCACCCACAGGAACGGACGCCCCGTGGCGGCGAGCCCGTGCGCCATCTCCCCCCACCTCCGCCGCGCCCAGCAGCACCACGCTCCCCCACCGACGCGTACACCACGGACCGCGGCGCCTGCGCGTCCAGCCACTCCACGCAGTCGTCCGCGGCCTTCATCAGGTCGCCGCGCACCTCGCTGTCGCCGTCGCCGTCGGCGTCCTGCCCCTTGATGACCTCGATGAGCGGGCCGACGGGGATGAGCTCCGGCGGGCGCGGCGTCACGCCCGGGAGCGCCGCCGCCACGTCGCGCTCCAGCTCCGTGAAGGAGTTGACGAGCACCCACGACGCGCGGTCGATGGTGCGGAACTGCTCGATGATCGCGCCCACCAGCAGCTTGAACGGGTTGGACGGCAGCAGGAACGACGGCACGTCGGCGACGGACATGGGCGGGAGCCCCGGCAGCGTGAACCGCGCGTCCAGGTCGTCCTCGGGCGGGAACTCCACCAGCCCGTGCACGTGGTGGTAGTAGAGCGAGAACACCGCGCACGACTGCACCCACAGCACCGCCGACGGGATCCCGGCGTCGGCGGCCACGCCGGCGGCCCACGGCATGAACGGGTTCACCACCACGCACGCCACGGGCCGCCCGCCCGCCGCCTGCCGCTCCAGGAGCTTCGCGAACGCCGGCGGGCCGTTGGTGGCGAGGTGGCGCATGACGTCGTCGAGGTCGGGGCCGGGGTCCTCGTCGTCCAAGAACTCGAACCGGACGCGGCCCCGCCCCACCGGCACGCCGTCGCCGCCGGCCGTCACGCCCGCGGAGGCCACGAGCTTCACGCCGACGCTGGAGACGGAGGAGAAGGTCACCAGGAGGCCCTTGGCCGCGATGCGCTTCGCCAGCCGGAGCATTGGGTTCACGTGGCCCTGCCCCGGGAAGCATATCATGAGCAAGTGCGGCGGGGCGCTCCCGGCCGCCGCCGCCGCTGCTGCTGCCACGGTGGGCGACGCCGCTTCCTCTCCCATGGTGGATCGGACGACGACCTCTGCCACGTCGTCGTCGGCCGCCTCTGAGCTGGCCGGCAAAGCGAAGTGGGCTGTGCACCCGTGAATGATGAGTCGCCTTACGGCTTGACGACGAGGCGGCTCAGTCTTTAGCAGCGTGGAGTACGACGCCACCGCTGCACTTGTAGTGCATTTTTATATACCTGGGGAGAGAAATGGTTTCGGCAACGATGACGTCGAGCGTGACATGTCACACGCATAGACACCCAGACCAGACATGAAAATATGACGCCTTCCGTGTAAACCTAGTATATATTATTTCTTAATTGTTGCGTTGTGCCGTTGTGGGCTTGTGGCGTGTCGCCAGCCAAGCACGCAGAAGTATCGAAGTTGCCCATGGCCCTCTCTGCTTGTCTACAACGCAGTTAGCTACAACGAGACAGACAATTCGTGATCATACTTCTCTCGGCTCGGATTTGTCGCACACAAAGAAGAAACATCGGACAGCACAAATACACAATTTTGGTTACAAGTCTGTTTGATTGGTGATAAAAAACGCCAAAGTTTCTTCAATAATTGTTTTGGTTTATTAGCACAGCTATGGCACATTATATTTTTTTAGCATCTTGTCCCACACATTATAGATTTATTTTTGTACCAAACTTTGTCACAAGTGTGGTTTCGATTTTACTCGTCACACTTTCTGTGATAGCCATAGTTTAGGTAAAGTTAAACATGACAAGATATGGTTACCAACCAAACAGGTCGATCGTACAAACTTGTTCGGATGGACTTGAACGAATAGCTAGGACACTAATGGTTAGTTGACTAGTAGTGGATCCTTAGCTAATTGTTAGCCTTTTTTATTTCTCAAGGGTTAAAGGATTAGTTCACCTATTAGCCCTTCGGTTTGGATTCTCGGGCCCTAAAGTTTAGCAACTGGTTGTTAACTAATGAATCCAAACAAGGCCAAAGGTACTCCCTCTCTGTTGTATAACTTGGGCTCTCATTGTCCAATGTCAAGCTCCGTTTATCCATCTTTGCCCCTTGATCCCAAAAGCGGACCGATACTTTGTTGGGTGGAAAGCAATGTTGCTCAGCACTATCACCTAGGTCGTACTTATCAATTCGGCCATTGACGGGCTTTCTACACACGCAATGGGCGCCTTGAGGATCCTCCTAGGGGGTGCAGGAGGCTCTCAACACCCGCCCCAGAACCTTCGTGTGGGTAGGTACAAATTAAAACCAAATGAAAGCTTTCTACACACACAATGGGCGCCTTGACGCTCTGGGACATGCTCTCAGCCTACCACAGAATCACACAGGTCAGTGTCGGTGATGGTTGAAGCACTTCGTTTTAGGAGGATACATGGCTTGAAGACTCCCTTGTCAATTTTCCTACCGCCACTCCACAAACACTTCGCAAGGCAATGATGTCCCAACAAGAGGTGATGTATGGGCCATCGGCCGGACAATTCTAACTACGGCTGAACCCCAAACGACGAGCTAGAAAATCTTGAGTCACTGCTGCAAGACAGTTCTTTGGTGTGGAAGAATGTGTTGCATGGTGCCCACTGCAAGATTTGCGGACAAGGTGATGAAACAATTGGTCCCATCATTTCGAGATGTTGCTTTTCCTAAGAGTTTTAGTCCACAATTGGTTGGTGTCCTAAGGACATTGACGACATACAAGTTCTGAGGGAGACCAAGACACTAGTCGTGGTCCCAAAGGCTACACCCACAACTCTCATCCTGCCGTGCTGCTAGGCGCTATGAAAGCATCAACATGATGCAGTGTTTGTGCTATGAACCTAGACTAGATTTGCCTTGCTGTTGCTTGCACGAGACAATAAGACTATGGTGTCACCATCTTGTCTCGTTACAACATTACCTTGTCCTCCTTCTGGTGTAACACTTTAGTTATGTAAACCTTCTACCCCCTCTTTACATAACCCTCTGAAAACAACCTGCTTGTATTCGGGCAGACTGCCCATCCACCCTAGGCTTGACGACATGTGTGAAATAAAATTATCAGGTGGAAATCTACTGACCTCCCCGCCCCCTCATCACCCTAAAAAAGTCATTTTAGTTGGTTGTGTCCTAGCTAAATTAAATTTATCTAGTTTTGATTAAATTTAATAGTAGATGTTACTATATTTTCTATAAATTTGATCAAACTTGAGAGGCTTGGTTTAGGAAAAAGCCAAAACAATTTATAATTTAAATAGAGTGGTAAAATATGATGCAAAACTATAAAAATTAATACAAGAAGATTATGGCATACTAATCTTCCAATTATGTAAACAGGAGCATTTACTCAAGAATAAATGAGAGATAAGACTTGATACAAGAGGATAGCTGATCCATTCAGATCATTCAGGAAACAAGCATCCACTTAATTATATAAAATATTTGTGATTCATTTGTTTGTGAATCGGGGCACTGCCGAAAATCGTTCATATGCATATATATACTCAATCCTATGAATATATGAACATACCCTCTATCCTTATGAGCACCTGGCATATGATACTTTGATGTGGATGTAATAAAAATAAGAGCATGGATATAGGTGAAAATAAAGTAAATAAAATGGTATAAAGACCATATACAGTATGATGATTATAATATCCATATTTTGACTATATATGGAGAAACACAATCATTGCTCAAATATGAACACCCTTCTAGATGATGATGGTTCGATTGGGCAATGCCATTTGTGCACTTTGGGAGAACTGTGTGATGTTGTTTGGATGGATGAATGATGTTGACATTAAGGACAACACAAAAGTGAGGTGCTGAATCAGGAGATGAACTAGGAAAGCTAGCGTAGCAAACAAATGGCTGAGGATGATACAACAAAAAAAGGAAGAAAACCAACAAACCACAAATATATATAAAAAGGCGGCAACGGCAACACAACAAAGAGAATCCAGGCCAGTTACGAGGACCACTAACATCGACGGATCGGAGGAAATGGTCACTACAGTACGGATGATACATGCATCAGATAAATACATTTATATCTATATCTCCTATAAACGAAACCCCCACTAGGCTAATTTTCTCTCCTCTCCTTGCGCCACGTCAGCTGTCAAGAGTTACCTTCACTAAAACTTTCATTTATTTTCCACTAGCTATTTCTTTTGAAATAGAAAAAAAAAATAGCGCCTAAACCAAGTATCGTAATTAAAATCCAATTGCACCATGGTGTTCCTCGCAATAAACTCTTCAAAACAAGACCCCATGGAATATATTTCGATAACTTTTTTGCAAAAATTTAAACCGTTTCTAAGAAAAACCCGTTTGTAAGCAAAAACCTAGTAAAACTGCATATCACATAGATTACATGTGGCCCTCTAAAACATGCTTATAGATGAGATTTGGGTGATGCCCTGTTCAAATAATCTATACCATGTCAATAGATACAACCTCCGCAATTGACCTACTACATCCATATATATGTATCTATTAATTCATAGTTTTGACCATTATAAACTCCTTACATTTTTACTTCATACCCGCAGCAACGCGCGGGGCATCCTACTAGTTTATATATCACTACGTCGACACATCCATCCATTAATTAATTAATTAATTAACATGCAAAATAAACTGAACGACCTAGCTAGCTCGATCCGGCTTCTGAATGAACAAGGTTGTTGTTAATTTAGTCATCCAACAAAAAGGTACTGTACATTGCACACAAAAATTAAGGAATCCACCAAATAGGTACTATCAGCATCACAATGAATATACTACAGTGTTATTGGTTACATGTGCACATTTAGCTATAGGACCCAAACTTAGATCATGTGATCGGATCCAGCCTCGCTCACATGTCACAACCAGCAGCAAGCAGCTCCACAGCTTCGGCCCTCATCGATATACCACCGCCGGCCGTCATGTACTCATGTTCAGTTGTTCACCTTATTAGCTTGTAACAACAAAGCCAGCTAGCTAGCTGCCGGCAGCCGCCGGCACCTTTCTTTCTTGCGGCTGTCTGTCATACGTGGTCTGCTAGCTGCCGCCTTGTGCGCGGCCGCCGGATGGACGACGACGTACGGACGCACGCGTATCGTCCGTCATCCGGGCATCTATCGCCATCGACGGTTCCGCCTCCCGCCGCACGGGTCCACCTCGTGGTGAGCCCAGCACTGACGCAACGCGATTTGGCCGCTACCGCCGGCGGGGGCGGACCGGCGGAGGCCGAGGCCGAGGCCGAGGCTCCGTTCCGTGCGCGGCTCATCATCTGCTCCCCGATCCCATGCATATTCCCATGTGCGCGCATGCTTCTGGAAGCCAAGCCACAAACACCACTCGTCTGTAGCTGTAGCTGTGGTCAATGGCGACTTCTGGGTAGCAGTATTCTCTACTATTCGGCGAAAATCTGCTGGAGTAGTCCGTAGCTGCAGACGATGGCGACGCCAGGTTTTGTTTGCTGCCTGCCGATCGAGGACCCGAGGCCGTGGATAGAGCACGGCGGAGAAGAGTCTAGCTAGCTACAAAGTCTAGCATTTGGCAGCAGGAAGGAGAGAGCAATGCTGCTTCGTGCTCCCGTCCCGTCTTCGATCTTGCGTGTATTTTAAGTGATGATAATCTATCTCGTATTCTCGTTGGCTAGGCGACTTTGGCATGGAATAGTTTGTAGCAACTCATTTGTCGTTATGCATCTGCCGTGTACTTGTGGCCTACGGCGCCTGCTATCTTGTTCTGGAATTGTACCTGTGGTCAGTTGGATCCGTTGCCATGTGTGGTGTAGTTTCACATATGCGTGCTTACGTTGAATACAGGTACAGATGTTGGAAGCTGATAAGGCGATGGTAAGCTTAAGGCCTGGTGATGACTGGTGATACATCTACTCAATAGTTTTCTTTCTTTTTGTAAGTACTGGATCGTCTGTTTAGCTAGCCCTTGTCAATATATAAGAACCTTCAAACAACCGACAGAGCTTTTATGCACTATTAGGACCTTGATGATGGTGAGAAAGAAATAAACTAGCATCAGCTAGCTAATGAGTCTGCCAGACCTTTTGGATCTTGGCACAGACGCCTTTGCATATTGGCTCTTTTGCCGTTTTATACAATACTCATCACATATATTTACGTGGTCAAACCTTTTTTATGATTACATATAACTATTAAGGTGACCTGCGCAAATCAAAAGGCGCGGGTTTTTACTGTATGTAGCTTTTACATTTTTACATAATTTTTAAGAAAAACATATTTGTTATTATTATTTGACTATAGTTGTTACCTCTTGATACTTCCATCATCAACTAAATCTTTGGTTTTAAGACCCCGCCTCCCCCTCCTTTTTATCCCACTCCTATGTAGTCGTGGTGCAATTTTTTTCTGAGGCGAGATGATAAGTATATCCTTCGGTTCTTTGGTGAGTTTGATAAAATCGTTGTTCAAGTCTCTAACAGAATTTTATATTCTTTTAATTCTAAATTTTGAATAATCCTATCGCTTACTCACAGATCCGTAGTGGTCCTTTTGGCCCAAAAAATAGCTTTGGATTCATAACGATATATAATCCTACTAGCTAATGTCTGCTTGTGATAGGCTCAAGCTAGCAGCTGTTAGTCGGCCCCGTCATCACACAACATCCCTCTTGATTGGCGTAGGCATTCCAAAAACAAAACTATGAATCATCACTGACGCCAGTAAGAGCTGTTGACCTCTGACCTTTTCTACTCATGCTGTGGTTAGTTTCAATCCGTTGCCATGTGGGTTAATAATATGATGCATGCATACATGTCCCAAGCAAAACATTGACCTTAACACATGCATGCTTATGTTGAATACTAAAGGTACGACAGATGTTGAAAGATAAGAAGGCGATGCTAAGCATATCTAAGTCCTGGTAGTGACTGGTGATACCTCTACTCATTAGTTTTTTTCCTTCAAGTACAGGATCGTCTGTTTAATTTAGCTAGCCCTTGTCAATATATAAGAACCGTCAACAACCTCCAAAGCTTTTATTTTATGCATCATTAGGACCTTGACGATGGTGACAAAGAAATAAACTAGCATCAGCTAAGCTATGATGAGTCTGCGTGGCCTTTTGGATCTTGGTATGAATGCCTTTGCATGTTGGCTCGATGCTTTTATTCAAAATACGCGCCCATTTTATATTATACTCAGATTTTCGAGGTCAAGCTTTTTTTTTTATGTTTACATGCAATGAGTACACAAATAATTACGTATAACTTTCGCTAAAAAATTACTTATACACTGATCGCCATAGAGATGCGTGCTATTACACTTATCATATTTATCATTTATTTGAAAAAAGTTATCTGTTGTTGGGCTAGCACCGTGACACTACTATAGAAATGGTCTTCACTGCCGGTCTATCACTAGCGGTTTCTATCCAACCGCCACTGATGTCTCTTCACTGGCGGTTTGAAACTTCAAAACTAGATCATGCTTGGGGAACACCACAAACCGCCAGTGAAGATACCCATCACTGGCGGTTCGTGGCTCAAACCGCTAGTGAAGCATCACCACGGTTCGTAGCTCGAACCGCTAGTGATATTGGTGTATCACTGGCGGTTTTATTTTGAACCGCCAGTGATAAGCTAAGCGTGGACCAAACATGCCTCCCTCCCCATTTCTTCCCCTCCCCAGCCGCCACACTTCTGCTCTCCCTTCCCAGCCGCAAGGTTCTTCAGCAGTAGTGCTCTCAGCTTACCTCCGTTCAACCCCTCCTAGTTCCTAGCCACGGACCCATGTAGGAAGCTGCTCACCGCACGCATGCACGCAAGGAAAGCTGCTGCAGCTGGCCAGCGGCATAGAGGCGAGGCGGCGGCGCTGCGGGGCTGAGGCATGACAGCGGTGCCGCCGTGCCGGCGCGACGACGCAGCCGCAGGGCCGAGGCACTGCGGCCTGCGGCGGCGCGGCAAGGTTCGAGGTGCGGCTCGGCGACCGCCTAGGAGCGAGTAGCGGCGCGCCAGTAACATCTAGCATGTTTTTTTTCCATTTTTTCCCCATTCTTTCGTGCATAAATCTGTTGGCTTGGTTAGTTCGGTCATAACTCGTTAGGGTGATGGGATCTTGAATCCGCATTGGGGAACTCGATTAGATTGCACATATTTAGATATTGGAAGTTGCAACTCAAATGGCTGTTGGTCCTGTTAGGTACATGGATAGAGCACTGATTTAGAGATTTTTTTTTTTTTTTTTTACTTATTGGCTTGTTCAGGAACTGTGGCACTACTACAAAAATCATGTTATATGACCTGTAGATTTAGTGATTTAAATTGGTTACGATCTTTCAGAATAACTTTCTAAAGTGAGCTGCAATTTTGGCCCTTAATACTGCAATTTTGGCGTCAATTTTGGAAAATGTTCCTCTCCTTTGGAGTAGTTCTTCCTCTGTGTAACCAAAATTTGTCTCCTGCAGGTGCAACTGTCAAAAAAAGGAGACAACTTTACCATGTTTTTCTAGGAGATTACTTATTGCTTCATTGCTTCACTACTATAATGGCATCTTATTTATTTGTTCAGTATATAGTTTGTTATACACTAAATTTGTCTAGTGAATGTCTCGGAATAGGCCTTCTGTGCAGGATATATTTGGCCTCTTTGCTGAACAGTTATGTTAGTGCCTTCCTCTTTATAATATTCGTTTTTGTTACCCATACTTTTATGCATTTTTCTGACCTGCAGAACTGCAAGGCAGAAAATTTCAGTTAGTTGAAACTTGCTTATATATCTAGTGCCACCAAATGTCTAATTTCGCATCTTAACCTGACCCATCAAGCTGCTGCTGCTGCTGTAATTTTCTTCAACTTGACACCTAGTATCATGCTAATGGTTCTCTAGAACTTACATCTCTTATATGCCTATTTCTATCAGCACCACTTCATGAATTAGTGTATTTCCTGGAAATGCTTAAATATATGTCATAGGGTTGAGAAAGGATTGTTGTTACTTAATTTCTTTCGGCATTACACATATGTAAAATTCCTTTGTGATTTCTTTTTTTATTTATTTCAGCAAGTGATGTTTGCTTCTAATGTGTTGGGTGTACAGGACATGGACAAATTCCAGGAACCTAAGGTATTCACTCAGGCTGCTGACACCAAGAATAACTAGTTAGTACCATTTGTTGAACTATTAGTTTGGTGACTAAGGTCACTTGTGAGATTTCCATTTGTATATTTTATCTTCACCTTTGTGATTAAGGTTATTAGTTGAATTATTAGTTTGGTGTTCGTAATAAAAGAATGGATGTAATACATACATATGTTGATGTATGACTTGTGAACCTCTTGACTTGGTCATGAATGGAATATATTGTAAAGCCTACATATGTTATTAGTTGACCTTTGTGTAAGGTTATTAGTTGAATTATTACTGTGCGACAGATCAACTCAGATCTGGCAATTGGTTCTAGAATGAACCGCCACTGATGTCCAAATCTGTAGTAGTGTGAGAACGACGTGCCAACTAACCTCATGAGAATTTGTATGCCACATAGCTTTTTTTTATGGGAACGTATCTAGTGCAAACTAACTTCCCGTGAAAACCCGTGCAAACTACGGTAAAAAGGTCGTCTAAATCATCAAAAAAAAATCACACATGTAGATGATATGATGATACACAACCTTGCAAAATATCTTGTAGAAACTCAACTTCGTTTGTGAGATATAAAAATAATAAATTTCAAGCCAGAAAACTGTCCAAATGATTTGGTAGAAATTTGTTATTTTTATATCTCACAAAGGAAATCGAGTTTAGACATGATATTTTGCAAAGTTGTGTATTATCATATTATCTATATGTGTGATTTTTTGTGAATTTAGACAACTTTTTTACCGTGGTTTGTACGGGTTTTCACGAGAAGTTAGTTTGCACTAGATACGTTTCCTTTTTTTATTTGCGGTTCATCTAAAAGGTAACCCACAATTATAAGCTAATCCGAACCTATCTAAACAACTAAGATAAAACTAATACCACCAGAATACGACTGTCACAGGTACCCTCCATGGAGTTGGATTAGATGGCCATGCAGCTCATGGCTTGATGACCTGGCCCGAAGCACGGTGTTTTGGTCCGGCACAAGCACGGCATGGCCTGGCGTGGTAAGCAGACCTGAGCCGACACGGTCCGATCCTTAGACTCGTGCCTGGGCCACTCCTAGGCATGTCAAGCGGCACGACGACATGGCCTAGCTGGTAAGGCAGTTATATTTATATCCATACATAGCCCACTAAAATGCTAGTTCTTTCCTAATTCCATCTGGCCTATCAACTATACGGATATTTTCTGATGTCTATGTCTAAATGATCTCAAACTCTAAATACATAATTTGTATATGAATTGGGGCATTTAATATGTTTATCATATATGAAATAGTACTCAAAGTTGGATTTATGATACGTATATGGAATGGCTATCAATATCTCACGCACTGTTCTAAATTTCAAAAGGAAAAAAAAACTACTGCTTTTGTGCTCTGACCAATTTCATTCCTAGCATAATATACTCTATCTGTTTCAAATTATAAGTTGCTTTAATTTTTTTGGTACATCTATTTTGCTATACATTTAGATATAATATATGTCTACAAACATACCAAAATGAATGTACAAAAAAATCCAAGTGTCTTATAATTTAGAATAAAGGGGGTACTATATAAAAAATATGTTAGAGAAATTGGCCTAATATAATGTATTAGGAATAGCATAAGACACTTTCTTAAATATTTTCTTAAAGGGGTTACAAAAGCTTTGCAAGAAGAAAAAGATAAAACAAAACAACTATCTAAGTTTCTTTTTTTTTTTTTTCTTTCATGAAAACTAGACAAATAAAACCTACAACTAGAACATCGTCTCTTCTCAAAGAACTACAAAAGTGAGATATACTGAGCCTTAAAAACACAATTATAGCTCCAACTAACAAAAGTGGTGTTCTACTAACTTGAACAACAGCAGATCCCTTAGAAACTACCTCTATCACAAACTACAAGGTAACAGCAATTACACAACATGAGTTAGAAATTTGTGGGCTCTTTAAGCAGAACACCATACGTAGTAGAATTAAGCATCTCTAGGATGTTCACAATAATCTATTACCATTATATATGTATTTTGGTACCCAAATATTATTTTTGTGAAATATTAGAAGAGTTGCTACACAGCAAGTATATCTATATGGAAGGTGGGTCCCACATATGTCACATATGTGTAGGGAGAAGAATGGGCCGCTCAGGAGTTGTTGACGCAGTTGCAGGTTACCTGGCTTTCTAGTTATTATATATGTATTTTGGTACCCAAATATTATTTTTGTGAAATATTAGAGGAGTTGCTACACAGCAAGTATTTCTATATGGAAGGTGGGTCCCACATATGTGTAAGAGAAGAGATGGTAGTTGGGATGATCTCTGTGCTATTGGAGAAGATACAACTTCCTCTTTATTTTGGGAGAGATGAGAGCATCTCTAACAGTTTGCTAAAATTAACTTAGCAAATCATGTTATTTAGCAACTCCGTAAAAAATATAGCAAGTAAAAAAATAGACCTTTTCCAAGAGTTTGTCATTTCCACTTGGTAAATTAAAAAAATAAACCTCTTGTTTCTCACACTCGCACAAATATCTCCGTCCCTGCTATCTCCATCTCTCTCTCTCTCCCCCGCTGCTGAATCGTTGATGGATTGCTCGATTCTGAAAAGCGAATTAATTGGTTGATTCATTGATTTGGGCTGCTGTTGTGCCCGTGCCTGTGTTGTTCAATCCAATCGATTTGCGATGCGCAGTGCGATGCGCGCGCGTAAAGATACGCGCGCGGAGGGGTCAAATGGCAACTTGCTAAAAATACCAACCTTGTTTAGCAAACTGTTGGAGATCAAATTTTCTTGTTTTGCCAAAATTTTAAAGATAGCAACCTTATTTAGCAAACTGTTGGAGATGCTCTGAGAGAAACATTGGTGGTTAGTAAAAAAGAGGTATTAGAAAACTATTGAAGCAAGAAAAGAATCATATTTATATATATCTTCAAAATAATATTTTGTGGGGGATGGAGAGAGAGGCATTGGGACGCTTTTCTGCCGCAAGTTTGTAAGCACAACGAATCATCAGCTAATCCTAATTGATTTAGTTTCAAACACAATAATACGGCTCATCGTGGCAGTGGCAGCAAGAAAAAAACTCCTGCACACATCTTGTGCTTCTTCGTTGGATGCATACATTGAAAGGCGGGACGTTAATTTGTCTGCAAAGTGGCCCTTTTTTGTTTTATTTTTTGTGAGGGATGTCCGCGAAAGTGGTATGCTGATCAAAATCATGTTTGCGGAGTCTGGCAGACGGGCCGCTGACGTAGTTGCAGGTTAGCTGGACCACAAGCGCGAGCGCTTAGGAGTTGTTGAGGGCCGAATGAAAAAGGCCGGGGAAGAGAAGAATGGGCCGGAAGGAAATAGTCCGGCACGGAAGGAAGGGTTTTGATTTTCGAACGCGAAAAAGTCGTCCTCACACTTGCATCAACTTTTTCTTGTCCTCAGTCACTTGCGTCATTTTTTTTTGTGGTGCTTCAATTTCCTTCCTCTAACTAGAAAATCTAATGGTTTATCTTCTACAAGTACTGAAATCGATTGCTTTTTCTTCTAGATTGCCTGCAAAGCGGTTTAATCCAAAATGGAATCATGTCAGCCTCCAGAGAGCTAGTTGAGATCAAACTACATTGTTAGTATAGGTTTCAAGTAGACTTTATAAAAATATAAATAAAATTAAACATATCAAATAAACATTATCAGAAAAAATAGGAATAACATTAACAAATTCTTTTTTAGAATTTACAGAATTAAAAATCACAAAGGTTGATTGCCTAAAATCTTAGTCTATATTATGGTGTACCTATACTATATTGGAATATTTTTATTTTATATATTATTTTGTGCTTATTTGCTAGTAGTTGACTTTCGCTAATTGCTATAGCTAATGTCACAACCCCGACCATCTAGAAGTTCAAGTGGCTTTAGTGACAAGTGACAACATAAGTGTCGTGTAATCATCACCTCATAGTTGATCCTATTAATATGAATACATGTGTCACTTGTACATGCATGCACGCACAGTGCACGCTCATATATACGCACAGTACTATGAACTCACACGCCACACCCGATGAGAATGAATGAAACGTCCCATAGGTTCCCCTCAAACTATATATATTACCTCCTGATGAGATGTTTCGGGGAAAAAAGATACATAGTACTCTCTCCGGGCTTTTTTTAGCGTGATGAGATCAATTCTGAATACCAAGGAGCACATGGTTAGAGAATAGTAAATCTGCAACGACACTAATAATCTGGGCACCTTCATGCATGCATACTCACCAGTAACTGCTTGCCCAATGATTGGCTCATGCGAAGCGCCTAGAAAGGGAGTGCTAAGAGCAAGGGTTACTCAGCCCACAAACAAGCTGTATGACTTTGTCACGTTAGATATAACCGACTAACAGCCCACATGTATAGTGGTTTGGTTAAAGTAAAGGTTACTAGATTTATATCTTTCTCTCACAGAACTTCTTGGAACCTATGCTCTAGCTGTAAACTAAAATTCTGCTTCTCTTCTCTTTCTTCTAACTCAATACAAAAAATAATATAACAGCTCCGGCAGCCTACTTACATTACCTTATAATACTTGCTCTAATAAGAAAACAACAATTTAAAAGTTAATCTTCGGCTTCGTATTTACTACTAGTGAGATCTACTCTAGAAAAATCATTTGTCTTGGTATAGCTGCAATGCCTTACATACCTATCTATATAAAAAAAAAATGTGAGAACGTCTTAGAAAGTTGCCTGGAGGTAGTACCTCTTGGTAATTCTTCCCAGTAAATAATGTGGACTCGTGCCACAGATATGTATACTACTATGCTAGTGAGATTGTATGCCACGTGGAGTGGCGCCGGTTGCCCTACACGTACGCATGCACGGCCACGCCGGCGTGGCCCGGCCCTACACGCAGGACCAAACCAAACAGATGTAGCACGTGTACGTCGGTCGTCACATGTAAACATCAGCCGGCCACCCACGACGTCGTCACCGGCCGAGAGAAAGATCAGGGCCGGTCAAAGGTATGCGTGCGTGGTCAAAACTCAAAAGCCACGGCATGCATGGAGATGGAGGAGCGGAGAAATTTGGGACATGCACACATGAGCAGCACATATGCTGCACGATCGTCGACGACGCCCACACGCACACCGATCGATCTAGGAGTGCTAGCTAAAAGCCGGCCGGCCAGCAGCGCGTGCGCCTTCCTCGCTCTTGCTTGCCTCGATCGCCTTCCCACTTTCCCCCGTACGTACGTACCAGTTGGTGAGTTTATTTGATCAAAACAAAACAAAAAAAATGGCTCGTTCGGCCGCAGGAGCAGGTGCTGCATGCTTCAACGAACGGTTGCCATGCATGCATGCATGTCCACAGACAGCTGCTTGTTGCTGCCCGTACGTACGGTACGTGTACGATCGAAGCTATCTACTGTATGCCATGCCGCGCCGCAGTGATCGAGCAAGTCATGGTCATGGACTCGTGTCGTGGGGCCTGGCCGGGTGCCTACCGCCGTGACAGCTGCCTGCTCTGCTGACGATTGCCATGAAATTAAATTAACCTGAACGAAAAGATCCATATATCTCTCATTGCCTCAAGTAAAACGAACATATTCTTACGTGAGTACGTCGTCCTAATATCAAAAGTGAAGTCGACCATGCGCTCCGATAAGTCTCAGACGAGTACAGTAAGATTTATTTATTTAAGATATCATTTTGCATGGTGACACATGCACAAAGATAAGGGGTAGAAAAGTAGAAAGCGAAGAAGCCAGTGGACGACGACTAGTGTACTGCTAGTAGTAGCTACAAGTCTTTCCTTCCTCCCCACTATTTTCTTCTATAGTAGTGTGTGTCCAAATCGGTAACTTGATTTGTACTTCTTCCATATCGATAAAAGAAGTCGTTTTCGATAGCGATATGGTCTCCAAAGTATAACTTTGATTTTATAGTTTTATAAAAATACTCATCATAAAGTGATATATTTATACTTTTATAGAAATACATTACAAGGCAAATCTATTCAATATAATCTTTATATTTCTAAACTCAACAATTTAAAAAATTATTTTTAATTTATGTTTCTAATATTTAACTAAACCTTGTCTAAAACGACTTCCTTTTTAATATATAGAGGGAGTATGCCGTGGAAGCACGAGGGGAGCAGATACACAGCAGCCTTTCATCATCGATTTAAGTGTGAGAATAGCGCTAACGTGCGTCATTTTTCCGCTGGGAGAGCCGTTCTTTAATTATCCACACAACTTTCATCAGTAATGATGTTCATCGCCAAAAGCCGCTGCCCAGGCATCATTTATTCACGATTAACACTGCTGCATACTTACGATGGTGGGCCGTGGGCCGCAGATATTACATTCTTCTTTTTGCTGCCGCCAGCCCCAGGAGCTGACCGTACTGCTCCTGGTCTCAACTCTCAAGGGCAGAGGATCAGCAGCATGTGGGTCTGTTGGTCCTCGTCGCTGCAATCTCAACTACTACCATGCGAACCGGCCAAAGGATCTCTCCCCACCCAGTGCAAAGAATATAGCATATGTCATAGGTACGGTGGTGCGTAGATAGGATTTTTTTTCAAAAGATATATGACGATAACTTCAACAACGGAGATCGAGTTTTGTGGTGGCTCGAATACGACTGACGACTCACCAACTAAGTTACTGAACGCACGTTCCGTTCGAGTAAATTTCTCTCTGGAAAAGGAGATAAAAACGTGTGATTATTCTACGTTGAACGGTCTGAACCAAATTGAACGGAACTTGTTATTCATTAGTCTCATTCAGATGACACAAAAAGTGTTCAAAAAGGTTATTAAGAAAAGAAGAAAAAGCACGGAAAAATCTAGGAGCATTATATTTACCGACCACGCGCGGCGGTGCATGCTATAGCTTTGCTATCCGGCAAAGGGATGGGGAATAAATGGGATACTTGAGTAACAAACACTCCATAACTATCTTGCATATATATTGTGTTTTTCTTCTTTGTCATTGTGTTTTTCTTTTTTGAGATTTTTCCACTTTTGTGATTTGTCTTTGTATCAAAACATATCAAATTTTATTCTTGCCTGAGTTTAGAAACGATTATAAATTGTTGTCTTTGTCATTACATATCAAATTTTATCGAGTTTGTGCTTTGTTCCAACAGTTTTTTTTAAAATATAGATTATGCGTACGTGTTGCAATTATACTACAAAATATATGCAATAATGGTTGCCTCAAAGAAAGCTAGCAAGCCCCTGTTTATATTGTGAGAAAGTTATTTGTTAGTAGGATAGGTAGTACCTTCGTCCTTGAATATATAATAGTATATCATTTTCTAAAATTTTCTCTGATTAAACTTTTTTATGTTTGACAAGATCTATACTGTAAAAGAATATACCTCTATACTGTAAAAGAACAAAAATATACCAAATGAACACATTATAAAAGATAGTATAAATGAACCCATTATAAATATTTGCATTCTTTTTTATAAATTTGGTCAAGAATTAAAAAAAAGTTAAAAATGATTTTAGAGTTTGATTTGACTATATATTTAGCGATATATATATATAAGATTGCGGCACCACACTATTGAGTTGCGTGACTTCCCTCCTCAACAAGAAAAGAAAAAATATTTCACCAGATAGATGCAATGCAACGGCGACGTATTTTCCACCGCAGATCGCGAGAGCACACAGCTTTCTCTCAACTTTCAAACATCTGGTACGGTCGTCGTCCTTAATCCAATTATCCAAACCACATCCCAACTTTATTGTACGATAAATCTATATAATATATAACCATCATAGGAACCAGTTCTTCCTCTTCTTTGCAAAGAAAGTAACGTACATACGTACGCACGCATGCAGAAACAAACAAGCACATCCACACGGGTCAATGCTCGAGACTGGACGTGTAGACGCAATGCAATGCGACCCAAAGGAAACGAGAATTGGAAGGAGAAAAGCAAACCAGCTTAGCTAGCAGATTTGGTTCACAGTCCAAAAGCAGCGAGTGGTTGCAGCCTAACGAGATCTAACCTACTACTACTACCACCACTCGATCAGCTTTCCATTTGTCAACGACTCCCCAAAATCTCCATATGAAGTCCTTGCCGGACACGTCTCACGCACGCACGCGTCGCCCCATGCCTCACCATTTAAGCATCCTCCCCCCCCCCTTCCTCCTCCTCCAGCTCCAAGTGAACTTACACGCGGTTACACCTCATTTCACAAAGCTCAAAAACACCATTTGCACCTCCGATCCTTGTTGACAACTCTCGGCTGGCCGGTGACGGCAAGCTAGGTCGACGTCGTCGTCGTCGGAGTAGCTGCTAGCAGGAGACGATGGCCTTACTCCGGTCGTCTCGGCTGGCTGTTGTTCGTGTGGCGGTTGCGGTGGTGTTCCTGCTCCTCTGCGGCTACGCTCTAAGCACGGCGGAGGGCGCCAGGCCTTTACATGGCGGACACGGCGGCGGCGGCGGCCGGGTTCTCCACGGCGAACTTCCCGGTGTTCGTCGTCGCGAGGGCCGGGCCCAGCCGGCGAGGAGCTGGGCATTAGTCGCCTCTTTGTAGAGGCCTGCCGCCTGCCTCTGGATCGCATTGGAAGTCTTCTGCAAGTGTAATCATTATAAGGATTTTTCTCTTTTAATTTACTCATCTAGCTACTTCTTCTGCTATGCTAGCTGTTTCATTTGTTCTTTCCTATTCTAATGGGATATGCTTATAGCTTTTGATATGATATCGATCTGATACGGCGAACAGCTTTTGTTCCGTTTGATGTATATATTGAGGGTTTTATTTATGATTATTACTACATGTAAAACAGAGTAATGATTTTGGTTGTATTGTAAGAACAATGAGCCAAGATATTCAAACCAACTCCGCCAGAACATGCAAAACTTCCCAAATTCCACAGAAACTGATTTCATTTCTTTTTGTGTGTGTGTGAAATTCTTTTGTGAAGCACTTAGGTTTCATAATGATCGTACTTGCAGGTCTCAAAAAAAATGATCGTACTTGCAGGGGTCGCAAGCCTGTCCATGCACAACAAATTAAAAAAATGTGTACCGCGTGAAAGCATCAGTCGTTGTTTCTCAGGAGACAAACAGTTCTGCTCATAGCACCGCATAATAAGATCGTTCATTTTCTTACAAGGAAGAATAACTCAGATCATACACACATATATACATGAAACTTTGTGCGATAACCTAAGTTAGTCCTCAACAAGTTTGTAAGGGATCACGTCATCTGCTTCTCAGCTGGCCACACCGAATGGAGGAGCGTGTATGGACACAGCAACATTTCAGAAACTGAAGGTCAACCACTTCCCCAGCTTTGGATGAGCATTTTTCTTCTCATCACTAGATAGTGGCACGGTGACTTCGGCATGCGTCCTCCTGTTTCTCCTCAGTTTAGGGGCAGAGAAAGAGAACCATCTGTGGAACAAACTTCCTTTCTTGGGAGTTTCTTCTTGCACGCGCAACTCATGAATATCATCGTACTCGAAAACACAAGGATCTTCTAAGACACTCGTAGAGCACCTGCTGTTAGTAAACTTCTCACCCTCATCTTCGCTGAGATCATCCAACAAACTCACTAGTCTGTAACCATCCACCGAAGTCGTTGACCTATATTGGGATGATGTTTGCAGATGTCAGCATATAGAATTTCGCACTTCTTGGAAATCGAAGGGGTGTGGTGTGAATGAAGCAGACATAAGCCTCAATAGGGGATTTATAATATTTTATACCTTCTGTGAGTGTGAGATGCTTCCTTCTGGTTTTTGGGGAGACTCCTGCATGGGCTATGGTCAACAGAGAGAACAGAGAGATGCTGGGCAAAATGAAGCTGCATGAAGGGAGGAAATATAAGAAAAAGGATGCTGGGAAATTGAAGCTGCATGAAGGGAGGAAATATAAGAAAAAGGCATGGCACAGAAAGCAAATAGACTACATCACAATGTGAAGTTTAAATGAGATTTCAAACTTGTGTAGCAAATATCAGAAATAGTAAATAGGAACACAATAAATGATAAATATTACTAGAAAAGCGTGCTATATTTGATTATCCGAGCAGACTGGCTTGGCAGTAATAGTTGGATCTTTTTTTTTTCTATTTGCATATTATGGCACTGCAAGCACACATATTCCAGATGATCATGACATCCTAAATTTACTTCCAAATCAAGAAATGTAATATAGTAGATGATAAAAGTACTAAAGAATAGTTGAAGACTGCATCACGGTTACTGTCCAATACAATAGGGTCTTATCTCTCAACTGGTGTCAATAGTCAGCCTGAATCGAGGGAACTGAGCATGTATTACTGTTGTGCATGTGCAGATGCAGAGGAAGAGGGGGTTGTGGTTCACAAAAGAAAAACTTAAATTGTCACATTTGCTTGAGCAAATGTCGTACACCCTCTTTGTAACTATAAAGGTCCTGTTTGGTAAATGAAGCAGGATAAGTAATATTCTGTCTTATCTCACAAGACAGAGCAGAATTAGTGGGCACTAAAAGGAAAAATGCATCCACAAACTTCTGTTTGGTAAATGAAGCAGGGTAAGTAATATTCTGGCTTGTCTCACAAGACATAGCAGAATTAGTCGGCACTAAAAGGGAAAAATGCATCCAAGAACCTATGGCTGTTTAGGAAAGTGCACGTACCACATCACCATCTTTTATACCAAACCCACGCAATGTTGCCTTGTCATCCGTCAGTCTCTCGTCCTTGAAGCATAAGCAGAAATGACTCCACACGTGATTCCTACAACAAAGCAAGCAACAGCCTTGAACTTTAAGTTGCCAACATCACTCTGATTTCAGTGTCGCATTTAACCCAACATCCTCAAGAAATTTGAAATCAACAACCACAAAGCACAATTTTGTGGTAACAAAATGCAAACCCAATAGCTCATGGTTTACATACTGACCATCACATGCAATGGGAAGATAAACAAATCAGAAAAATTGCATCACATCGCGGGAGAGCTGAGCATGCATGAGGCGTATGTGGGCGCGTACCAAGAGATGGTCTTCTGGGCGTCGTCATAGAGGGTGAAGAACAAGTTCTCGATGGCCACCTTAAGCTCCCACACCGTGGCCGAACGCGCGATCTCAATGTCTGTTTGGGTGGGGGCAAAAATGGAGAAATCCACAATTATTATCTCATGAAAATTCCACAATCCCACTAGTAGGGAGAAAAATAAATGGTGAAAGGATGAATCCGTTAGGGTACCGAAGAAGGAGTCGTCGAGCTTCTGAACGGTGAGGCGGAGGCGCGGCTCGGGGAGGCGGCGGTAGGAGAAGCTGCTGCGTCTGCCGCAGGCGAGCGCGCCGATGCAGTCGGCGCCGCCGCCGCCGCCGACGGCGAGGTCCTCGAGGTCGAGCGCAATCGCGGCGCCGATGTCGCCGGCGGCGTCGGGGGACGCCGGGAGGGAGCTGGCCGGCATCGCACACGCATGTAGCGAGCCCGGGAAAACCGAAAATTCAGGAGCTACCCCCGGCGGCACGGAATCGGCAACCAACCAACCAATGCCTCCCTCGACAGAACGAGCGGACGGAGAGATCGATCAGCCGGCCCCGCGAATTGCCCCGTGAGAGAGAGACCGGCCGATCGATCGAGGGAGAGGGGAAGGGGGAGAGGCAGGCTCTTCGGGACGACGGCGAGCCGGGAACGGCGTGGGGACGGACGGCTCGGTTGGATGGATTCCTCCCCGGCGCGGCGGTTGTCGTTTTGCCGAGGAGGGAGGAGGAGGGGTGGGCTGCCTCGGGGGCAGCGAACGGTAGCCGTTGCCCGCTTCCGTTGGAGGGGACGACGGTGCTGCCCCTGCGTGCCGTTTCGCACGGCGGCGGCCGTGAGCTGCTGGCCCGCAGAACGCGACGGTTCGGTTTGGGTGCGTTTTGGGCTGGGCAAACCGTCGACGGTCGCACGGCCCACTTGGGAGAGGAGGAGGAGTAAGAAAGAACCGGTGTGGGTTCTTGATTTTGGGCTTAGCAGAGTGCTTTATTTTTTTTGAGTATTTTAATGATCTTATAAATGAAAAACATCAAAGATCTCATTAATTGCTACAACTTTTATATAAAGAAATTATCTTCACCAAAGGTGGGTACGAAGAAGATACGATTTTTCTAAGGAGGAGCATAGTATGCAAAGAGGGGCATATAGGTCATTTTGGAGGCTTCTTAACACAATTAGTGGAGAAAATTGATGGTAGTGCCATTTAGAAAAGAAAATTTCAACTTGGTGCTAGATAAACTTCAAATTCGGGAGTGCCTTAGAAGGAAGACCGGTTTATTTCAATGCAAAATAGAAAAGTCTCTCTAATTTGTTTCTAACGTCATCTATTCCAAATGTACATTGGAATTGGACTTCATAGCATTTCTAGGTGCGCACTCTTGTAACTCGTATGAGCATGAGCCATATGAGTCCGGATGACATACGAGAACAGAGGGACAAAAACACATTATGACAAATATATCCATTCTCTCTTCAGGACATGATCGTGCGTTGCATTCGCTGTCGTTTGTTGCAATACATCTTGAAATCAGACTTGTATGTGTCAAGGTTCTCTTTTGGATAGGAGAGTAAGCCAATCATGACTTATCCCTAATTCATCGTGGACAATCTATACATACTACTTTTATCTTATTGTAAAACTAACAAAAACTCTTATGCTCGAGTGAGTAGAGGGACCGACGGATTAGGAGAGAGATTACAAGAACAAAAAATTGGTAAACATACTTATACGTTGCAACAGATCATACAACTTGTTATGTAGTCTCTTGAACGATTTGTGTGGCTTAGAGATAGATAGACTGATGATAGTTTATTGTCTATGTTATCTATTCCTAAATATATATGGGATTTGGCGCACACTTCAAAAGTGTTCTCAGTCTAATTTTAAATGTATGCATTTTCTAATTCCTAATTCATGACTATCCAGATTTTCTCAAGAAACCCTGTATAGTGTCATGTAAAAACAAATGAACAGAGACAACCTACACATTTATAGAGTTTTTAGTTAGGGAGGCCATAAAAAAATTGGAAGAAATGTTGGCTCTTCAATATAGATATAGACGATCCATATACAGTACAAGTACGTTCCTAGATGTGCAGATGTACTGATTCCTAAATCCTTTTGCGATTCCTAAATCCTTTTGCGTCGCATGTGTGTGGGTGCACATCTATACTTCACTAGCTAGCTAGCAGCTTGTTTGCCCGTGTGATGTTAACTTGTTACCCCATATAATAACAAAACATTGCTTGTTCCAAAGAAAGAAAACTAAAAGAACAATGAAAGTAGTGTGTAATAAGAAACAATAAGCTGGAAAGGAGGACTGATCTAACCTTTGGAAGAAGTAGACGCTGCAATATCCTCTCTTCATGTTTGTGTATATATTTATATATATGGTGGAAGGAAGTGATATTGGCGCGGCTCAATCAGTCACTGGATTCACCATTTCACCTAGATGCATGTAAATTTAAAATTTAAAATACATCATCTGATTGAACCTCACCAATATCCCTTGCTCCATCCACCATGCATTTTATCATCAAGCAGAATTAATACTGCTGGCCACAAACAGCTAGCTAAATAGTCCGCGTCTTCTTCTTCCTCTCCACTTCTATTCTCATCATATGATCTCTTTTGCAAGTGCTCATCTAAAATGCATGCATATGCAACTATGCACGCGTCACCTATAGCTAGCTAGGTAGACTCAAGAAAAAAAATCAAGCTAAGGCACGCGCGCGAATCGACCGACTGGTAATTGATAGATCTTCACATCTGCCGTCCTGCTGCCAGCCATAAGCAAGACAATCGGATCGGCCGGAGATTATCACGTCGTTCACGCATAGGGTTCAAGAAATATATAGGAAGTGCGATATAACAAAGCAGCTTTCAACGAGTGCTAGCTAGCTATGCTGTTGTGCAGGATCCGGATCTAGCTGCTGGTTGCAGTAGGAGTCATGTAGCACTACCAAGGCCTCCTCCAACAAAGTTGGTACGGCCAATGTCCTCTCATGTACCTACCTGCCGAACCCTATACTGAAACTGAGCTCTAAAGAGGCCGGCATGCAGACTTTTGTCGCCTTATCGTGGCCCAAACTAGCAACCAAGTTGTATGTCTTGCTTATAGTAGGAGTTGCCTAATATTTAAGGCCTCCTAGGATATAGAGTTCAACTCTAATTCTATATCATAAGTTCATAACCCCTGATGATACAACTTATTAAATCGTAACGTAACAATCTGACATTTTATCTTGTAAATTCGACCAGAAATGGGCAATTATGCACGCCTTTTTGTTTCCTCATATGATCGAACTTGGGACAAAGAATTTAGACTCTTAACCCAACGATAATAAATCTTAAGTGATATTAGGGTGTTTGATAGTTCAACCGTTTCACCTAATAATCAGCTAAAACAAAAGAGACATCCACTTCCAATTATCACCTCATCTCACGGACATGTTTGAAACACATAAATTTCTCACAAGAATTAGTTCAATTTCACAAGAAAAAACATAGGAATAGAGAAAAAACATGTATTCTAAGCCAACCTAAGTTCTCTTTTTAGTGCAGAGAGATCGTGGAAGCGTCAAAATTAGCAAGCTAATTACTCGCAAGTATTTCACCGAACACCAATTATGTGTGTACTAGAAAACAACCCCATAGTATCAAGGGCAATGCTACGATATCTCCTTTATCTATTAGGAGGTAATATCTCAAATAAATCTAAGCCTATGATTTTTTTTTTGGTTTTTAAATTAATTAATGCAAATCAAAAGATATCAAGTCCAAAGTTGTGAAATAAAAAAATATTTACCATATATCTACCAGATCATGCATGTATCAATCAAATCTTGAAAAAGATTTTTTGTAGCTCAAACTTTCCTTATTTATTATAATTTATAAAAATAAAAATTTAAATAAATATATATTTGATCGATTACCTTCTATGAGGCAATAGTAGATCATAACCGTTCAATTAAAATAAATGAACCACTCACCATCATTTAGAGGTACCACAACAAAACTTCACAAAAAAAATATACTTGACTAACACATGAATCCTCAATTCCTCATTGTCAACATATCAAAAAATCTATATATACCTTGTAAGCCAACATCAACCATACGCTATAAACTCGAACGAAAGCACCAATAGCAAGCAAGATAGGAACCAAAAATAAGTGTGACAAGATAATATCGAATCATGTGTACACACCAAGATTTGTGTAAAAACCCCTTATGGGAAAAAAAACCCTATGAAGGCTTGTTCGACATACACCCCCAAACCGAGAGGATTGAGAGGGATTTAATCTCCTACAAGTCAAAAATCCCCTTCAATCCTCTCTAATCCTCCTCCGATCCCTTGCAACCGAACAAGCCCTGAAGATGGAGGAGGTGAGCCAACAAGAGGGAGACTCCACATCCCCACAAATTTTACTCTTTTAGTAATGGATTTAGAATATGGAAGCCTCACTCCTCAAATCTTCTCTCCCTCTCTCAACCCCCAAAGAGGCCAGAACAAGCACCTACGAAAGGAGCATCAGATTGCTGTTTTGGGCTGGTCTGTTCACTTCCTAGAAAGGACATCAAAACTGGAGATCACCACAAATAGGTTCCTAGACAGTAGACACCTAACCAAACATATTTTGCATAATGTAATTGCTCAAATAAATTTCAAAAATGTCGTCAATAGGAGCTGCAACATCAAGGTTTTTACCCTTAAATCAGTGCACTTTCAAGTTTGAACAGACAATACAGAGAACGAATAAACTAATAAATTACCATCATATATATATGCTCATTTAATTCCTCTCATCTCAAATTAACAACAGAAATTACGTACAACAACGCAAATGCAACAACAACACATGTCCAGCAGACCGACGACTGACACGACCAACTAACCATCCAGCTGAACGAACACTCAGTTGGAATGGCCGAGGATCGTGAAGTGGGGGTCGAACTGCGGCAGCTCGTCCTCGTCGCCGTCGCCGTCGAGGTCAATGCCGCCGCTCGGCAGCATAATCCCCTTGCCCTCGGGCTTGCACGTCTTGTCCGTCGCCGGGTTGCACCCGTACGCCGAGCCGCCGCCGGCAGTCGGGGGCGCCTCCTCGGCGGAGTCGGCGGACCTGACGAGCAGCACGCAGGCGAGCGCCAGCGCCACGGCGAGCAGCCACACGCGCGGGGACGGAGACGTCGTCATGGAGATCGATGTCAGACACAGACAGACACGCGCACACGGAAAGCTTTTTCGCAAGCACGGAGGTCCCTTGCAGACTTTGGCGAGGCGACGGTGGTGCGCGGCGCGGTGCTCTAAAAGGCGGCAATGGAGCGGCTGTACGCGGCCTCTGCGGTTGCATGGCGACGACCGGGTGTCACGGAGGCGCCGCTCGCGAGCAACCAACCACCTGGCCAGACGTTAGCACTGTGCTATTTTGGGAGCACTATCTTTCATTCCTGGTTGTTCGTTCATATCAAGTTTCTGAATTTTCAGGAACACAAACTAAACAGGGACGATGTTGGAACAGGCAGAAAAGTAGGATTTTAAATTCAAACACACTCGACACAAGAGCTAGCTCAGGGGAATCAATGAAATTGAAAGGGATCGGAGGATGCTGCATTTGCTACTAATATTTAGTTGTACATTGCAACTGTTTGTAACCATTGAAGTGGGAATGAACCCGGCCAAAAGTCATACGGTTTGGGCCAAAAAGAACTCAAATTTGTCGGGTCTGTGCATCTGCACGTTGTGAGGTTATGGACACTCCGTTGTTCTTGTTTCACAGGATGCCATCGATCTCCCAGTTGTCATCGTCCTCGTCACGAGCCTTTGAGGCCGCGTCAGCGTCTTCTTCTGGGAACCTCGGCTCATCCATCATACGCCTGCAAAGTTTTCAGCAAAACAGTATGCAAATGCAAGTTAGAATGGACTTTTGATGGAAGAGCTAAATGCTCTCCAAAAGATAAAAGTCGCAAAGAGAAGAAGATCATTCAAGCTGAACTTTCATGTGTGGTTCAAACTATCCGATTCATTTCCGAAAACTAATCATTATCAATACTGATTTTTTTTTTTTTGGAAATAAAAGGCAGGAGCTCTGCCACTCAATACTGAAATCCAACCAACATCCACTCATGACTCATCCACCATATAATACCAACAAAACTAAAAAGAACAGCATTGAAGCAAATGAGTGCATCAGTACTACCAACAAGGAAGGGAACAACTTTCTTGTATTTGCCGCAAACATGACTCCACCAGTACTACAAACAAGGAAGGAAAATAGCTAGCCTGACTATTTCGTGCAAATAGCCAACAAGACTTCCAAGTCGAGTTCTTGCATTTGGAATTTCTACTTGCCCATTAAACATTGTCAAGGGCTCAAAGGCACGCAACAACTCTTGTGAAATGGGCAAACCCCCGATCGATACCTTTCCATAATTCATACCATCAACTACATCAAAATCAAATTGAGAGTCCCAGTTTCAGTCACAACTGCATATCTGCATTACAAAGCATGTGTCTGATTCTGAGCATCGAAGTTTCTAAGCGTGCGTGGCGCCAAAAAAAAAAAAAAAAACTAAGCGTGCCAAAAACGCAATTGGTGGCAGGCCATTGATTTCAAGAACAACCGGTTCCACTTCCACCACCAACCACAAGAAAGCACAGGGGCAGTGCGCCTTGCTCTCGATTGGTCTAAATTAGCATAGCATCAGGGAAAGCGAGCTACAGCGCAGGCATGTCATGTCCATACCTGCGGCGGTTGCGGCGTCCGGCCTCGCGCGCCTTGCGCTTCTTCTCGTCCGTCTTGCTCTCGTACCTCCGGCGGCGCTTGATCTCCTGCAGCACGCCGGCGCGCATCACCTCCCGCCGGAACCGGCGGAAGATGGAACTCCTCCCCCGTTCTCGTCCACCAGGATCTGCACATTGTACCCCTTGGCGGCCACCACCACCGCCGTCGGCGCCCGGCGCGCCACGTGCACCACGGACGACGGCGGCGAACTCTTCCCCGAGAACGGGGCGAGCGGCAGCTGCAGCAGCGTGCTCAGCAGGGAGGTCGTCGTCGCGGAGGCGGCCATGGCTCCGCGGCCTTCTTCGGCTGGCTAGCGGCTACCGCGCGCTAATGGCTGCTGCGAGCGAGTTCGTGGGTCTGGATGATTATGGGTTCTTGGATAGGATGAGAGGCTGAGGAAGGAGGGAGGGAGACGATGGACGGACAGTGAAGGCTTGGCTTATCCTCATTTATTTCTGGATTTTGGAGGGAAGCGCCGCTTACTGCTTAGCCGTATTTTTTTTTTCATCTCTTCTAGTAGTTTTTTTTTTTTTTTTTTTTTTAGTGTTTTTAAATTTTCTACCCAACATAGCTACTTTCTCCGTTCCAAAATGTAAGTCACTTTGATTTTTTTTATTCATAGAATTTGCTATATATCTAGATATATATTATGGGAAATGCTAGATTTCGAGCGCGCAGGAATTTGGCGCTCGGCGCGCGCACCTCATCCGCCGCCTGATGCTCGCTGCTGCTTTCCTCGGCCGTTGATTCGCCCGCGCCCACGCCACTGGAGGGTCTTGCTGGAGAAGGAGAGCTGCCGCCTGAGAAGAAGCGCCGTCGCCGGAGAAGAAACCAACACCGGTGGGGTATAGTTTGTCCGGCCAGCCGGGGGGAGGAAGGGAAGACAGGCGGTGGGGATGGTTGGCGGGCGGCTTAGGTAGTTGGCGGCGGGGCGGGCCAGGTCTAGGGCGGGGGAGGCTCGCCGAGCTCGTCGGAGCTCGTGACGGACTGTGGGAGAGGGAACGGGGGGGGGGAAGAAGGTGGCCGCCGCGAGCGCGCAGGGCTTTCGCCGGAGCTCCGCGGCCGCGGCCGGGAGCTCCGGCGCCCCCAGCCCTGTGCGGTGGGAGGTGGGCGTTCGGCGGCGGGAGGTGGTGGAGGCAGAGGCAGGGAACTCACCGAAATCGATGCCGAGCCGGGCGGGATGCGATGCCGGAGCCGGGCGGGACGACGAGGCGGCGAGAGGAAGAAGATGAACAGTGCGGAGGGAGCGGGAGGGAGAGAGTGTGCAGGCGGATGCGTCTCCGCGTGCGCGTGCAGGCGGATGCGTCGTCCGTATATTATATCTAGATATATGACAAAATAGATGTATCAAAAAAGTTAAAACGACTTACAATTTAGAACAGAGGGAGTATTTGTTTGTTGGTAGTTAATTTTGTGCAAGAACAGTGCTTAACACAATAATATTAGAGTTTTAGGACTTTGTCACTTGATTTAGTGTGTTCAAGTTTTCAGTCCAAGGTAGTTACTTATTTCTTGGTGTTTAATTTTGTGCAAGAAGAGTGCTTAACATTAGAGTTTCAACACTTCGTCACATCATGAAGCATGGGCACAACTTATCTGTCTCTTTAAAAAAGGAACAATGCTTTTTGTTATGTATATCAGAGTATACACATCAACAGTGAGATGTCTGTTTGTACCGTGATTGGGGGGGAAAAACTCGTGTCATGGTGATAAAACCTGCTTTCCTCGTCTAATAGGCGTGCATATAACTGTTGAAAATGCAAATTCTATGCAAAGATCAAATTGTCCAAAGAACAAATTAATTTTCTTGTGATGTAACACTGCGAAAATAACCTTGAGGGCTGTATAAATAAATTTCATCGGTGTACCCACACTATTGAGGCCTTGCAGACACCACCTTCGAACTGAATTTCTAGACCATCCACTTGGATGGACATGGACTGGGTTAAAGCCCAGCCAAACAACTGTTCTTCTCCCATAGACGACTCCATTATCCGAAAAAGATCACACTCGAATGTTCATATCAAATCACAGAATTGGTGAACAATCTCGGACCGACTCGGCGCTTTTGCCAAAGCTGCATGCGTTTCTATTCTGTTTGGTAGGCAGCAGCATGACAGTTGGCATTTGGCAAGTGCAAAACTAAATGGATAAGTGAAAAGGACGAGCGAGGCAAAGTAAATAGTAATCTGAACAACTCAACTGAGAAGCCACTGAATGTCAATCTCTGGTACTGTGAACTGGAAATACTCTAGTACAGTTTTTAGCTCAGCTAAACCACGAGCTACTGCAACGTTTACAAAATCTGGAAACATCTCCGCCCAGACCTGAAGCTGTCCAGGGACCAACCTCTAGCCCGATGAGCTAATACATGAGCAACTGAGTTACAGGATCGGGAACTCGGGATACATGTAAAATGCTTGATACAGCTGCAGTTTTGCAGTAAAAGCAGTACTCATATAGTCATACATACAGCTACAGAATATGACTCACAGGAAGAATGTGTACCTTCTTGTTCTCTGTCTGTCATTCCTACACAAAAATGAATTGTCACGGTTATTAGCAACTTTATTATATTAAATAAAACTTATATACGTTCAAAACAAACAAATTACCTGCTTAAAAGGGGAAACTGATGTGTTTCTTTATGTATGCAGTTTACATGCCAAAAAAAAAGCAGTAACTGGAAAAGGTCAACGATATTAGCATTTGTAAACTTGGAAGACCAAGCTCCTATGTTGTTTCGACATAAGAGTGCCAAGCACTGAAACAAGAGGGTGCAGTCGACTTAAAACATAAACTATTCTTGCAGAAACAAAACCCAATTTTCAGTTGTGTACTCTTTCAGCGGTGCACCATTCCTAATCTAGAGCAGAATCTGTTTGTGCTGAATGAGCAAGGTTTTCTGCATTTCACTCAATGGGTGCAAGGGTAAGGAAGGTAGCCAAGGCCAGTAGAATATGTTAATTAAGGACACTTATTTCCTCTCATGTATTCCTCCACATATACGTAAAAAACTTCCAAAGAACAGTACTGACCAAAAAAAGTGACTCCATCACCAAACAAGTTTCTAATTAACTTGCATAGTCCTTCATACACAGAACATGGTATACCAAATATGCAAATTTTGTACCTGCTAAATATCCACCTATTTATCTACGTCGGTATTATCTTTCATGCCTGTCTATTCGTCAACATTTTACCTTCATGCTAGGTACCTAAGCATATCCAGGGGACATTCTCCCCTTCTTGTCAATTTTGTAGAGCCTTTGCTATAGAAGGTGGTTGTAGCTGCGCTCTTAGCCTCCATACCTCCCAAAAAAATAAATAAAAACAAAAAATTGCACGCCTTCTTTACTGAATGTGTGACGTGTCATGGGCCCATCTTGTGCTAGGAACTTTTGGTGGACCCTAGGTGTCAGTCTCTTGAGGACAACACACAAGGCTCCTGGTGTGGAGGCCTCATCCAGAAGGCCTTAGGCAGACTCCACTAACCACCTAAGGCTGCGTTCGGTTACTTAGAAATCAAGCCCTGGAACCGTTCCTAGCAAAAATACTTGTGTAATTTATATAGACAGCCCTCACAGGAACGATTCCTACCCAGAACCAAACCACCCCTAACCGAACAAGCCCTATTCAACCCTCACATCAGCCCAATCGGGACTTTAGAGCCCCGCGAGCTTCCCCCGTGGCTCTGGCTACTTTTGTAACTGGACCAGTTGTGTCACATGGTTCAGAGGTCATACTGGGACAAAGGTGGGGGATGTGATCCATTTCCCCAATGGTGTCCAAACTTTCAACAGTTCAATTTTTGCAGACACTGAATCCTACTAAATATACGCAAATCTGTATTCATTCACTATCTGCTAAATGTGCACCTTTGTTTCTACGCCAGTATTTTCTTTCATTTTTACCTATTCATCCAGACTGGGCGTATCTAAATTTTCAGTGGTTTAGTTTTGCCAACAACGAATCCCACCTAATATGCGCATATGTGCAATTATTACCTGCTAAAAAGTACCTTTTGTTTCTATGCCAGTGCTATCTTTCATTTCTACCTATTCGTCCAGACTGGACCTACCCAAACTTTCAGCGGTTCAGTTTTGCACATATCGAATCCTGCTAAATATACACATATTTGCAATTATTACCTGCTAAAAAGCACCTTGATTTTGTATGATAGCACCAAACAATCCACTGGCTGGATAGATCCAACTTTTAGATAGTTGAATTTGGAACGCGTTAAATGCACTGCCTTATAAAGTTCAATACCACCTAACACACAAATCTCTATATAAAGGCATCCACATAATCCTACTACACCAGTCTTCACACATCATTTTCACATACACAGAAGACACTAGAATATATTGAGTACTGGAGTAGTCAATAGTGAAGGGTTCATCGAGAATGGATAAACAGAACGCTGGTATTGATCTTACCATCAACCAGTAAGCATTACTATTTAAACCACTATTCTATTTCTATCAACTCTGATAAGGAATGTTTCTTTGCAGGTGATGCTAGCAATAGCAAAGGCACTGTTAGGATGACTGTACTGCAACATTTCATGAAAAGGGAAGCAGAGCTGAAGGAGCTGAAGAAACAGATAGAGGCTTTAGAACTCCAAGATGAGAAGCTGAAGGCCCGGGAGAAGAATCTTGAACCAAAAGTGGTGCGCGTGATGAATGGCGACACTGAGGGAATAGGATTGGAGGAGTTGGAAATTTTCCATCACAACTTACAGGACATGTTAGTCGAAATAAAGTCCATGGCTCATAACCAACTCAACTAAATGTTTTGCCTAGAGCCTGAGCCAACAATGTCTTAGGGAGATGCTAGCAGGTGATGTCTGTTGGGGCATTTGGAAATGTAGTCTCTGCCCTCCAAATAATGGTGCAAATCAAATCAATAATAGTTATGATCATCCCTGAGAGGATCAATTAAATTTAATGATCATATCCCCCAAACTATCTAATTTGCAGTTCTGACATTATGATGAGTTCATATTTGGAGCTCTTGCCAATAAGACATTATGTTGATCTAGTCATTGTTTGATGTTTGCTAATGACTTCTATACTAAAAGGAGATGAACTGTGCCATAGATGCAGTTATATTCATAGTGTTATAGAGCTAGTAGTCCAATAAAGAAAACCAGTCATAGATGCAGTTATATTCGTACACATTTATACACTGCTTACATAGGGAATCTCTAGTTTCACACTTATGTCGATCCCGTAATTGTTTTATGTTTGTTTGTCTGTTTGATGAATTTATACACCATCTACGACTGCATTCCAGCTTATGTTCACGACTACTGCTTGTTTCCATCGTATATCCGCTCTTATTTACCCATTTCTGTATACCCATATATCCCCCTCCTCCTGCTACCAATAGAAAAAATACAGTAACAGAAACAGAAACAGAAGGGTATGTGTCCCACCAGTTTCCGTCCATTTTGATCCCTATGAATCTCCTAAATGAATTAGTGGTCGGTCCACACCAAACCTTATAATTTCTCCAGATTCAATTTAGTCTCTATAATGTAAAGTCAGACGGTTTGATCCCTCAATTTAATTCTTAGCGTGAAATGCTGCTTCAGTTTTTATTTGAAAAATATAAATGGCAGCATAAAGACATACAAGGAGACAGTAATAGATATACTTCAAAATGAACAAAGAGGTAGCTACCTCGTTTGGGAGTTCATCATCATCATTCTAGTGTTATTGGCTTTCCATGTGTTGCAGCAGGGTAATTTTTAATATATTCTACACTGAAAATATGGGCAGTTATATAAGGAACTATATGCTGGAAAGCTAAAGCTGAAAGCTAAGTAGTTGTACATGTAATTACCTCCACACTCGGTTGCAGTTGGTGATTGGTCCAAGGGCCATAAATTGTGGATGGATACATGGACTACAACGAAAGCTAGACAATAGGAGCAATTGTCCACCTCATCGTCCAGAACCTGTCGGGTCGATTCAATTCTGGTTCCCCATTGGCACAAGGTTCTGGGGCCTCAATCACACAAAGCTGAGGCTATATAGGCACGATATCATGATCAAGTGTCTCCCTCAACTCCTATACAGCTATACCCCCTCCTCTACGCGGAATGTGGTCACCTCCTTGTCTTCTCATAACAGTGACTTAATTTAGATCAGAACTCAGGCCAAGCCCTATTCTCCATTTTCTGAGCCTTAGTAGTGTGTTGCACTATTTGGGCACATGTATGGACGTTAGGCAGACTAGCTCTGACGCTTGTTGATCTTCCCTTCTTTGTAAATGCTCCTGTGGAACTCCCTGATCAAGTGGTTGGAGTAGGCATAGCAACCATATCCCTGAGCCAGGCCTCAAGAGACTTCAACAAGAAATGATATAACTCTTAAGAGCCTAAGTTTCCTCTGCGATTAAAGAACAAGTCTGCAAACAAAAAAGATGCACTTGGAAGATACACTGAAACAATTAATCAAAACAGCATTCATTGCATACACATGAAGATCATCAGAAAAACGAGTTTAAAATATACCAAAAGGCATGCTCCAAGGATGAAGAAGGTCCATGCAATACAGAAGAGCAAATTCTCATAACAGTAAAATACTGCCTTAAAATCCCAAGATTTTAAGTTCAAGGATGCTACTCCTATCCTACACAGGCCAAGATCAATGCTACTGAGCATCAGCAGGTAGCTAAACTAAGAACTCTGTCACAGAACATGGGATACAAACAAACCACAAGTTACAGTCCCAGAGTTAAGCAAAAGCTTCCTGCAATTATAGGTTGATATAATGCTTCTAAATTCCTTCGTGTACTGCTCGATCATCTGTTGCTCCCAAACCTGAAAGTAGTCGACAGAGTATGATTAATTTAACTCAGAGGAAACCTGATCATCGTTTAGAAGGTAGACAATTCATTAAGGATGACTACCAGAAACGATTATTGTATAGAATCATAATAGGGCTTTTGGTCGTTTGTTACAGTTGCTGTGGCGAGTCTATAACTTAGTTTGCAGTGGGTGGGTGTGTGGGTTGGGTCTCTTTGACCCATGTAACATTCTTTCTATCTTAGTGAAATGACCCGCAGTTCTCCTGCGCTGCTCGAGAAAAAAAAAAAATGGGGCAGAGAGAGAGGGGAGGGAGGGGGGGGGGGGGGAAGAGACAGAGAGACCTCGAGGGAGGGAGGGAGGGAGAGAGGGATCCCTCTCCCTTACACATTGTGGATGAGAACATGAAGGCTTCAAGTATAAACATCAAGATACAAATGGAAAGAACTTCTGCAAGCAAATCTAACTCCCTGTAAACGCATAACGCATAACGCAATGGAAGTCATGTAGTGTATAATGGTTGCATTTTGCAAGTACCAAGAAATTGAAAAGATCTAATTCACCAACTCTACCACTCCAGCAAAAAGTATTGACAAATCACCCAACTGAGCAGATGCCAGATACTACCATCATAAACTATCCTCTTATTCGCTAAGCAGTTTACACTTCATTACCAAAAAAGGGTACACTTACTACTATGTAGCCAGCTCGCTAAACATCATCAGTGCTCTGTTCAAGGTTCTCTTGCATGGTATCCAACTTCTCAATTACATACTCCAGCTTCTTGCAGCATATTTCATTAGCAATCCTTGCGCTATAATCACATTTTTCAAATGGACGATATTCACAAGCACTTTTGATTTCCTCACGCAACGTCGTTTGAATTTCCTACTCCAACCAAAAACATAATGAAGCAGCGAGTTATCATGAAGTGTTTGTGGCATGTATACTGCGTTAGAATTAAAAACCAATTGATGGGAAGAAGCATGTATTTACATAATACTCAAATTGATGGAAACAAAGTAACATTGGCCAGAGCAAAATTTTGCATACAGCCCTTCAAAACAACTGGTGATTTTTCCGATAGTCTCTCTAGCATGAGATTAGCGAAGATTGAGGCGCATAGCGGGCAACGGTGGAACGCGCGAGCAAACAATCTTACAATCTAAGAGCACTAAGGCAGTGGGACGGTTACCTTCATAGCGAGCATGAACTCGCGGCAGTGCGCGCCAACTGCATCGGTGCGGGGTCCCTGAGAGTTTCCGAGCTCCTCCATCACCGCTCCCGCGAGCTCCAGCACCCGCACTATCCGCTGCACACGCAACACAAACACCCAACAGAGCGTCAGGGACCGAACCGACAACCACCGAGATCGGGTGCGGGCAGTGAGGTTACCTTCTCGACGTATTGAAGGCGCTCCAGAGAGCTGCTCTGGCTCTGGGGAATCATCTTCACCGGCGACGAGGAGGAGAGGCGGCGGAGAAGGGGATCGGTGGCGGCGGAGAAGGGGATCGGTGGCGCCGAAGGTTGGACGGAGTGCCGTGATCTGGCGGCTTTGGGCCGGGTCGGGCTGAAAGGAAGAAATCAAATCGGCGACGGCGAGGACGAGCTCGAGCAGTCGAGCTGGTCAGCTTGCTGGATGGAGCGAGGCCGGCCACCGGCGAGGGGCGGGGGCGGCGCGACACTGCCGGATGCCAGGGTTCCCCGTTCCCGATTGCGACCGGCGTTTTTTCCTTTTTTCCTCGGAGGTATCGGTGACGAAGGCCGGATGGGCCGTCGGGTGTGGCCTGTGGGCTGGCCTGTGGGCTGCTTTGCGTTTGGAGTCAAAATAAAGGCACCGAATAGCAGTTTTTGCAAGACGTTTTGGATTCAAAGACGGTTTTCATTTTTCTAGATTCATTTGAGTTTTTGGCGCTTAGATACACTGTGTCTAGAACTCTGGATATATAGTAAAAATCAAACATCTTATAATTTTGAATGTACCAAATACAACTTGAGGTCCGCAGGTTGGGCTAGGCGATATGCTAGCCATGGGAAAATACCTAATTATAATAGATAACGAGAGCATATACTAGCAAATAAGAATAAAAAATTCCATATAAGACTCACATAATTCTAATTTTAGGAACCATATAAGATAGAGAATGATTTAAAAATATATATGAAACTAGTCAAATTTTCTATCTTTTAAGATCACAATAAACTAGATTTTAGGATTTTTTTTAAATAATCACTATGAATTATTTTTGAAAAGTCCTTTATATAACGATTTGCCCCCTAAGTATCAATTGTAGTCCTATTTACCTCTCTTTTAGCTGATGTCACGCTATGTAGGCCGGTTGACACGATGGCATGTCAATAAAAACCGCTATAAGAAAAACACTCAATATGGAAAAACAAACTATTTTAATTAAAATTAAATAAATTGTCAAACAAATTGTAAATGAGGGGAAAATCAGATGACGACCAAAGTTAAGAGGATTAAAAGTCTTTTCCCACTTCCTTCTTCCATTACATCCCTTAGGCTTTGTTTTTTTCGCAAACGAATCAATCTGAATTCACATGGTTTGAAAGAGATTTGAATGTTAAATCTTATCTTAATTCATTCCAAATCACGTGGATTGAGATGGATCTGTGTGTAGCCACACAAACGCTTAGAAGAGAAAGATCGTGACAATAGAATTGGGGCTCGGTATATATAAAAGACATTATATTAGCGACAAATCATGGAAGTTTCCATTGAATGTGCAGACTGTCGTCTCCATCAGTTGTAACCGCAGGATGGCCGAGTCACTAGTAGCTCGCCAAACCCAGCAAAAAGGCGACTGCAGCACATCAAGAAATTGACACCAGGTCGACATGATCCAGTGCAATCCACATCCACCGAAAACAAACCGAGCCACACTCGCTGATCCGTGACCAGCGAACATGTCGGCGTTGCGGCGGCATTCTCTGCCGATCCTCCTCCTGCAGCTGCACATCCTCTCCGGCGGCATACCTCCGGCGGCGGCAAAGGTCTCCGCGCTGATCGTGTTCGGCGACTCGACGGTCGACACGGGCAACAACAACTACCTCTCCACGCTCGTCAAGAGCGACTTCGCGCCCTACGGCCGCGACCTCGGCGGCAGTGGTGGCGGTGGCCAGCCCACCGGCCGGTTCTCCAACGGCCGCCTCGCCGTCGACTTCATCTCCGAGGCTTTCGGCCTCCCGCCACTCGTGCCGGCGTACCTGGACCCCAACGCCGACATGAGCCGCCTCGCCACCGGCGCCTGCTTCGCGTCTGCCGGCGCCGGCTACGACAACGCCACGTCTGATCTTTTCGTAAGAAACTCTCCATCCTCTCCATGCAATGGCATGTCCGGTTCTTGAGTTCACGCTAATGGCGCCGCCGACAATGGGCATGTCCGTTTGATTTTGCAGTCCGTTCTGCCGCTGTGGAAGGAGCTGGAGTACTTCAAGGAGTACGCGGCGAAGCTCCGGAGTTTCCAGGGCGACGCCAAGGCGGAGGAGACGCTGTCGGAGGCACTGTTCATCGTGAGCATGGGCACCAACGACTTCCTGGAGAACTACTACGCCGTGGCGAGCGGCGACGCGGCGCGGCACGCGGCGACGGCGTCCGACTACGCGGGGTACCTGCTGGGCGTCGCCGAGTCGTTCGCGCGCGCGCTGCACGCGCTGGGCGCGCGCAAGCTGGACCTCAACGGGCTCCCGCCCATGGGGTGCCTCCCGCTGGAGCGGCACGCGGCCACGGGCGCGTGCACCGAGGAGTACAACGCCGTGGCGCGCGTGTACAACGCCGGGCTCAGCGACATGGTGGCGCGCCTGGGCGGGGAGGTCGATGATGGGGGCCTCGGCGGCGGCGCCAGGGTCGTCTACGGCGACGTGTACGGCCCCGTGGCGGAGGTGCTCGCCGACCCGGCGGCATACGGGTTCGAGCACGTCGACGCCGGGTGCTGCGGCACCACGGGGCGGTTCGAGATGGGGTACATGTGCAACGCGGCCAGCCCGCTGACGTGCACGGACGCCGGCAAGTACGCGTTCTGGGACGCCATCCACCCCACCGAGCACCTCCACCGATTCCTCGCCGAACGCAAGATGAACACCACGCTCTACGTGTTCCAGTAGTTACAAATCTTGGAACAGGGACGGGGCGCATCATCGTTAATTTCTTGTCAAATCAAGTGCAAACGACACCTAAATAGCTAAATCCATGAATGAATCGAGCGATGCGGTTGTTCAACCATTTTTTTTGGAGCAAGAGGAACGGAAATGGACCTACTACATGACGCGTACCGTTGTTGCTAGTTTCTCTGTAATGCAAAGCAATGGCGTGGACGAGATGTAACTACGCCTACTGACCTAGTACATTTTCATTTCTTCGTGCAAAACCTAGGATCATGTCAGTCCACACACCCTAAACGTCTAAAACTGCTACATAATTTTCATAACTGACACTCGCTCAAAGCACAGTTCCCTGTATGAGTCCGCAATAGATTTTCACAACTGCTAGTACATGATTCACAACTGCCACCTCAGAAAAAAAAAAAACTTCATTTTAAAAATTACCCCCTCCGTCCTTAAATGAATGTCGATTCGCTTCCCGAGAAACAACTGTCGGCAATTTTAATAAATAATAAATATCATGGATTAATATTATAATTAGTATCATCAGAAAAATCTTTGGATCTAGTTTTTTAAGAAAATTATTTGGAGATATAAATATTGCATGTATTTTCTATAAATTAAGTTAAACTTGTGACACGCATCCCACGGCGACACTTATTTATGGACGGAGGGAGTAGGAGTGTCTAGTTATCCATCGACAGATAGTTAAATCTGTCATAATTTTCATAAATACAACCCAGTAGACAGTTGTACCATAAATCCTAAAGCATAATCAAGCGTATAGGAATATGATAGATTAAGTAAAAAAACCTGTCAACAAATAAATAGCAAAAGTCTTAAAACTTTATTGCTCAAAGCACAGTTTCTAAAATAGATTTTCTCACCCACACTTAGTTTTCTCTCTTTTTATCCCTTCTGTATGTTGACAAATTTTCCAATATCAACTTATAATAACTTATAATAACATGAGGTTGTCCTCGCAAAAAAAAAAAATGAGGCTATAATCTAAAGTATCGTTTAATATTAAATATAATATAAGGGTCTGTTTGGATTCTTAGAATTGAATTCATTTTAAGAATCATAATTTAAACACATATTAATTAAGTTAAAATACTTTTATATGGATTATATTTGTATATTATTGTAGGTTATATGAAAGAGATATTTACATGTTACATTTCTACCGTAGAGGAGTGAGTTGAAGAATGTATTATAAGTTACAAATTAGAAATATAGGATAGTGATATATAGAATCAAATTCCATCTCCCACACTATGAATTTGAGATAGGCTTATATGTAAACTTTAAAAGTGGTGGAATGTCAAATTCTATGTCAAATAGTCTAGCTTATTAAGTAGATTCTAATTCCTCCAAATGAATAGATCCAAACGGCCCCTAATAGAAATCTAAACTTAGTTCAGTATCAGAGTTTAATGAACATAGAAAAAGTTCACAAGATGTCGACAGAGCCATTAAAATGCCAAGCGGGTTATAGAAGTGAACTGTACAAAATTGCTTAAGCTGTTATACCAACACTACGCTCATATCGAAGGAGAAAAGTCTTCCCATATGATTGTGGTCCTAGAAAATTTCTTACTTCCAAACACGGGCGGACCTTTTTCCTAACGTGACCTTACTCTGTTCGTCCATACTCCATACACATCACAAGACCTGGCTACTTTGGTACAAATCTCTGCACCAACCGAGCCATTCTGGCAAAACTGAATGCTCACGTCTGCCTATTCGGGACAAGATGCCACTCAAAACCATCAGAATTTTCCAGGAAATGGTAATAAGAGAATACAAAAACCAAGTCACTGATGCAATCTTGGTGTGATCTCAAGACTGCAGCAGTTCAGCGTCGAGCCATCTATAGCTAGCCTTGCGGTTCTGCTTGTGCAAGCCAACAACTAGACCCAAAGCGACAGCTCGACGCAACAGACGCGTCGCTTGTGGCTCGTGAGGCCCCCACCCTGCTGAGCTCTGCAGTCTTGTGGCTGTCGCCACAGTTCCCTTCCCGCCACCTTACCAGCTCACCTCCATTTATTGCTGCAAGAAACCAGCGCCGCGCTCTTCAAAACACCACTCGCTCGCCGTCAGCTGCATTGCATCACACTCACACACACACTCTCCCCAAGTCCCAATGGCGCTGGAGCTGCTACTGCTGCTGGTGCTGACGGCGGCGACGAGCGGCGTCGGCGGCGGCGTGGCGCGGGCCGCGGCGCCGCCGAGGGTGCCGGCGGTGATCGTGTTCGGGGACTCGACGGTGGACACGGGCAACAACAACCAGATCCCCACGCCGCTGCGCGCCGACTTCCCGCCTTACGGCCGCGACATGCCGGGCGGGCCGCGCGCCACCGGCCGGTTCGGCAACGGCCGGCTGCCGCCGGACCTCATCTCCGAGGCGCTCGGCCTGCCGCCGCTCGTGCCGGCCTACCTCGACCCGGCCTACGGCATCGACGACTTCGCGCGCGGCGTCTGCTTCGCGTCCGCCGGCACCGGCATCGACAACGCCACCGCCGGAGTCCTGGTAAGTGTGCTCCCTGCTCCGCCGCCGTACACTCTGTCCCCAGCAGGCTGCTGCACATTACTAGAAGCAACCGTGCGCTGCACTGCAGTGCAGAACAGAATTGTGCACGGCTCACTCGTTCGCGTCTGAAAGCAGAGAAGTGTGTGGCTCGTACACACTAAGATTTTCCTGCATACACTTTGCATATTACTCGTCACTCTAGTCCAAATTATAAGTCATTTTAGCCGTTTTAAAAAATTAAAATATCTCAAATTCGATCAAAATTGTATGGCATCAAATAGGCAGAAGAATCTAGCAATACTTATTTGGTACCAATAAATGTTATTATTTTGCTATATAAATTCGATCAAATTATTAAAATAACTTTAATTTAGGACGGAGGGAGTATATTTGCAAAAGAGAATAAAATGCGGTGTATTACACATACATCTTTTTTAAGAAAATATGGCACATACACTTTTACACATCGAGAATTGTGTCTCAATCATTTTTGAAGTAAAAGAAACGAGAGTAAGTGCCTACTGTTCATAGAGTACCACTACAGCCTTCGTCTCAGAGAAAAAAAAATTCTAGGTTTGGTCCAAGAGCCTCTTTGATAGATTATTAAAACTAATTGTTAGCCTACTAAGAATTAAATGTCTATAGTTAATCCCTACATTCTAAATTATAAGAATTTTTGACGTTTCTAGATGCATTACTTTTGTTATGTATGTAGACACAACACTATCTAAATGCATAATAAAAACTTTGAGAAAAGTCAAAATATATTATAATTTGGAATGGTTTGGCTTAAATTGACTAGACTCTTTGGATACGTGGGAATTTTGGTTCACTGCAAACAAAAACAGATTTTTTTTCACAATTTTTTTAATAAGGTACTCTCTCCGTCCCAAAATAACTGTCGCTTTTAAGCTTCCCAGAAATATATGCCGGCAATTTTTATAAATAATAAATATTATCGATTAGTATCATAATTAGTATCATCGGAAAGATCTTTGAATCTAGTTTTTTAACAAAATTATACGGGGACATAAATATTGTACGTATTTTCTACAAATCAAATCAAATTTGTGACACGAAAATCGAAAAACGACATTTAATTTGGGACGAAAGTAGTAAGTAGTTAAACTTAGGGTCAAAAAAGTTAAACATCTTATAATTTGGAGCAGATTAAGTAGCTGTTAGGTATGGACCCAATCAAACAATTAGCTATTTTATTAGGCAATGTTGGATCCATTAAGTTTTTTTAAATGAATCGGACATGAAATCAGGGTGAGACAGGGTAAGAAAACAGAATGACAACAAACTGTGACTCCAACAACAAAAAGCAACAAATCTAACAACTACAACCAACAAGACTACACCAGACCTCACTTTGCCCATGTTTAGCTCTCGTCTTCCTTCCGGTGCTCGCTCCAAACCCCCGCTCTCCTTATGCTGACTTGAGGCCATTCTGAGGGCCCCCATCATAGCCTGAGCACGAGCCCGATCCTCCATTTCGTCAGGGATTGCTCGCTGCATCTCTATATCAACCACAATGAGACTACATCTCCATCGTCGGCGACACCTGTCCGTACAAGCCCCTTTGCCACCTCGAGAGTTGGCTCCACCTGTCCAAATCCCGTCAGCACTGCCTTCCGCTAATTTTTAGCTGCTAGCTATTGTCTTAGTGGATTCAAACAACCATATGAAATTTAAGATGGCTTAACTTAAGATAAAATGTCTGTTTGTTTGCTTGCCCAAATCTTACCATACCATACAACTTAGGCACGCATCTTATGTGCCATTGACACATTTCTTAATTACCGAAGCTTATGAGAAAAATGTGGCAGCCACTTTAGTTGGAAATTTTAGTTGAAATGGATCCAAATAGGTCCATATGAAAGCTGATAACGAATTCAAGTCTTGGTCCAAATAACTAAAATATAAGCAAGAAACCAATGTCATGATATCCAGATTGTTCATTGTTGATACGGTGACTAGTCACAATCCATAACTAACTACATCAGCAGATAACGCAGCAGACATCAAACAACATTACCAGTTATGATGCCAAGCACTTCAACAGTTTCCATTGTCCTGAGAATTCTCATCAGCACAGTTGAGGGTAAAATATACTTTCTTCACGGTTCACTCGCATTAGAAAACATAGACCTGTGTTGGGGATTTGTTTGGATCCATCAATTAGACTTTAGCCGGCTAAATTTAGCTCCTAGAGATGCAACTTATCTTTTCGTGCATACACACACACACACACACACACACACACACACACACACACACACACTTACTTGAGTCTTTGACTGTGGCTCCTACATTATTTGCAAAATTTAGAGAACTAATATTAGCCAACTACTAGAAACAATACCCACTTTTGTTTCTTTTACTTGATGCATGAGACACGAAAATTATCGGTGTGTATTGTTGAAAATTGAGGCAAATTTGTGCATAACTTAATCTAGGAGAAGATTAACAAAGGGTTTGTGGCATCATACATGCATGTGTGATCTACTAACAATTAAGTTGACAAATATTATAAAAGTTATGATCTTAACAGCAGCACGGATAGCCACAGTAGCGTATCTAGCGGCACTAGAGCTGATTCCACTAGTGGATATAACAGTTTGTTGATGTAGTCGTCCCGCTCGTTGCAGTGAGAGAGGTCACAACGCTAATCATGTCAAGGCCATTGTCGCTTGGAGGTGGACAGAGATGTCGTCAATAGGAGGCCACCGAGAAGTAGTGAAAGTAGCTGATTGCCATCACCTTGTACTCGAACACCAGGAACGTTGTACCGTGCACACCAGCAATAGGAGCGTGACGAAGTGAGCAGTCATGCCGATGCGCTACCCAGAAACTTGATAGCCTGTCTACCCGTGCAAGAATGTAAGCGGACGGAGTTTCGGAGGCCCGCTCTTCCATCCTGCTGGAGGCCAAAACGGAGATAGCAGAGAGCAGCACAACAACAACTTGGTGGTGTTCTTGGTTATGAAAACAACTAAGACGACATCATGACCCACTAACACATAATACAGTAGTCATTATGATCCACTAAGACAAAAATGACCATATTGCACTGAATAGCACTCATCAAACCGTCAGTAAAACTGCATATGACCTGTGGACACTACATTTAGCACTAATTATAGTATTGAAATTTTTCTTTGCTTTAACTGATGAATAATAATAAAAATAGGATAGACCCAATTAAATTCAACATGTAGCATATAACATATGGGCCACACATAAATTCGAGGTTTAGTCTAAAGCCCTGTTTAGATCCATTGGCAGCAGTTGACACCTGGGGTATTGTGTTATGTGTAGCTAGCTGACTAGTGCCTTTTTTTTCCACACATCAGTTGAACAAAGAATTGAATGTGCCGTTGTCCGAGAGTCAACACATTCAATTCGTTCCAACCTGCACCGTCTTTTCCGGTCCTCTGCTCGGACGGTGAAATGGTGATGTGGCGTCTGTAGCTATCATTCTGGCGATGGTAGGACGAATATATGAACGGACCAGGACCACTCCCAATTGGCCAATTCGATCGTTCCCTTCCCTATGACACTCCACTGTGGTGTACTGCATCTGCATGTTCCCTGCCTGCTCCGTAGGTTACCTCGTGAGGCGGCAGGGGCACGGCCGGCCGGGACCGTGCGCGCGGCGCCGCCAGGCGGCCGGCCAGCCAGCAGATGTGCTGTGCAGTTGGGTGGTCGATGCCGTTGCCGCAGTGCGGTGCGGCCTCCGGTTCTGAGCTATCTGATGCAGTCATGCCGACGACCCTTATTGATTACTCCTCCTACTTGGAAAATTCAGCTTCGTCGATCATGCAATGCAACCACTTATGCCGGCCCGCATTTAGCACGCACAGTACCAGGATGGTGTTCTTCTCGAAGCAGGTCGCAGTCCATGAGCTCGAGCTTGCATTGACAAGAATATCCTCCACGCACGACAGCTGCCTTCGATTAGATCAGTGCCTGCGTACCCATGCATGCATGTGGGATGTGGCACACATTATTAATTAACACACCTCACCTAATAACCGCAAGCTGTTCCTGTTTGTGTAGTAGTAATCCCAGAACAGGATGATAGCGATCGTCGAACGAGGATCCCGAGTGGTTCATGTTCGGCTTATAAGCTGACTAATAAATTAAAACGACAGATTTTTTTAGACACAAACACTGTTGAATGATAAGTCAGTTGATAAGCCGAAGCGAATGCATTTCGTTCCATTCACCATACTACTCTACCCTACTCGATCGTTTGCTGGTTTTTGAGGAATTTGGGATTTGAGAGGACTGACCAAATCCGTGCCACTAGTCAGTGATCCCGCTATGGAAGGAGGTGGAGTACTACGCGGAGTACCAGCGCCGCCTCCGCGCGCGCGTGGGGCGGTCCCGCGCCGCTGCCATCATCCGCGACGCGCTGCACGTGGTGAGCATCGGCACCAACGACTTCCTGGAGAACTACTTCCTGCTGGCGACGGGGCGGTTCGCGCAGTTCACGGTGGCCGAGTTCGAGGACTTCCTCGTCGCCGGCGCGCGCGAGTTCCTGGCGCGGATCCACGCGCTCGGCGCGCGCAGGGTCACCTTCGCCGGGCTCGCCGCCATCGGCTGCCTGCCGCTGGAGCGCACCACCAGCGCGCTCGCCGGCGGGTCGGGGTGCATCGAGGAGTACAACGACGTGGCCAAGAGCTTCAACGCCAAGGTGGAGGCAATGGTGCGCGGGCTTAGGGAGGAGTTCCCCAAGCTCAGGCTCGTCTATGTCAACGTCTACGAGAGCTTCCTTGACCTCATCACGAACCCGGAAAAGTTCGGTGAGCATGCAATGCACCGATCTTGTTTGGTTTGTACAGCAAATTCTTCGTTCACCGTACCCTGGTCGTTTTTTTGGATTTTTGACATGAACACATGGCAGGGCTGGAGAACGTGGAGGAAGGGTGCTGCGCGACGGGGAGGTTCGAGATGGGGTTCATGTGCAACGACGACGCGCCGCTGACCTGCGACGACGCGAGCAAGTACCTCTTCTGGGACGCCTTCCACCCCACAGAGAAAGTCAACCGGCTCATGGCCAACCACACCCTCCAGCTGTGCTTCCAACAGGGAGTCCTGTAACGTAGTATAAGAGAGGGTATCAACGCCATTAGTGTTAAGATAGAAAAGTTGAGAGCTCACAAAGATTTGTAATCACAGAAACAGATGGAACAATATTGTTTACGGACACAAATACATACTACTACACTTCTGATCTGAATGTGTGATACCACTGCCGTAACATGTGTGTACATTGAAATTAGAGAGAGACGGCATCTCATTGATCGATCGACTCCATCATAATTCAGTTAGGTAAACTATATGTTCATAATATTTGTTCTCCGCAAACACCCCGCCCACACCCACCACACCCCCCCCACCACCCCCACACACACACACAAACACACAAACACCCTTTTTCTGCTTCCTCTTCGCAATTTTTTTAGGAAATAAAAAATTATTCTGGCCTCTGCAAGGGTTGCACTGAAGCATGATCCGGACCAAGCAATGCTATATGTGTTACCCATTCGACATTCTCTGTTTGGTACAACACATACTGGTGCCAGGCTTCTAAAAATGGAAGTCTGGGATACATGCTTGGGTCAGCCAAGAATTTTTAGCCACCAACCAGACAAACCCTAATGCACCAAACAGAAGATGGAGAGGCAAAAAAAACTCCTAATCACAGACTGTCAGTGCCGATCCGACGGTCACAGATCTTTCCAGGGCAGAGAACCAAGGACTGATCTCTCATCAATATAATAGGTAAGCCCACACTTTGTGCAGAAGGGAAAACTGATTTATTATCAAGCAGAAAAAGCAAAGGAGAAAAACAGAGAAAATCGTACCATATTCGCTACAGTATACATGAACAATAGTACTATATAGAGTACCGGTTACAGAAATAGGTGTCGTGGTCTCTTTAGAGACCAGAAATGGTATAACAATCGTAGATAAACGGTAGATGTGAGGTACAGTAACAATACTATGAGTTCAGACTGTACATGTAAACATACCTATTTTAGTTTAAGGGAGTGCCCAAAGCATAGAAAAACTTTGCATGTTGCAATATTTATTTAAGAAATTAAAAGTGCCATGGTTCCATTTTAGCATGTATAGTTATTTAGTTTATAACTACTATTTCTATTCTGATTATTGCGTTCTAGGAAATCAAATAGAAAATTGGTACATATTTAATATAGTACTTTTTATCAAGATTAATGTAGTATTCGAAGAAATATGCTAAATATCCGCTGAAATAATTTTCTAGGGAGAAATATGACAAATTGCTTACCAAAGAATCCGATGGAGATTCTTGCAGCCTTCTTCTCCGGTGATGCGAGCTATCTTTTTTCTCCGACAAGGGACAACCGGCGGATTTGGTTCTGATTAGAAGATTTAAGCTTTCAGGGATACGACGAGAGGTTGGGGGATTTTGTGGCTTTTTGGCTGTAGAGTGATGCTAGGGGAGACTACCGGCCAAGCAGAGGCACGGCAGGTGCCAGAAGGGACGGCAATGCCGCCGCCTCGCCTGCTGCGGTTGTTGTGGAAGGAAGTTGGGCGAAGCCAGAGCCGAGTTGTTTTTTGTTGAAGTGGTTAGGGTTTGTGGCTACGGAGGCGACGGCGGCGGCGCTCCTTGAGGTGAATAGGGAGTTTGTAGAGGAGCCGGTCAGGTGCAACATGATATAACGAGTTCTTGACGGATTTGCTGGTGTGCAGGGGCTTTGGCGGAGCGGCTGGGGACGGAGGAGGACGCAACCCGCAACAAATGGAGAAAGATGTGGCAGGTGGATTTGGTGTGGCTCTGTCTGTGGCTACGGGGAAGAAAAAAAGGGAAGGTCTGTCTGGTTGGAGAAGGATCTGGCTTGTAAATTTCATATCCAACGATTAAAAATCCAGCAGACCTGTTTTCAACAAAAATCAATCCTAAGACATCTAAGTGGTCGGTTTTCCTAAAGTAAATGTCGGATATACTACACCACACAAAGCACACGCTCATCACCAAATGTGCCACAATGTTGCGAACACAAGGTTTATACTTGTGGTTCAGTTGTGATGATGAGTGATTGATTCAACTACTAGCATCTCGGATGGGGTGAAATTGACGGTGGTGAAAGCCACGGGTTCCACATGTGCCTTGGCTTGTGTTGTGCAGGTGTCGAGCATGGAGGCGGTGGCCGACGGCGAGGTGAAGGTCAAGTGATGGCGGGACGTGCCGAATGGACCGGGAGCGGTGAAAGGGCGGACGCATCTAGACTTTGACTGAGGGACTTGGAATCGCCGGGCGGGATCGCATTGCTGGCACTTGGCTTCAACAAGCGCAAGGACATGGGCCGGTTTGTTGGTTTGGGCCTCAAAACCAACAGAGGCGGGTTTCGGTGGTTTGGGCCTCAAAACCACCCGGCGGGTTTTCGGGTTGTGCCTCAAAACCACAGCGGAGGTCCCGGGCGGACGGACGGCACGTGGCGGCATCGGGGGGGTCGCGTCGAGGCGAAAGCTACCGGTGAGAAGGCGGTGGCCGTCGGATCAAAATATCTGTCCGGCTCGGTGGAGTTGTACTATAATGTCCTTGGGCTAGGTAGTACGCTCGGTGTCATGTAAGGGCAAAACTGGAATTTAGAATAAGCCCCGGTCGATAAGTATGGTGGGGGGAGCTCTCCTACCCCTTCACCTCTCCCATTTTCGTTTTTCCCTTTTCTCCTAGGTTTTCCCCTCCCCTAGTGTTCATGTGAGAGAGGTCACACAACTGAAAATTTCGTGATTGTATTTGCTGTGATTTTGTTTGGGAAAGGAGGTCCCGAATCCTCCTTGTCTCCTCCGGAATTTAATCATTTGTGCCTGTGATTTTCGTTCTCCCGTGTTCTTCTTCTTCCCTTTCTGTCCTTCCTTCGATTCGTCATTTCTTGATCGTTTCGGTTCGTTCCTTTTGCACTGATTGATGCTTTATCAAGTGATGAAGTAGATCACCAAGTGATTTGAACCAATTCCACTTGTGCATCGAGAAATCAGTAAATTTCTTTTCAGGCGATTTTTTTGTTTTCTTGCACTTGATCTGATTTTCCTGGAGTTTGAGTTCGTTTCGAGCAATGATTCTTTAGGGATAGCTCACCAACTCCATGTAGATGGCCTGTGCGAAATTTAGGGACGAGTTGTTTTGATTGTTCGATTTCTCGTCGGATTTTTTGGTCGCTTCTTTACTTGAGTTCTTTGTTCGTCCCTGCTGTTCGTTCTCTCGGATTTTTCTGTTGGGCACCCAGGCGAAGGCATCAGCTGCCACCGGTGCAGGAAGGCTTGGAACCGTGCGCTCCCTCCCAAAGTCCTGCAGCCGCGTTAGGAGCACCTGCTGCATCGCTGTTCAGAGGAGTTCAAAACCACATGTCCTTCCAGGTACATCGAGTGACTGCCTCTGCTCCCCATTCTTCTGTCTCTGGTTCTGTGCAAGTCCTGCAGCTCGATAGCTTGTTCTCACTAGTAGGCATCAATTCACGTGAGTTGGTTTTTCCTGATGTCGTGCTCCAGCTACAGTTCCTGAGCTAATCCATGGTTTGTTTAATCCTTACTAGCTTTGACTTGTCTGCTTCGCCTTGAGTACGTGAGCAGCAGCAAGCAGTTTATTGTGGTTGTGTCACTATCAAACAACAGTACTTGATTTATTTAATCCCATTGTTTGAACTGAAGCTTTCTGTATTTTTCTTGGTGCACAGTGCACGTTCAGCATAGCAGCCGAGCAGCAGTACTTGTTCCCCACACTCTTTGTCACTGCTAGAAAGTTCAGTGCAGGCCTCGGAAATTTCGGCACCACGTATTTGAGTTTTGATTTGTGTTTCATCTCTCTGGTGATGTTCCGCTGTGTTCCTAGGGAACATCCACCCTCTTTATAGGGTCGTGGACATCACAATTTTCACGTCTTGCGCTTGGCGGAGATTTTGGGAGAGTGGCTGAAAAAGTTTCGCGAGAAATTTTACGGCTCCTATTCACCACCCCCCCTCTCTGGTCGCCATTTTCGGTCCTTCAAATGTGTTATGTAACCTTTTCAAGGTAAATCTAGGAAAAGAAATGTGAACATCTAGGAAAAGAAATATGAACATCTACGTTGAGTAAGTTGAGAGCTCACAAAGATTTGTAATCACAGAAAAACAGATGGAACAATATTGTTTACGGACAAAAATACATACTACACTTCTGATCTGAATGTGTGATGCCACTGCCGTAACATGTGTGTACAATGAAATTAGAGAGAGGGCATCTCATTGCTTACCAAAGAATCCGATGGAGATTCTTGCAGCCTTCTTCTCCGGTGATGTGAGCTATCTTTTTTCTCCGACAAGGGACAACCGGCGGATTTGGTTCTGATTGGGGGATTTAAGCTTTCAGGTATACGGCAAGAGGTTGGGGGATTTTGTGGCTTTTCGGCTGTAGAGTGATGCTAGTGGAGACTACCAGCCAAGCAGAGATACAGCAGGTGGTAGAAGGGACGGCAATGCTGCCGCCTACCACCGCCTGCTGCGGTTGTTGTGGAAGGAAGTTGGACGAAGCCAGAGCCAGAGTTGTTTTTTGTTGAAGTGGTTAGGGTTTGTGGCTATGGAGGCGACGGCGACGGCGCTCCTTGAGGTGAATAGGAAGTTTGTAGAGGAGCCGGTGAGGTGCAGCATGAAACAACGAGTTCTTGACGGATTTGCTGGTGCGCAGGGGCTTTGGCGGAGCGGCTGGGGACGAAGGAGGGTGCAACCCGCAACAAATGGAGAAAGACGTGGCAGGTGGATTTGGTGTGGCTCTGTCTGTGGCTACGAGAAGAAAAGGGAAGGTCTGTCTGGTTGGAGAAGGTGATCTGGCTCATAAATTTCATATCCAACGATTAAAAATCTAGCGGACCTGTTTTCAACAAAAATCAATCCTAAGACATCTAAGCGGTCGCTTTTCTTAAAGTAAAAATGTCGGATATACTACACCACACAAAGCACACGCTTATCACCAAATGCGCCACAATGTGTTATGTAACCTTTTCAGGGTAAATCTAGGAAAAGAAATATGAACATCTAGGAAAAGAAATATGAACATCTACGTTCAGTAAGTTGAGAGCTCACAAAGATTTGTAGAGTCTGATTGGTTAGCGGCCAAAATTTGCCGCGCCAAAGATTTGGCAAGCCATGATTTTGGCTAGCGTTTGGTTGGTTGCCAAAATTTGCTAATTTCTCACATTTGGCTTGCCAAATCTTTGGCAATTTTTTTGCCCGGGATTTGGCTTGCCAAATTCTTGGCATGGCAAGTTTTGGTGGCCAACCAATCAGGCCCGTAATCACAGAAAAATAGATGGAACAATATTGTTTACGGACAAAAATACAGAAAAATAGATGGAACAATATTGTTTACGGACAAAAATACATACTACACTTCTGATCTGAATGTGTGATACCACTGCCGTAACATGTGTGTACACTGAAATTAGAGAGAGACGGCATCTCATTGATCGATCGAGTCCATCATAATTCAGTTAGGTAAACTATATGTTCATAATATTTGTTCTCCGCAACACCCCCCCCACACCCAACACACACACACATACACATACACATACACACACACTTTTTCTGCTTGCTCTTCACGATTTTTTAGGAAATAAAAAATTATTGTGGCCTCCTCCGGGGTTGCACTAAAACATGATGCGGACCAAGCAATTCTATATAGTGTTACCCATTCCACATTCTTTGTTTGGTTGAAGGCCTATCAAGCAAATGCCTGCCAGACAACACATACTGGTGTCAGGCCTCTAAAAATGGACGTCTGGGATACATGCTTGGGTCAGCCAAGAATTTTTAGCCGCCAACCAGACAAACCCCTAATGCACCAAATAGAAGATGGAGAGGCAAAAAAAAAACTACTAATCACAGACTGTTAGTGCTGATCCGACGGTCACAGACCTTCCCAGGGCAGAGAACCGGGGACTAATCTCTCATCAATACAATAGGTAAGCCCACACTTTGCGTGGGAGGGAAAAACTGATTTATTATCAAACAGAAAAAGAAAGGGAAAAAAGAGAAAAGCGTACCATATTCGCTACAGTATACAGTGAGGCTATCCGCACTCTTCGTACTTTAAATCCATCCTATAAAAGAAATATTTTATCCTGGTCATCGAGATTCTCTCCTCTATATCACTTTCTCCCGCACTCATCCATCCTCTATATCTCTACTCTATGCCAGTGGGACCCATGTGTCAGTTTTTTTTCATTTTTTCCACCAGACGCCCTCCCTCCCCCATTCTCTCTCTCCTCCCTCTTCTCTCTTCTCTATCCTTTCCCCTTCTCCCCAATTGCACCCACCTGCTCCTGCACTGCTGCCGTGGAGAGTGCCAACGGCACGGCGCTCGCGCCTCGCGAGGACACCGCCGCCTCGTGGCTGCCGTGGACTCGCCTGGCCGCCGCATCCCACGCACGGCCTCCGCTCGGGGAGCTCCAGCTCATGCGCGCGGCTGCCCTGCGTCGCCGCCTCGCTCTCTCCACCTCCACCTCCCACCCACCAGCGCCTCTGCAGCTCCATCCGTCGCTGCATCGACCGTCCGCTCGGGTGCCATGGCGGGCATTGACCTCAACACTGTGGAGGAGGAGGAGGAGGAGGAGGACGAGGCGGAGGCGCCGCCAGTACCCACGACCGCTAGTTGCGCTGTGTGCCTCGACCTGTGGCACGCGTGCGTGGGCCCCGTTGCGCCACTGCCGCGAAAGGGCAGCGCCATCGTGTACCTACCGCAGGGCCACCTCGAGCACATCGGCGGCGATGCGGACGCGGTGGAAGCAGCCGCAGCCGCAGTCGCTGCAGCGGTGCCGCCACACGTGCTCTGCTGCGAATCCTCCCCAGCGCCCGACGGGGAACGGGGACGGGCGGCGCACGGAGCTCCCGCTCACCCCGCGCCGGCGGCCAGGGAGCTCGGCGCGAGCACGGCGGTGCGGGCCCGCGCAACGGTGGCCTCGGGCGCGGGCACGGCGGTGCGGGGCCGCGCGACAGCGGCCTCGGGTGCGGGCGTGGTGGTGTGGGCACGCACGACGGCGGTCTCGGGCGCTGGCGCGGCGATGCAGGCCCGGGCGACGGCGACCTCGAGCGCAGCGACGGAGGCCCGCGCGACGGCTTCCCAAGCGCGTCCTCTCCAGCTCGCCCGCTCCATCCCAACTCGCATGGCTCGCACGGCATCCTCTCCAGCTCGCACAGCGGTGGCCAGCGGGCCCAACTCGACGCGGCGGGCGAGCGCGTCTCTTCGCACGCTCCGTCGACGAGCGGGGGACAAGCGCAGGCCCCGCCCCGCGCACGTGGACGGGTAGCGTAAGCGCGCTACGACGCCACATTTTGCGTGCGAGGCGAGCTTCACTATTTTACCGGACTCGATGGAGTAGGCTGCTGCGGAAATTCCATCCGGTATATGCCTGTACAGGATGGTTTACAGGTTCCCACTATGGATAGCCTGAACAATAGTACTATATATAGAGTACCGGCTACAGAAACAGGTGTCGTGGCCTCTTTAGAGACCAGAAATGGTATAACAATCATAGATAAATAAATAAATAAATGGCAGATGTGAGGTACGAGTATATTCTACAATACTATGAGTTCAGACCGGACATGTAAACATTCCTATTTTAGTTTAAGGGAGTGCCCAAAGCATAGAAAAACTTGCATGTTGCAATATTTATTTAAGAAATTAACAGTACCATGGTTCCATTTTAGCATGCGCATAGTTATTTACATATTTAATATAGTACTTTTTTATCAAGATTAATGTAGTATTCGAAGAAATATGCTAAATATCCATTGAAATAATTTTCTAGGGAGAAATATGACAAATTGCTTACCAAAGAATCCGATGGAGATTCTTGCAGCCTTCTTCTCCGGTGATGTGAGCTATCTTTTTTCTCCGACAAGGAACAACCGGCGGATTTGGTTCTAATTGGGGGATTTAAGCTTTCAGGGATACGGCGAGAGGTTGGGGGATTTTGTGGCTTTTCGGCTGTAGAGTGATGCTAGGGGAGACTACCGGCTAGGCAGAGGCACGGCGGGTAGCGGAAGGGACGGCGATGCCGCCGCCTACCACCGCGTGCTGCGGTTGTTGTTGAAGGAAGTTGGGCGAAGCCAGAGCCAGGGCCGTTTTTTGTTGAAGTGGTTAGGGTTTGTGGCTATGGAGGCGACGGTGGCGGCGCTCCTTGAGGTGAATAGGGAGTTTGTAGAGGAGCCGGTGAGGTGCAGCATGAAACAACGAGTTCTTGACGGATTTGCTGGTGGGGAGGGGCTTTGGCGGGGCGGCTAGGGGCGGAGGAGGACGCAGCCCGCAACAAATGGAGAAAGACGTGGCAGGTGGATTTGGTGTGGCTCTGTCTATGGCTACGGGAAGAAAAGGGAAAGAGGTTTGTCTGGTTGGAGAAGGTGATCTAGGTCGTAAATTTTATATCCAACGATTAAAAATCCAGCAGACCTTTTTTCAACAAAAATCAATCCTAAGAAATCTAAGCGGTCGCTTTTCTTAAAGTAAATGTCGGATATACTACACCACACAACGCACACGCTCATCGCTAAATGCGCCACAATGTGTTATAAACTTTTCAGGGTAAATCTAGGAAAAGAAATATGAACACCTACGTTAAGTAAGCGTTGATCACTTGGGTAGGCTACTGCAACACATTCCTACTAATATGTCAACAATATTGTTTTTGCCAGCGTTTGTCATAGTGGCCAGTAATAACAAAGGTTGTTAGTTGTCACTGCCGGTTCGGAATTGGAGGTGATAAACTTCATCACCATAGTGATGTCACTTCCTTAACTGCTGGCCCAAGGTTTCAAATGCACAAACCCTGCTTTGCCTGCAGACGATGACTTCAAATCAAATGGACAGGGCAGGATTTGGTACTTGTTCTGTTGTCTAAGTATGCGGAGGAGGTAAAAGAATATTTCTTAGTGCTCACTTGGAGGATTTGTTCGTAATATTGTCTTAAATGCTAATGTAAAGATATCCATGCATGTTGATTACAGAAAATTTCTTAATTCTCTGTCACTTGTCCGACAATATATAGAGTCAGCAAATTGATTACAGTACGAAAGGAAGCATCCTTGTAAGCTGTCAGGGTACTCTAAAAATAGATGTTGACAGGACTTTTTACCTTGACACTGGCCAGCAACAGTGATCCTGTCTTACCTAAACACGCAACAGTGTCCTTGTCTTGCCACAATTTTTTAGGCATGTGTTTGAATTCATGCCACAACTATCTGTGAAAATTTTATAGTTGAAAATTTTATAGCTATGTGTCTCTTGTGTCATTGGCTCATTTCTTTACCAAAGTTTAACAAAAAATGTGCCAACCATTTTGTTCGCTACACTTACTGAGTGGCACGTGTGCGCTCACACACACACATCTCCGCGATGTACCAGATGTGTGTGTTGTTCACTTTCGAACAGTATTGTCATACACACGTCTCTTGAAATTAGTGCATGGCTCACTTGCATTCAATAATAGAGAAGTGTTTGATACATACCTGTTTGGGACCCTTCAACCATTAAAAACTAGATCTAGAGCACCCGCTTCATCATGGAGCAGCTTCACCAAAGATCTAAGCTCACACACCATAGATCTTTAAACATGTTTAGCAGCGTGCGCAGCTCTAGATCCATGGACTGGAGATTTTTGTTAGAATATATAGGTCCATGTGACCTTGGATTCAGTGCGATATAAAAATGCTTTAGGAAGTTATACACAAGATGTACAATAGAAAATAAAAAAGTAGAAAATATGTGGATTTAGCATCTAAGGCTATCTTTTTTTTGTTTATCCAGATTGCGTGGAGCTGAGCCATTTGACCAGCAATTCGTGGATTGAAAAGATCTAAAACTGATAGAGCTCTCTTGGAAGTCTATAGATACAACATGAGCTTGTATAGAGGTGAACAAACATGAGCTATTTATTGCACCACGCACACACAGGTCCTCAAACACCAATGTCTTGAGCTTCAATGAGAAGTAGCGAGCGAGCTTGTTGCGCCTGCTGTGCTAGGTAGAGCAGTGGATAAGCATGTAGGAGCAAGTACCCATCTGATGCACCAACGATCGATGCTGTAGTCAAGACAAGTGGACTGTCCTGCCGCCACCAATCTGCACCTGCACCAACAGCATTGCCTTCCCTAGTCCTGCAATAGAGGTCTAGGCTGTATTACCACCAAGAACTAATGCACCAAGTGCCACACCTAGCCCCACGGTACTCGTAATCACCAAAATACATTTCTTATTTCTCTGTCACTTGTCCAACAGTAGATTCAGTATTTCATAGCTATGTGTCTCGTGTGTCATTGGCTCATTTCTTTACCTAAATTTACCGAAAAATGTGTCAACCATTTTGTTTGCTACATTTTTGGTGTCACACACACACACACCACACACACACACACACACACACACACATCTCTACGATGTATCAGTTGTGTGTGTTATTCACTACCGAATAGTATCACCATTCATGCGTCTCTAACAAGTAGTGCATGGCTCGCTCGCATTCGATAGTAGAGTAGTGTGTGATACATAGGCCTAATTGGGACAGCTCAAACACTGAGAACCTAGATCTAGAGCACCTGCTTTACCATGGAGTAGCTTCACCGTAGATATGAGCTCACAATATATAGAGCTGAGAAACATGTTTGGCTTGCAGGCTGGAGCGCAGCTCTAGATCCATGGACTACTTTTGTTAGAATAGGCCCATGTGACCTTGTATTTAGTGTGATAAAAAATACTTTTAGGAGGTTATATGCAAGATACATGAGAACACAAGATTGATATGTTGTGGTTTGATGAGTGATAAGTGATTATCAATGTGCATAGTGTCTTGGGTTGAGTTTGGAACTAACCGAGGCGTGAGTTAAGTTTTTAAACATTCTCTTGGCTTGTGGTGCATAGGTGTCGAGCTCGGAGATAGTGGTTGACTAAGAAGGTGAAGCTCAAGCGGGTCCATGCCGACGGACTGAGAGCGGTGAAGGATGGACGCCAGGGCTTGGATAGAGGGACCAAAGAAGCCAAGTGACTGACCATGGGTGACTGACACCTAGGGTCATCGACAAGTGCAAGTGTGAATTTAGTTTTTTCATTGGTTCATTCATTCCTATCACTTCTATGTTCCATTTTGAGTTTCATCTTTTGCGTTGGTTTTCCACTTATTCAAGAAACTTTTCTCAATACTCTTGTCACCAGTTGGTTTGGGTATTTTGAATCAGGAACTTGCTTCTTCTCCATAGAAGTTGAGTGCCCACTTTTCGGATTGCCAATTCTGTATAGTTCTTCTCATTTTGTCTGCTTTTTGATGTCCTACTGTTTTCTAGGAAACATCTACCTTCTCCATAGGATCGATGTCATCACACTGTTTGCATCTTATATTTGGTGGTGATTTTAGGATAGTGGCAAAAGACGTTTAGAGAAAAATTTTGCGGCTCCCATTCACCCCCCATCTGGTCACCATTTCTAGTCCTTTAATTGGTATTAGAAATAGTTAAGGATCATTCCACTTTAATCATACGTGATATGATCTACGAAGGGGACATAGAGCCTGTCTCAAGTAAGCTGTCGTTCTTTGACGAACAAGCCTCTTAAGGATCATTCCACCATAATTGGTTCATAATCCCACGAAAGTGACTTGGAGCATGGTCAGGCAAGCCGTCATTGTTCGATGGAACAAACTACCCGTATTGGAAGATCCACATGTCTATATATCTTCAGTGCATTAGCTTGCAAGTGTTGGAGATTTGTGAGGATACAGATTACGTGGTGCTTGCTACTCCGATTTGTTAGGAGCAGATTGACCAGCATGTGGTGAATAGCAAGGCATATAATGTGATCTTTTCTTGCCTTTTGCTTTCCGAGTTTGAGCATGTTTCTCACCTAAATACTTCTCGAGAGATCTGGCTGACCCTTCAAAGGTATCATGAGGGGACTTCCCAAGTCAGTACCATACTTTTTGAGATGTATCAACGTGAGTATGAGAATTTTGTTCAGTTCGTTTCCAGTCAATTGTGAATAAGATACGGCCAAACAAGCCACATCTACGCTATGATGATCATGCGAGGTCTCTCAAGCTACCACACACCCTAAATCGGAGGGTTTAGGACGTGAAGGTCGCTGCTATCCTTGAGTCACCCAACTATGTGACCCTCACCGTGGATGAGCTACTTAGCAAGCCCAAGTACATAGAGATCGATCACTAGACTCGAGCCAAGCTCAAGAACCCTTCTGCACTGACCATGGCTTTGGTCTCAGGTACTGGTGGTTCAAGTTCTTTGGCTAACCTGTCACAAGCTTTTTTTCACTTTGTCTTTCTTGCTCTCTATCACAGAGAAGCAGATGGAGACACTTGGAGATGACGAGCTAGCATTGGTCATTAGCCAATTCTTGTGGTTTTACAACAACCGTGCTCGGTACCCAGGGGCGGATCTAGCCCATATTAGCGGGGTCGTCCGACCCTAATAACTTTGACAAAAATAGTGGAGAGTTGTTGTTCATCACAGTTCATAAATGATGCTGACCCCACTCTATAAATATGATGACCCCAATGAACTTCACGGCTGGATTCGCCACTGTCGGTACCCTCATTTCATCATGGATTGCTTGCTACATCTCGACATGAACTTCAATGAGGCATTGTCTCCCTTGCCAAGCAACACCACACCAATGTAGGCGCCTTTAACACCTCAGGAGAGTTTGCTCCACCCATCAAAGGCCCGCTGCTGCCACCACCACCTTTGCTAATTTTCAGCTGCTCACTATTTGCTTAGTGGATTCAAAACAACCTCTATAAAACTTAAAGTGGCTTAATTTATTAGGATAAAGATTAAGAGCTTGTTTGGTTGCTTGTCAAATCTTGTCATGCCACACACACCTTAGCATGCTGCTGGTTTATAGGCTCGTGTTTGAAATGGTTTCATACCGCAGCAGCTTGAAACTTTCATAGCTAGCTATGTCTCATACATTATTGACTGATTTCTTTAATTACCAAAGTTTTTAAAAATGTGGCGACCATTTTGATCGCTACACTTTTGGTGACAGGCACACGTACATTTCTGCGATGTATCAGGTGGTGTGTGTATAGTCATCACTGCCGAATGGTATCACGATAGTTGTCTCTCCATGAATTAGTGCAGGCTCACTCACATTCAAAAATAGAGAAGTGTGTGGTACAGACGTACGCTTGAGCCTTTTGTGCATATATAATATACACTTGAGTCATTGTCCGTGGCTCAGACATTATTTGCAAAACAGAACCACGGCAGGCATCGTTGATTTAATGTGGGCTTGGCCATATTTTTATTTAATTAAAATCAAATAAAATTCTAAGACTCGTATTAAATATTAGACGCAATATTATTTAGTCCTATATGGTATATTGACTGGATATTGACTCGACTTATATGTATGAACTATGTCTACTTACATTGAAAAAGTTGAGAAAAGATGAGAGTGAGACACACATGGGCGTACCTGTCTACCTGATGTGAGTTGAGGCTTAGCTGAGCCCAAGCCCGACGTGGTGTGGCGCACGAATTGGTACTGCCACTCAAGCCAATTTTGGGCAGGAGTTAAATGAGTTTGGAGTTTCTGCCTCCAAATGATTTTGCCGCGCACTCAAGGCAATTATGGATAGGAGTTACACGAGTTTCTGCCTCAAATGAGGAAAGAGTTTCTTCTGTAGCATCTTCTCCTATCCGCTTTCGACTCATGATCTCCTATGACCGATTCATGCGCCCATTCCATTTCCAGGTTGCGAGATAAGAGCAAGACTCGCTTCAACATTCAGACCTCTTAGTCCCTCACACGTGACATCAACGCCTCTGCTGCAACCAAGTCTTCCAGTCTCGATTTCTGGAAACACAGGAATAGGGAGAGTAGTTCTCTGAAACTGAGTCGTCTCTGCGTTCATCTGCTCAGGTGAAGGGTGGCCATCAGATTTTTGGGAGCGATGAGCTGACTACTCGACCTATCCATGACTCTCTACTTCCTAGCTGGCGGAGGGTGATCTCACTTCTAGTAATTAGCAAGGCAACATCTCTGCACTGTATCAAGCGGGATGACTACAACGACCACTATGTCGACTAGTTACCGCTTTGATGCTGCCGGGTATATATATCAACTCATCCTTTGTTTTCAGCAATTAAATTCATTATGATTAGTATCGTCTATATGTTGGCTATACTCTTAGATCACACGTGCACATATCTGAGGTCACGCGAACTTGGTTTTATTTTTTATTTTTTGATTGAATACTGAAATTGCCGCCTAAATATCTCAGAGGCATATTGATGTATAGCATATACTCTCTCCATATATATAGAATTTAGATGTCATTTTGAAAAATGATATGGTCTTCAAAGTATAACTTTGACATCATATTTTTTTCTAGAAAAATACTCATATAAAAATGATATATTTATATTTTTATAAAAATATTTTTTAAGATAAATCTATTTATATGTTTTTCATATTTACAAATTTAATAACTTAAAAGTTATTTATAACTTATATTTCTAATATTTGACCAAACCCTTCGTCGAAACGACAGCTAAATCTTATACGGTCCAATATAGACATCGAGAATTGAGTGCCTCATGCATAAAAGTAAAAGAAACCTGGAAAATTCTCGATGTATTGCAATTCTCGGTGGCACTCAGATATCTGTCGTGACTGAGACAACATCGGTACTGAGACTGAGGACACTTTTCACGTAAATAAACTGTAGACAAGGAATGGGAGTCGTGCCATCGTGGATGTCGTGACTGACCAGCTGAGCCACGCCAAACTCATTTAAGTATGCAGGTAGTCAGGTACGTTAGCCATTAGTTCATGTACTGGACTATGTATGTGTTTTGATCCCATTCGGAAAATACAGGTTCCTCAATCCTCATGGGTTACAACTTACAAGAAAAATGATTAGATAGTACATCTTGATCTCTAAGGTCCAAGCTTTATTAAGTCGCTTGCTTACCTCATTCAGTCCCTTGCTTGCCCAACTCCAGTTGGGCCTCATATTCGGATGTTTTGGCCCATCCACCCCGGGTCCATATAACTGACACCTAGTGTGGAACGAGCTCGCCGCGGATGGATCTATTCTCGGAGAGGGGGAACTCGGCCAAGGATGAAACCGGTGGGAGAGGCCGCCAGTCTTCGCCTCCGACCAGTCGGACGGAAGCCACGCTCCGACCCCCCCAAGACGCCAACGTATTCTTCCTGGCCGACGACCCAGCGATAGACCGAGCAGCCCACACCTGCAAAAGCACGGCCCTACAGGAGCGCGAGCTCGGCCCAGAGTTGGATCGACGAGTCGCTTTCGGTTCCGACTCCGGCGGTAGCATCCTAGCGACGTATGTTTCATTCCTTCTTTTTTTCTATATATTTCTTTCTCTACGTTTCACCTTTTTGGATTCTGACACCATCGCGGCATCAGGTATGTTTGTTTTCTTTTTTTTTCTTCTATTTTGTTTGTTGTCACTTACGTATGGTTTTTTATTCTTTTTATCTTTTTATAATCTTTCCTTCCTTCCTTTTTCTAGTTATGTTTCTTATTTTTTTATGTTTAACTTTTCACAATTTCTTTATTTCATAAAATGCATAAGATGTTTTTAGGTATAAGATATAGGATTTTAAGTTTTACTATGTACTTTTGTTTATTTACACTATAATTTTTGGCTTTTCTTCTATTCTTTATTCTTTCCCTTTTCTTTTCTTATTATCTTTATTTTTAATCCTAATTATTTGTTTTGTTTTTATTTTTATTTTTCATGCTTTACTTCTATATTTTCTATTTTTATAAATAAATATGATGTTTGTGTATGTTATTTTTTAACTTAAGAACAATCATATTTTTTTCATTTCTTTTAGTGGGTTTTGCTTTCTATATTCATTAAATTGTTATTGTTTTTATTGTCTTGATTCTCTTTATTTTTTTATTTTTCTATTTATTTAACTACAACTTTTTATTTTTTTATGGTTTTTTTTTTTATATACATGAGATACATATGATGTTTATGTAGGATATGTGTAATATTCTATGATATATCCTCAGATATTTACATAGTAATATAGTATTATTTTTTATTTTTATTTACTTATAATTTAATTATTATTATCTTTTCATGTTTTAATTTTTATTTCCTATACTTAAATGAAATATATATATGATGTTCGTGTAGCATCTGTGTGATGTTCTATGCTATGTTTTTTTAATGTTCACATAGTATAAACAAGATGTTCCGTGATTATCTCTAGGTATTCAGATAGTATATTCTTGAGTGATCCGAGATATATGTAAAGTTTTTTTTTTGCAATATATATGTGATGTTCTTTTCAATTTTCATCTATTACATGTTTATTAATTCATTTTACATAATTAAGTTATTCATGTAGTATTAATGTGATGTTCTACTATATATTTTGCAATGTTCGTTAGTATACGTTGATGTTTAGTAGCTTTTTTGTTTTTATTTGACTCAAATTAATTACTTCACTAACTTTGTTATTTTATTTTATATTTTATGATATTATTATGATATTCACATAGTATATATATTATGTTCAATGCTATATTTTTGTGGTGTTTGTGTAGTATTAATATGATGTTCTACCATATATTTATGATGTTCGGTAGTATACATTGAGTTTTTATTTTTGGTTTTTCCCCATTTTTTTTTGTTTCTTTTTTCTTTCTCTTTTCTTTAGATTATTTTTTTTATAATTTATTTTATCCTTTTTAATTTTCAATTTTTCATGTTCGTTATTTTATTGTGATTATTATTTGTTTCTTTCATGATCAATTTTTTTCTATATTTTTTTGAGATCATACATGTTGTATTATGTGCTTTCGATATTAATTTATAGTTTTTCTTTATTTTTCTATAAAAATTATATTCATGAGGTGTTCTCTATATAATTGTTTATTGTTTATATATATAATATTGATATGGTGCGATATGTTTTCTAGCAAATATATATTAGGTTCTTACAACTATTATCATATGATATTCTTTTATTTTTCTCTAGTTGTTTCTTATTCATTATCTTACTTTAATTAATTAACTTTACTTTACTTTTTTTTTTTACTCTTCATATTTTGTTTGTTTTATGAGACATATGTCATGTTCATATAGTACACATGTGATATTATGCATGTATTTTATGATGTTCGTAGAATGTTTACGTTATATACATATATAATGTTCTATGATGTATTTTTGCAATGATCGATAGTATAGTTTAGATGTTCTATAATTATCTTTGTTCCATATTATATTTTATTTTCAGTTCCACTTATTTACATTTATGAGATATATGTCATATTCTTATAGTATATATATGATATTCGGATGTATTTTTGTGTTTTATAGAATATACTTGTGATGTTCACGTTATATACATGTGATGTTCTATGATGTATTTTTAGGATGTTCAGATAGTATAGTTAGATGTTCTACAATTATTTTTGTTGCATATTATATTTATTTTATTTTTAGATCCACTTATTTATATTTATACGATATATGCCATGTTCATATGGTATACATGTGATATTTAAGATATATTTTTTATGATATTTGTATAATATACATGAATATGATGTTCTGTTATATACATGTGATTATATGGTATATTTTGAGATGTTCAAATATTATAATTGATGTGTTTTATGATTATCTTTGTTCCATATTATATATTATTTTCAGTTCCACTTATATTAATTATTGTTTATTTCTTCAATCAATCTTTTGATTTTTCATATTTATCTTTTCCTTTTTCCTTGTTTATTTTTCTATTACACGTAGTTGTTTTCATTTTCTATGAGATGTCCCATCACATATTTTTTGTCTAGAATATTATTTAAGGTAAAGTATGTTTTCTCAGGGCGTAAATACGTTTTTATGTAGTTTTTTGCTATTTTTTATCTTCTTCTATTACTTATCTTTTCTTTTTTATGTAGTTTTTTTTTTCGTGTTGGTTTTCATTTTCTATTTACTCTAATTATTTTAAATTCTAATTCAGGCTTTAGTTTTTATTTTCTTTTTTCATTCATATGTTACATGATGTGTAGATACATGTGGTCTTTTTAAAAAATATTTTCTTTTTCTTATTTAATTTATTTATATTTTCTATATATTTAGCTTTGTTATTTATGTTTTTATTATAATTTTCTGCTCTATTTATTTACTAATAATTTTCTCTTTTCTCTTGTATTTTCATATATAGATGATGGCCATGTAATATAAATGAGGTGTTCTATGATTTACTATGTACTTTATGATATTCACGCAGTATTCATGTGATGTCTTATTATGTATTTTGTGATGTTCATGTAGTATATACATGATGTTCTATGATTATCTTTGAGTATTCGCGTAGTAATTTTGAAATATTCTATATTTTAGGTTCAAGTAATATCCATTTGACGTCCTTTTTAATTTTTCTTTATTGTGTTTTATTAATCATCTACAAACTTTTTCTTCTATTTTACCTAGCCGTTTGTTTTAGTTTTAATATACTACATAGCATTTGCATTACACTGCCCCCCTTTTATCATTGCTATTTTACTCTCGTTATTTATTTCATGTTTTTCAAAAATTTCATGTCTATGTTTTATTTCTATTTTTTAATATTATATGAGATACATTTAATTTTAGGTGTAGTATATACAATGTTCTATAATGTGTTTTTGAATGCCCGTGTAGTATCTATGTGATGTTCTTTTGTATTTGTTTTTTTTTGTCAAATTTTCGTTTTTAATTTTCCCCTTATGTTTTGTATATTTTCATCAAATAGGACGATGTATTTAAGATAAAAAAAAATCATTGCTATCACAAACCAGCTGCTATTATAGTAGTGTGACTACTATAGTTAAAATTAAAATTAAAAATCAATAGCTCTCGCTGTGGAGTCCTTTCATGCACTATCTTGGTTATTATTATATTATATTATATTAGTTTTCTTTTTTTTATATGTATTGATGATGTGCTTTTGTCCTCTCGTCACTCACGTGGCAGGAGCGGGAACAGCGGGGCGAGTGGAAGGCAGGCAGCGCGCTGGGCAAGCGAAAGCACGGGAGCCTTCAGCGCTGCGTGAAGGACACTAGCAGGACCGCTGGCCCAATAAGCAAACGAAACCGGAGCCAGCGGCATGCTGCGCGCGACGGGAAAAACAAATCGAGGTGGTCGGCGGACGGCTCGCTGCCACCAGGGTCGGCGTATAGTCGTCCCCGGGAGAGGCAACCCGGCGAGAAAGGTGCCCGCGGGGAGGATCGCTAGTGAGAAGGTGAGCCCAGACGTACCTCATCCCGACCAGGCGCATCGAAAATACATCTATACGTACGAGTATATACGTAGAAAAATGCATTGAAACGAGTCAAGAGCAGGCACGTATATACATCCACCCCCCAGCACGTTCTTTTTCCCCCGTGTGATTGAGTGATTCGACTAATAATGCCTCGAGTTTATACATACGTACATACAGTATATAATGAACAAAGAACAAACAAAATTCTGAAGTAGTAGTACAATACAATCTCTGTCGAAGAACACGTATACCGTATATATACGGCTGAGTGGTGGTGAAAATTACCGTCGTATCCCTCACTCTCTGACCCTTGGGAACAGGCACCTGTACATCCTGGACATGAAGGACCTCTTGGCCTTCCTCTTCCCGCCGTGTCGCCGGCCGCGTGGCGCCGCCGCGGCGGCGTGGTCGGGCGACAGCAGCAGCTTCGGCAGCTGCGCGGGCGGCGCGGGGGCGGTCCTCGCCTCCTCCCGGTGGCGCTTCACCTTCTCGAACTGCACCGTGAAGCCCTGCGCCGCCATCGCCGCGTTATTCTCGTCCCACACGCCGAACCTCGGCACGGCCGACGGCTTGGGGTTGTTGGTGCGCCGCGGCGGCGGGGGCGGCTGGTGGTGGTGGTGGTGGCGCGGCGGCGACGGCGGCGAGGCGGACGCCGCCGCCCTCGGCGCACCTTGGTGCTGGTAGTGGTGGTGGTATTGGGCATGGGCGCCGTGGCCGTGGCCGTGGCCGCTGCTGCCGTCGCTGTTGCTGTTGTTGCTGCTGTACCTGGGCTGGTACGGCCTGGGCGGCGAGAACTTGCTGCCGCGGCTGCTGGCCTCGGACGCGGCGTTGCTGCCGTTGCTCCCCGTCCGGCGGTGGTGGTACCCGTGCCCAGGGGTGCGGCTGCGGGTACTGGTGCTGGTGGTGCGGCCGGTGGTGCGGCTGCGGCACCGCCGGCGCGTGGCCGTGCGAGCTCGGCTGGCGTGACGGCACGTTCCTGGCGCTGAGGTTGTCGTAGTGCTCGTAGGGGTCGACGAAGTCGTAGCCGCCGTGCGAGCTTGGCGGGCGGGACGGCACGTTCCTGGCGCTCAGGCTGTCGTAGTGGTCGTACGGGTCGAAGTCGTAGCCGCCGCCGGCGGCCACCGGAGCCGGCGCCCTGCTGGCGGCGGCGGGCTGGACCTGGCCGTGCGAGCTCGGCGGGCGGGACGGCACGTTCCTGCTGCTGAGGCTGTCGTAATGCTCGTGCGGGTCGAAGTCGTAGCCGTTGGCGGGCACCGGCGCCGGCGCCCTGCTAGCCGCGGCGGGCTGGCCGTGGCCGTGCGAGCTCGGCGGGCGGGAGGGCACCTTCCTGCTCAGGCTCTCGTAGCGCTCGTACGGGTCGAAGTCGTAGCCTCCGCCGCCGGTGACGGAAGCAGGCTTGGGGGTGGGCGCCGGTGCCGCGGCCGGCGGGGCCTTGTTGTCTCGCACCTTCTCGAAGAAGACGGTGTAGCCGATGTTCTCGGCGTCCCAGGACCCGAACTTGGGCACGACGGCGTGCCCGGCCTGCATTCAATTCAATCACGCACGAGTCTCAATGAACAGTTGCTTCAAATTCGAAGATTGGGCAGTAACGAATTTTGTCTACGAATTTGCATTTTTTTTAAAACAAAGAAGTCTGACAAGATGAAAATGAAAGTTGTACTACTAGTACGTGTTAACCATCCTAGCAGCATTTGGCTTAAACAGCAAGAGAAAAGCACATGACAGGGTAGCCCCGCCCAACAGCACCTGCATTGACAGCTCACTGCAGCCGCAAACACCGACGACCAAATGATTCATCATTCATGCATGCGTGCGAGGAGTGGCACATCAGTCACAGAGACAGCTACAGCTAGTAGTAGTAATCACGAATCAGCAATCGGCTGGTACCCACCGTGCAATCTGAATCGTGCATCACAAATAACCTAGGAGTACTCGCTTTGCTGAAACTCAAAGCTTCCAACTTCCAAGGGTACGCAGGCTAAACGAATGAACTGATCATTCGGACCGGATGCACGCACTCTCCACTCGTGTCGATGAAGCCATCATCGGTAACGACAGCAGACGGGTGCATCGTGCCAAGTTGCTCTCCCATGTGATGAGGACTGAGGAGCCGCCACCTCCACGTCTGGCATGGCTTATAAGTCGGCTAGTAAATAAAAACGACTGATAATTATAAGAAAAAATAGTAATGTTCTTACGGCTAAGAAAAAAATAGTAATGTTCGGTTACGAAAAAAACAGTAATGTTCTTATGGCTAATAGACCGGCTGATAAACTAAAACGGACCAGGTTAAAATTTTGTGTGTGCTCGAGGTGGACCGCCATCCACCAACAGCAGCGGGCTTGGTTGGAGTCCGAAGCAAAGGCGCAGACAGCGCGGCGCGGCACATGGATGGGTGGGGTGGGTGGCGCCCGTGAGGCCGTGAGGACTACGCGAGGCGAGCGGCGAGTCGTCGAATCCAAGCACGGGATCCCACGCCACCATGTGCCGGCGGCGTCGCCTGGGAAGTTAGTCAGGAGCGAGCGCCGCGGCGCCCCCATGTTCAGACAACGATGATCACATTGGATCAATTTGTATATGCGAGAGCCTCCAAGCGATAAGTATACTGTAATAAAAAAAAGTTTAGGAGGGAATTAAACACTACTAGGCCATCTGTTAACGGTGTGGGTATGGGTGTCGGGTGGGCTAGCTGTGAGACAACCGTAGCTAGGTAGGTGACATGGTCGTAATTAATCAGATAAGTGGCTGTCAGCCATGGATCCCGACGACTGAGCAAGTGAGCAGTGATCGCCACCACCAAACGGATCGAACTAAAACTTCGCATGGACGGACGGATGCATGCATGTTGCCAGCAAACGCCGCCTAATTCTAGAGTGTCTGTAAAAATATAATCCTGAATTGTACGACGGCGCCGTCGCGGTTGGGGGAAGGTGGCGATCATCATCAACAACAACATGGGGGAGGCACATGGGCAGTGCTCCATACTCTTACATCGCACGCAATGTGATTATGATGTAGCGCGTCGTCGTAGTAATTAATAACAACACATTTACGACACATAGGAATAATGAATCTGCAGCAGCAGGAACCAGGAATGCATGCAAGGAGTACTACTAGGAATGCATGGGGAATGTTACTTTACTTACAGCAGCCATGTCGTCGTTGTGGTTAACTGTGTGCGCGTGATGCCTGGAGAAGGATTAATTGGCCGGAGAGGACGACGACGACGGACGGATGAGCTAGGCCGGCCGGGCCCTGCTGGTTGTTCGTTCCTCCACCACCTCCTCCGGTCCTCCTCCTCCTCCTCCTCGCCCGCTCGCGCGGCGGGCGGGCGGCCGGATGGAGGAAGGAGAAGGAAGGCGAGGGTGGGACGACGATGGATGTCCGGGGCAGGGCAGCGGTCGGCGTCTGCCGAGGAGACGCCTTTATGGTTGGGTTGGGTCGCGCAGCTGGGAGGAGCGAGCAATCGACAGCTGAGCAGGCCCCCTAATTAGAGGCCGCCCGCCGGAGCAGCCAGCCACGCACGCACGGGTCGTCGGGTCCCAGGCTCCCAGCTACTACTACTACAGCTGCGGCGTTGCGGAACAGCGTGGCGGGGCATTTGCGCGTCGGTGTATATCTGTCTGTATGCGCGGAGCCGGAGAGACGCGGAGGAAGAAGAGGAGAGGAGACAGCTCAGGCCTTAACAACACCACGGCACCACCTCGCCTCGCCTGCCCTGCCCAGCTACCGAGCAGAGGAAGGAGGATGGACAGTGGTTGACTGGTTGGTTTAATTTGGCCGCTGCCGCGTCGTATCTTGCTTTTCATTTCCTCCCTCCTCTCTCGTGGTCATGGCAGCTGGCGCTGGCGCTGGCCTTGTTGCGACCCTTGCATTGGCCTCCTGGTCCCTTCTTCTGCTCTTCACCTGCGCAAGCGCAACAACGGCCGGGGCGGCCTGATTGATGCTTACGTGGCCCGCGTTAGATCTAGCATGCGAATTCACCCACGCGCCTATCATAATATATATGTAAATAATATATATGTAAACACTCGGGCGAGCGTTTTCGTACCTGCGGTGTGAACATTGAGTGAAAAAACAAATACGTAAACAATATATACAGGCTTCCTGGTTGCTGATCCAGTGATAAAATCAAACCCTGTGACTGACTGCAATCTTTCGTTTCAAACTGGAATTCCGTACGTACGTACGTCCCAGCTGAAAATCTGGCAACTTTCAGCCCAACTTTATACCGCATCTTCCAGGAAACAAGTCTGGCAATCTCGATTTCTTGAGGCTCCCGAGTATGATGCCGCGGCCTCGTTTGGATAGCAGCACACAGCGAAACCATCGGATCAAGGACAGCGACGACTACCGGCGTCGATTGCAAGCAACAACTTGCACGCTTCTTCGGTTTCTGTCACGGCAAATTGCTCAAATGCAGAGCGCACATACATACAGACGCCTACCAGTACCAGCTGCTTCAATCTCTTCTAATCTACTGTATCTATCAAAAGGGACCGGCCACCCCCACGGTTTATTGACGACAAGGACACAATACAAGAACAAGTTAACGGAACCGCAACGCAAATGGGTCCCCCATTCACAAGCTCTATTTACGACCAAAATGTCCGTCCGGTTGCGTTTAACCCTCCAGCGTCAGTCAATCAGCAGTTCAGCACCAGCATTACCACGCACACATCCTTGTTAGCTGCAGAGCCAACAGGATGTGGGTGCGTCCGCCGCAACCACCGGCGCGGCGCGGACCAGGGCACATGGGCCGGAGACGCTCGCTTGCCCTTTGTTGCCTGCCCCTGTCCCCTTGCGTGTTGTTGATCGGCAGACATCAGGCCGCAAGATCTGCCGCGGCTGAAACAAAGGAGCAGAAATACTTCAGCGATTTAATAGTCAGTGACCTAATCACTCGATCATGGTCATCAATGATTAATGGAAGCATCAGCCCAAATAAAATGAAGCAAAGGCTGATTGATTACCACCAGCTAGTGTCCACATAACCCACTGGAAAGCTGCGGTGGTGCAGGCAAAATTTCCGGAATCTTTGGCAGCTAGCCTTCAGCGCCATGGCGACCGGCTTAACTAGAACAATATTCTTCTTTCAGAATAAATTAGTCGGCTTGTCTTATTAGCTGGCTTTTAAATTCAGCTGAACAGCCCGTACTAGTAGCTAATGTTCTCTGATATAAGTAGTGCTAGCGATGATGCGGCATCATCATTTATCCACCACGATATGCCATCAGTTCCTTTTCTATTTACAATTTCCAAGTATCAGATACTACTACAACAAATGCACTGGACTTATAATAAAAGGGAAGCAGAAACAGAGCTCACCGTATCTGACAAACATAGAAGGCGCAGCATGAGATGGCCATCAGGATGGCCATTTAGCTCCCTGAGCAAAATTCATACTAGAGTAGACCAGGGACAATAGATATTATTTTGCAGTGTTGAATCGATAATAGATAGTTTTGCGGTGCTGAATCATAGCCCCACACAGACAACTAAAGTTGTTGGGCCTACTGGAACAAGTGGCAAATCAAATTAATGCCCCCAACAGGTTTTGATGGGGAAAGGATTAAACTACATATTGGAGAGTGGAGCCCCAAAAACAAAGTATATCTGCTTTTGACAAGATCCTGAGCTAACAAGCAAAATCAGCTCATGAGTTGATAATTGAAAAGGTAAAATCTAACTAATATTATAAACAATAAAATATATAATTAAGAAATTACAGGTCAAAGAAATAAACAAATTCGATAAGATTAATAATTTGTAGCAGAGACAAATCTGATACGTTCATGAAAGCGTAACTAGGACCAGACAGGCAAAATAGATTCCATGACCATCTACATTGAACTCACAAATCACCAAGATAACCATCTAGATCAACAGTAGAGAACTAAAACACCAACAGCATCATAAAAAGGATCAGTACCATTAAATTACTGTAAAGCCATTATTAACATCACAAAACAAAAAGAAATAGGTCATTAAAATAGGATGGCATCATTATTCAGAAAAAGAAACTCAAGCTACTAAGATAAACCATCTAGACCAACCGCAGAAGCAAGATAGAAACACCAAGACCATCATAAAAAAACAAAACTGCATTAAATTACTTTAAGACATTATAATATTAACAGTAAAATAAATAACATTAACGAGTAGTGATTAGTCACTAAAATATGACTAAGTCATTATTCAGAAAAATCAACTGCATAGTACAATTCTGAGCAAAGCAATGAAATAAAAGCAAACCAGATGTATAAGCTCCTCCACTTTTCAATAAATCAATAAATAATTACAACTCATCTTACAAAATTCTTCATCCCTTCAATAGTAATAGAAAATATTTACATTGTCTTTGCATTGCACCTTTACTCTGGATATTAACGAGAAACTGCTTTCAAGTGACAACATAGCTACTGGTTTTAAGACTCTGGAAAAAAAAAAAAAAAAAAAGTTCCATGGTATTCTTGCACCTAGACTATTTTCATAGACTGGCCCTCTACCCCCAGCAAATCAGCAAAGGACATTGCAATTTACAGTCTGATCACATGAGGGCACCATCATGGTGCGTTCAGGGAGGAGCTCCATGAGTCATTAACAACAAGCAGAAGCTGCCAGAAAAAAATGTCATAGTAATAACTATTTAAGATTCTCAAAAGAAAAAAAAAAAGTTTATCTGTATTGTATTATTTGATAGAGTAAAATATTTATAAATGGCATGAAAATAACACAAATAGAGAAAGAAAAGGTGATTCTAAGAAGAGATGATAAACTTAAGAACGTCTATTCTCCAAACAAACCTGAACCTAGGTGTACATTACTATAATCTTAACCACCATCACTATCACTATCCAATATAACATTTAAGAAAACAATGCCATATTCCCTTGCCTTCAATAAAACTAGGCAGCCTTTGTCATATTATCATATGTATTGCTCACATTCCATATTTATTGAATACATTTCACTCAGCCAGAGTCAGCACAGTCACGTACATATATACCCTTGGTACTGTTGGTCAAAGTGGAAAATAATTTGACTGAATGCATTCTAGGTTTACACTTACTCTTCATTGGTTGAATTCATCATGCTAAACTACCAGGATTACTGGGTCAGCAATAGGAAAGTTTTGCTTGCCATAGTGATAGCCAGAGCATGCCTTCTAGGAGATGCCTAAATGCCAAATGTCACATAAACGAAGATAACCACAGGGTTCATAATACTGCTCCTATCCAAATTATAGGCCACTTTTGCTTTGTCTAGAGTTAAACATCTCTAATTTTGACCATTCTTTTAGAAAATAATACATTATAACATCTGCAAAGACATTTCATGAAGAATTTAATGATACTATTTTGATTTTGTACATGTTGGTGTATTTTTTTTCTAAAAAAGTGGTCAGAGTTAGAGAAGTTTGACTTAGGAGATAGCTAAAGTGCTTATAATTTTGGAACAGAGGGAGTAGAAAGGAGATAGTGCAGTTTTGTCTTATCCCAGTATAACTGAAAAATCAGATCAAGATAGTATGCTACCTACTGATGACTACAAACGTTTGTGTATCGAGCAAGATTTAAGAAATATTTTTTTGTTATTTTGTTAAAAAACTAAAGAGAGAAGCACATAAAGATCACTTCCAAACAGAGCTTAGTCTTTGCAATTAAATTGTCACTCCAAGCAAAAACACTATTGCATGACAAGTTAACCAAACAATATCTACAAGGGTCACAATATTTGTCCTTGCTTCCAAACCATATGAGACAGAATATGATTACCATTGCGGCAGCATCCTCCGATATACAAATGACAGAACAAATCTAACCTGAAATGCAAGAACATTTGTTAAATTCGTTAGTAAATATAAATAACAGACAGAAGAAACTACCAATAGGAAAGAAAATCCAAATCCCTTTCCACCTTTAATGCTATGCCACCCCACTTGATGCTATTAGCATTGCTTTGATAGTTGTAGGAGTTGATCCTGCAAATAACTTAGCATCTTGATGCTTTATATGAATGTGTCAGATGTGCCATGAGGCAGTAAAGCTGAAGTTACACACCAAGTAGAATCTTCCACTTTCAGCGTGACTTTTTATATTTTCAGCTAATGCTTAATGTGTAACCATATCCAAATTATGGATGCAAACTGCTCTGGTCTCAGTTTCCAGCAGACCCAAGCCAATGTTGTTTACAGCTTGAGAAATCAAAAGCTAGCCACTAAATTTACTTTCAGTGACATAAATAGAAGCATCAACCTAAACAGGAAAAAACACACCATTTATTCTGTTATAGGGAACTGCTACAATGCATAGGAGTGATACAAACTGAAATTGTGGACCACTATAATGAAAAGTTAGTAGCACAAGCACCAGGAATTTAGGATAGTTAAGTTTATGGAAGAAAAGCAAAGTAAATTTGTTCATGGTATTTGAAAATGAAGAAATACATTAGTTGAAATGTTGTTGAACTTCATTTGTTCACACAACTTTGATCTCCACATTTTGGTAATTCCTTTGAATGTTTTTTTTTTTTTTTTTTTTTTTTTTTTTTCCTCAATCCCAATGAAGAGTAAAAGGTAAACAAGAAAACGGAAAATGTAGCTAAAGATTGAAATAAGTTACTTTGTAAGTCTCTTTCCTCACGAGAGGAAGGAAGTAAAATGTTGCTATATTACAGTACAACAGCTGCTGCAAGATTTGGCGATAATCCATAATCGCCCGAAAACAAGCATGCAGATAAGTCGACGAAGATTCAGGCAAATAAGTAATCATCATCAGATCAAGTAAACAACAACAACATGGTGGTGGAAGGAGTTCATGTCGGCTACGAGAGAAGGGAAGAACCAAATATTTTTCTCCTCTTTCTCTAAGCAGCGGCTCAACTGAGCTCGACGTCACAGCCGCAGCGCCGTGAGCCTGAGCTCATCCTCCTCATCGGCGTAAAACCCGGTGCCGGCTCCGCATCCGCCGCCGCCGGGGGGCAGGTTGAGGTCGAACGGGAGCGGGAACGGGCACGACGGAGAGGCGGCCGCGTCCGTGCAGTCGTCGTCCACGACCGAGGCCGAGGAGCCGCAGTCGCTGCGGCAGTCGCCGTCGGGGATCGCCGGCGGCGGGGGCCGCGGCGGGAGCACGGGCCGCGGCCGCGCGCCCGCCGAAGGACTCCACGGTGGAGCTGAGGCTGCTGCAAGCCGGCCTGGCGACCGGAGGGGTCGAGACGCCCGTGCTGGCTGGATATGTCGTGTATGGCGCTGCTGCTGCGGCTGCGGCGGCGGCGGTGGGCATGTGAAGGTGGTGGGCGGCGGCGGCGGCTGTGGCGGAGAGCGGGAAGTTGGTCCTGGCCTTGGGCCCGCGCAGCGTCCGCGCCGCGGCGTCGTAGGCGCGGGCGGCGTCCTCGGCGGAGTCGAACGTGCCGAGCCAGACGCGCGCCTTCTTCGCCGGGTCGCGGATCTCAGCGGCGTACCGGCCCCACGGCCGCTTCCGCACCCCGCGGAACCGCGACTCCACGTCACCGTCCGCCGCCGCCGCCGCCACGCCGCCGCGCCGCATGCCGCCGGATTAGAGGGTGTGGGGCAGGCAGGAACGGGGATCGGAGAATCGGGATTGGAGGCGAGGATTTGGGAATCGGAGAAGGGAGGAGGAAGGGAAGGTAGGGGGAGGAGTTAATGGAAGGCTTGCTTGTTTGCGCTGCCACCGCCCACGACGCCCACCCCACCCCCCACCCGCTCGCGGCTCGCCTCCCACCACCACCACCACCACCATCCCTGCCCGCCTTGCCCTTTTCTTCTCAATCTTCTTTCTTTTCTTTTCTTTTCTTTTCCTTTTTTCCCCCTCCCTTGATTGACTCTTCTTCTTCTCTTTCCTTCGCCTGTAGACATGTCTTTTCACGATTTAATTAAACTGTTTTTTTAGCTTTGCTTTTCTTTCTTTTGATGCATCTTTCCTTGCCGGTTTACACGATAGGAGAATTTTTGCAGCGAGTAATCTAAAAAAAAAAAAGTTGCAGCGAGTAGATAGACCTTCTAAAAATCTCCTCAAAAATAGTTTGGTAATAAATGATTATATTAAGTGAATAGGATGCATAGAAAACTCTATTTTTAAAATACAGTATTGAAATAAAGTTTAGGCCCTGTTTGGATACAAAGTTTTTTTAGAGTTTTAGATTAATACCGTGGTTTTTTAAAATACCTGAGTATCTTAAACAAAGAAGGTGTTTGGATGCAATTTAGTTTGAAGTTTTAGAAACTATAGCATTAACAAAACCACAGTATTTTTGGAGTCTAGAAAACTCTGCCTCATACTTCTTTATTTTTTACAGAGGTCGCCGCGCGCGACGCGTACACCCGCGTGTCTCTTTTCCCTTCACGCTCTTTCTTATCTGCATGCACAGTCCTTTTGTTTCCATGTTTTTCTTTCTTCGATCCAGGAAACAGAACGCCCAGCCTTGACTGCCATGGCAGGTGGAGAGAAGGACGGGAGAAAAGGGCAAGGTACGCTTGGTGATTGGCTCGTTGACCCTCAGATTTGGATCCCGTCCTGCGTAGATGAGTCTGCAATGTGCGAGCATACTCGTAGTTTCATTATTTAAATAATAGATTTCTGATGCTATAAAAAGTTTCATTATTTAAATAATAGGTTTCTGATTGCTATAAAAAGAGCCGGTGGTGTTATATTTGTACGTCTGCATGCAGCTGGACGATTTGAAATTGCCGGCAAGAAAACTACAATAGCCAAACACTCTGTTAATAACATATTCAACGAGAATCTTACATTATATGTGGGAGGAAGTTTTTGTTTTAGAAGTGAGCAACCCAAACTAACATAGAATGTGATCTAAATTCATTCTATTTGAGCCACAACTTTTATTAAGGGAGAAGACAAGCGAGCAGCCAGGGAGAAGCTATTTCAGAAACTAGACCATTTACACCTAGACAAGGTTTGAGGCTATCCATGGAGTTACACGACTAAGAGGTTAGACTTTGCGAAAGGCTCCAACGAGATTAGAGGAAAGCATGAGCTTCTCGATACCTCGAAGAGAATACCCGTCATCGGAGTTTGCAACCTCTATCTCATTTGAGCTCCTGCATTTACTTTGATTTCCTAGGTTGTATGCTTACATTTTCTAGCCTAGCTTTGTCGGTATTATGGACCATGGTTATCCTCACCACTTAGAAAAAGAGCCCAGCTAGGATGGTTGGACTGAGCTTGTTAAAGGAGAAGCCCAACCCTAATGAGATGTGTCATCAACTTGGAAAGCTAGAAACCTATGCATAACTGATTTAGATACATTTGTAATGCTACCCTCACTCCTGAGCTATATAAGATGGGATAGCAAGCCCACGATTGTTAATCCCATTCTTGCGTAGCTAGAACTCTACGGAAGCTCATCAACGCCCCTACCTTAGCACAAGAGATAAGAGATCTATCCTTAAGTAGACATGGGGTACCCTATGTCTAAACCAGTATACATCCATATCTAGTGTGCTACCATGCTCACAAAAAGCTGATCCACATTGTTAAGGGAAAAACTATGAATAGCTTGCTAGATTAGTTGATAGGATTAAACATATAGTGCAGAACTCTTTTATCGTGGAAATACCATAAACTTAGCAAAACCTTAATTTCGCATCCAGACCTAGATAGATATCTTACATAGGTTTTTGATAAGTATATAGGTTTTAAGATGCCTTAATTCAAGTCTTTAACTCGTCTAATTCACCACATTCTCTTAGGCGTCATAGTCCCTTCAGCTGTTATTAGAGTCTATCTTAGTTAGTCGTGGTAGATGATGTTTTCTAGTGTTACCGCTTGAGGTATTGTTTGCTTAGTCCGATCCTTATTCTTTATCAATATAAGCTGTACTCTCCTGCTCGGTTAAATAACCATTAAATGAAGTAAAATTTATTAAAATTATATGATTGTCCCATAAAACAAAGTAGTTTCTTTATTCACTCATCATCTTAGAAAATCCTCAGTACTTGTAACTATAGTTTTTATTTCAGTTATTAGCTAAAACATTGTTGTAGAGTACATACAGTGGGCATTGTAAAACCCAATATTAATAAAGAAAAGGCATACTATTAGGTTCATGTATTCCTATCATCATTTCCTTATGACACATTGGCTCCTTTAAGGGTTCGTTCGTTTATGTCGTTTTGACACCAGGAATGAATCCGGCCAGTCGAGCTTATACAAATTATAAAGTAATGATTCCAACCGGAATACTTCCTACGCTTTCATTCCCAACGAAACGAACGGGCCTAAGTCTTTAACACTTACCTTTATCTTGAAACGGGACTCCCCCATGCACGGCAAAGCCTATTGCTAACACAGACTCTAATAGATCAAGCTAAAAGAAGTACTCTTACTCGGTGGCAACCAGCGAGTAAAGGAAATAATAAATTGTGAACTAAATGTAGTCTAGCTAATTGGATTCATGCAAGTAGTTCATTAGGATTTTAACTCCTTGAATGATATGAGTGGTCGTATTTTTCTAAATTTGTTTTAAGTTCTTGGTGATAGGCATTAGACGACATACCTGTTGATAACAAGACTTTTTTAGGTCAGATGTAATAGGATGATATTTAGTTCTATGTCACTAGTTGGGAGTATGAACTCCTTTGAGCATTAGTTTTAAGGTATAAAGGCTCCAACCACATCGACAAAAGATAATCCTGGAACCTCCGTTTTGCTGATTTAGAGCATTCTTTTTACAGCATGCAATTTTACACATGTGGATGGGAATTCAACTCTCGATCCATCCATCCGTTCACACTCGATGGCCCAGCCCCCGAGCCACAAGCTCGTTCGCCGTAGCATGAAGTGCCTTTTCTCACCTCACGGAGCCTATCGGCTGGTTGCAGCGCTGCATTTTTTTTTTTTACACTCGTATAGTCATCATGGGTCGAGAGATGATAACGTAGTACACTTTCTTACCATCACTCATCAGTATTAGCGATATCCACCACAGATTAAAGTTAAGTAATCGCCGACCATATACGCACAGAGCAGCTAGCATGATTTACTACTACTGTTTCACTCTCACTTTTCGTCTTTGCTTCCTCCTTCCGCTTTCCTGTTTCGTCCCTCTGTTTTTTCCCCTCCGACACTCGGCTCGTGCCTCGTGGCGCATGACTTGGTGGCCTCCTCCACTCCACGCTGTGGCGCCGTGCTGCTGTTCTGTGCTGTGCTGTGCACTCGTGCAGGCTGCCTGAAATGTGAGACCTGAAGGGTGAGGAGGCTGAGGACTGCCAGTCTGCCGCCACTGCGCACCCGGGCTCCATGAGGTCGTGATCGTGATCGATCGGCCAGCTGCCTTGCTTCTGATATCGGCTGAAACGATTTGCGGCCGGCGAGGTCGCGAAGAGGCGTCGTTCGGTGTTCGGTGGGGCAGGGAGAGGGAGAGGGAGAGGGGAGAGGGAGGTTTCAATTTTTAATTTTAGTTAGCCAACCAATACCAACCAGAGCCCGGCCGCCGAGTGAGAGTGACCGATTTGTTTATTGCGTTGCGTGACGACGAATCCAGCCGGGCGCACGTACTGCGGCGCCTCGGCGGCTTCCCTCCCCTGCCTCGCCCGCCATCGAGCGGCGCTGGCGGGTGGCGTGCGTGCAGGTGCAGGAGCAGCGGCTACGGGTGGGACGGTGTGGTGGGCGACTGGCGCGCCATGTGCACGGTCGTGGGTGGCAATGCAGTGGCATCGTGCTCGCCTGCTCTCGTGCTGCATGGGTCCCGAGTCCTGACGCTGCTTGAGCCGGCCAGGCGGCCACAGCCCACAGTGGGAGGCCAGACGCTCGCCGCTCGCCGCTCGCTGCTCCGCTGACAGCTCGCCGCGATTCATGGCTTTTCTGTGCAGGCTGTTTAATTGGGTCACGCCAACGCAGCTGCACCCGTCGACCGTGGCGAGCCCTTGGAATAATAACTGCCTGGTAAACCATACTACTCCCTCCGTCACAAAATAATTTACCCTCCGTCACAAAATAACTTTTTTTTTTTGACTTTTAAACACTGCATTTGACCATTCGTCTTATTTAAAAAATTTATATAAATATCATGTATCTTGTTATGACTTATTTTATCATTAGAGATATTTTGATAATAATTTGTTTATTTTATAATTTATATAAAATTTTTAAATAAGACGAATGGTCAAACGCAGCTTTTAAAAAGTCAAAGAAAAGTAAGTTATTTTGTGACGGAGGATAAGTTATTTTGTGACGGAGAGAAAATACACGTCTTGTCTCCTGGTTTAATAATTGCTATACATAGTACAGTATTTACCCACCATATACCAGTACAAATCTATATTTTTTCTGACCTGTTCAGTAATATAGAACGTTCAATATACTGTACATATCGTATCCGTCTAATGATGTTGATATTGATTTATACCTTGTCTTCGACACAACTGCCAATATCTACAATCAAATTCGAATCTGAGAGAGAAAGAGAGAACAAAACTATCTGTACTCGTTTTTATGAATACAGTATGGTTAGCCTGCCTTAGTTTTCTAAGCCAGGCCAGTCAAAGCCTGGCTAATGCTATGCAATATATGTACTTATTTGGTTGCATGGATTACCTAAGCCTGCATTAGGACATGTGTGTTTGATTGTCTGAATTGGCTTGCATAGAATCACTGTATCTTTGGGAAGGTAAGGTTACCCCTCTCAGACATTGTATCAAACACCTAGAGGGCATCACCTGTACAACGCCCCCAGTTTTGCATCCATCGCTCGCGTGGCGGCTGGGGGTTGACATGCATGGAGGCTGTTACTCACATGGTGGCCGGAGACGGGGAAGATGACGCTCGCGTGGTAGCCAGAGGCAGGGAAGACGTGGAGCTCAAGATGAACAGGGAAGAGGGTGCTGGCGTGGTTGCCGGCGTCGCAAAAAATGGCGTACCCGCGGAGGAAGGCAGCGCTCGAGAAGGTGAGTTGAACAATCACGTGGGCCACCGTTGCTTGTACAAGCTAGTCTTGCTGGAAACAGTGGGATTGAGCGTTTCCAGTAAGCCAGGCCAACCCCCCTCTTTTGCACTAGTTAGACCAGGCTTAAGATCTTAGCCAGACAACCAAACACGAGAAAACTGCACTAAGAAAGCCTGGTTAGGCTCTTAGCCAGGCAACCAAACACACTCTATGCATCTAAATCTGACCTGCCTACACCTGTGCAGTATATAGCACAGCAGCAATTCACTGTGATAAACTGTTGACGTGAGTCAAACCAGGCCGGAAATTGAATGTCCATCACTCCATCTGCCTCTAGTTTTGTTGCATACTCCCTCCGTCCCATGGAGAACGTCGTCCGGGAAGCGTGTTTGTGAGGGAGGCACGGTTTTCCAACGATAAAGTCCATGGGACAGAGGGAGTATTTCTTTCTTCTTTCGCAAAACATAGCGGGACTGCATGATTCAGGACGTGTTAGAAACAGCCAACCAAATCACGCCCATCAGGGGCGGAGGTGGTACATGCACGTCTGTATACCTAGTACGTATATACGAACTACTTCTATCAACACATTCGAACTTGTTTTTAAGAGTCACTTCGCCAACTGTTGAAATAGAATTGGCAAAAAGAACATAAACAATTCAAATCATATCAGACATGCATGTTTCACCGTAAGAAAATTAACTTAGTGTAAGCACTTTGTCATTTGTTTTGTCACAACACTAGAAAAAGCAATGTGTTACGAAACGGTACATTTTCACACATTATTTTGACAAATGATTATAATCTCATCCCCACTCAATTTTTTAAGGGCGTCCCCAATGACTAGATATTTAGTTAGTTAGATGTGATGTGACAGAAAAAAAAGTTAAGAGAGAGAGTAATTACTACCGACAAACAAATAGCTAATCTATTTTATGTAACCCAAAAATATTACAGAGAAACATGTGGGTTCAATACTATACAAATGTATAAAATAGTCTTTTCTTCTGTATCTCACCTCCACGCTAGCTAATTATATAGCTAGCACTGTTGGGGATGCCCTAAGTTTTATTTGCATATAAGTAGATTTGATGATTTAGCAAATTAATTATGAAGAGAGAGAGAAGTAGTTTCAATTGTCTATGAGTAATGTCATAAAATTAATTGTATTTGAGAATATTTACATTATTGGTCTTGTTTGGCAAGGCTTTATTTTATCAGTGAAAGCAATTTTTTTTGGTTCAACTCCATTAACAGCTCCACCGGTGGAGTCTAAAGCCGTTTTGGTATATCACCTATGAATGTATGTTTTTAGGATTTGAGAAGGAGCCGTTTTTGCTCCATCCCACCACAAACACCTAGAAGAGCATATTTTCAGGTGTTTTATTAAAGAAACCATTTCATTTTACCCTACTTTACGAAAACAGCTTTTAAAGCCCGTGGATAAAGCGCTACCAAATGGACCGCCTGAATATTTTATTATTTTAATTTTATTCTATATGAGATGCAATCTTAAAAACAATGCCATGAATCCTTCTATATGGAGAACTGATCTAATGACATAATAATAGTATTAAAACAGTAGCGGGTGCTGTCATATAATCATCATCAAGGTTAAAGTTCCAACCGTGGCTAGACGTGTCCATGATAAATACGGAGTAGTATAACTTACGTGCACGGGACAGGGCACGGGTGATGCCACGCAGAGTCAGTAGGTAGGTCGATGGGTCGTCATAAACGCTTGTACCGCCCGCGCGCATGATGGGCGATGATGCGACACGCCCGCGAGCGCGTGGTCATCATGACCCGACGGATGCGCGCGCGCCGCCGGCCGGCCGTGGCGCCGGTGCCGGTGCCGTCGCACTCGCGCGGCGCACCCTTCTTCCTTGCTCTGGGAGCAACATGATGAGCCAGCGTAACAAATTAACAACCCACCGGCCGACGACTCTTCTCCCAAATGACAACATGATGCCGGCGTGGTCCTCCACGCCGGCCCAACTGCACGAGATATGGATGGATTCCAACAAACAGCATGCACCTAATTGGCTAATTTTGTTTTGCGGTTTGCGAAAATACATAAAGCTACGTGTGTGTCTGCTGTCCTGTCCCTCCCAAGTCCCAACTGACAATTGTATTCGAGCCGATGTGGTTGCCGTTTGCAAAGAGCAGCACGCAGCTATACGGTTTTTTTTTTTCCTTGTGGAAAGAAAGTGTAGTAGTAGGAGCATTTCTTCTCTCAGAAAAAAAAAGGAGCATTTTGACTATTGGCGACAACATGACAGGGAGCCAAAAAGGCAAAACACCCAGCTCAAGTATGAGAACCGTGGCTGCTGGTGGGACACTGGAATAATCCTGCATCAGGCCATACAGCGAAATTCGCTTTGCATGGTGGAATTTGTTCGGCATTTTGCTTGAGTTCGTTTTCGGGCCTCATAGGTAAGTTCAGTAAAAAAAAACATAGTTTTTTTAGGCCTAATTCTCTCCTCAACATACGCAATCGGGCCAAATTTCCATGGGCCTTGCAATGCCTCCCGTCCACAAGAGCCCAAAACATAGAATTAGAATCAGGAAACGGCTGCGGCCGGCGCCGGAGTCGTTTAACGGCGACTTCCGCCGCTCCAGTCCGCCGCCGCCGCTAACCGTCGCTGCCGCGAACCGACGCGGCGCGTTGTGTCGATGTCGGCTCCACCGTCCCATGCTCCAGCTCTCTGATTGAGGTGCCATTGCGCTCCACCATCTGTCAACGGTGGACGCCAACGCGCGTGAGCGAGTGCCCGCTCGACTCGGCTGCCGCCACCGCCGCCGTGGGCACGACAACCCGTCCGGTGGCGCCACCCCAGCTCCTCTCTTGCTCTACCCATGAGATGCGCAGGTGTGGGCTCCATCTCTTCTACACTATAACAAGTAGAGTAGAGAGAGTACTACGTGTCTTCAGTTTCCGCTCGAGTAGATTGAGATTCAGAGCAGCATCACATTTCAGTAGTGAAATTGTAGGGTTATATATACTTGTATTACGATCCCAACTCCTGAGAAATGCCACTAGTAAAGAAAAAAAAAAACTTCCTCAAGTAGATAGACGCGTGGACATCTTACTCATGCAAATATGCAGTTGCGAATTGCTGACCCCAATCATGGAAAAGATTTTTGGCGAAAAGCTTTGATAAATTACCTGTTTAACTGTCTATCCATCTTGGCATCTTGTGCCTATGGAGTCACTGCTATTTTTCTGGGCGCAAACTTAGGAGGCTATCTGAATTGTATGATTTGCCAATGCCTATCTTTAGGCTTCTCATCCAAAATGCACCAACCTGCAGGAGTCAAGACTGAAATGTATTTTGGACGCACCAACTGCTTGGATAAAGTTCAATCAGAGTGCACAGATACTTGCATATTCTGATTTAAACTAAGAAACTACAAGCTAATGCATGGGGGAAAAAAATTCTCCTTAAAAAACTGTTTTCTGTGTTGTTATGTTTCTTGTTGGTGTCCATTCTGCTACCTGCGATACTCAGTTAGTGATTTAAAAGATTTACTCATCTGCTTGATAAATAGGCTTTATAATTTCAAAAGTCACAGAATGAAAAGAATACAACCTATTGTACATCTCCTCTCATATTACCTGATCTTTGCATCACTGCAATACATATCAAGTAGCACTACTGAGGAACTACAAGGTTTACACACTGCTAGGAGCTGAACTACTGATATCGCGATGGTAAAGGCAAAAGAAAGCTCTTCAGTTGTCTGTTGAGCATTGAATGATCATGCAAATTGCAAAATCTCACTGATGCTCGCTTCCTTGTCGCAATTAACCAGTACAAACTATATGTTCTAGCAGGACCCTTGGCCATGAGGCATGCATGTGTACCTGTCTCCACAACAATTCATTTCTCAAGCACGGTGATCTGGTCGCAGTTCTGGATAGTGCTTAGCGTGCCACAACTATACTAGTCCTGCCAACTGACACAACTAGACTAGTCCTGCCAACTGATACTCGGTCCAGCGCCAGTTGCACCACCCTCTCTAATGTCCAGTGCACTTGTAGCTTCCAGTAGCAAGATAGCAGGGTTGTTCAAGATTGATGCGACTGCTTCTGACCACCTGACAACTGAACACCCAGCTCACCACAGCATGTGTCATATCCATCCTTAGGCCTTGTTTAGTTACATGCAAGTTTTTCCACTCTCTCTCCTCACATTAATTGTTTCCCGCATATAAATAGTATTAAATATAAATAAAAAAAATAACTAATTACACAGTTGGGTTGTAAATCACGAGACGAATCTTTTGAGCCTAGTTGGGCCACGATTGGACAATATTTACCACAAACAAACGAAGTGCTACAGGACTTTCCAATCTCTCTACTCTCACAAATTGTTTCCCACATGTAAATAGCATTAAATATAAATAAAAAATAACTAATTACATAGTTGGGTTGTAAATCACGAGACGAATCTTTTGAGCCTAGTTGGGCCACAATTGGACAATATTTACCACAAACAAACGAAGTGCTACAGGACTTTACACTCTCTTTCCAACCTCCATCTAAACAAGGCCTTAGGTTGCTAATAAAGTCACGTGCATTGGCGGACCTTGCTGCATTCTCAATTTATGCCTCACTTGCTCTTTCTGCTCCATACATAATGTTCTCTCTAATGGTACATACAAATAACATTGGCTCCTGGCTGACTAGGCCAATGTGTCGCCGCTGATTTCACTCTTAAGTTAGTTGCATATATATATCTAGTAGTGAATTGTTGCTACCAGTCATGTATGAAACTGTTGGCAATGCCCTAAAATAAATCTGACCTATTCAATTGCACAGTTCAGATTCAAATATCATGAATGGTTCGTAGAGTTGCTGATGGGAGTTTGGTAATGCTCCATGATTTGTCTCCTCTTGGCTAAGCACTGCCAGTAGGCGTGGAGCTTAGAAGTTGCACACATCAATGCATGTTTGATGTGAGTACACTTAATTATAGTTCATCGCCCCAAATTTGTTGATCGTTGCATGAGACACACCTGCAAATCATAAGCTAGAAACACTTGAAAGAAATAACTTCTGCTACACTATTGTTGCTTTGGTAGTGTTCTCTCTTGTGACTTTCCATTTTGCTACCTGTTGTATTGATGAAGTTAATGAGTGTAAAATATTTAGTAATCTTTCTGGCCCAGTAGTGTTAATAATTTCATCAAAGAAGATGCAGAAGGAACAAGATTAAATACACAACCTAATGCATATATTCTCTCATGTTCCTTGACCTTCACACAGCTGCAACTGCAAATACATATCCAACAAACAGCTATATCAAGAAACTACAAGATTTACACACTACTAATTAATCAATGAGATGGCTCATTGCTGAATGATATTTTAGTTGTTTGCTGAGCACTGCACTCTTGTCGCCTCCTTACTCTTTCTCATGCAAACTCAGCGTTGTTCACCTGGTTGCCTCCTTGCTGCAAATTAACCAGTCCAAGTATGTTCCAGAGGGACCCTTGGACATGAGGGATGCATGTGTGCCTGTCTCCGCAACAACTCCTTTCTCAAGCACAATAATCAAGTCGCAGTTTTGGATGGTGCTTAACCTATGTGCCACCACTACACTCGTCCTACCGACCAACATTCGGTCCAATGCCTCTTGGACCACCTTCTCAGACTGGCTGTCTAATGCACTAGTAGCTTCATCTAGTAGCAAGATAATAGGGTTCTTCAATATTGCACGAGCGATTGCAATGCGCTGCTTCTGTCCTCCTGACAATTGAACACCTTGCTCACCGCACCTTGTCTCATATCCATCCTTGAGGTTGCTAATGAAGTCATGTGCATTTGCTGACCTTGCCGCATTCTCAATTTCTTCCTCACTAGCTGCTTCTGTTCCGTACACAATGTTCTCTCTAATGGTACCTGCAAATAGTGTTGGCTCTTGGCTAACTAGCCCAATGTGTTGTCTCAAGGATCGAAGATTGTATGCTTTGATGTCTTTACTATCAATCTCTACTACCCCGCTAGTTGGGTCATAGAACCTCTCTATAAGCCCAATGATGGTTGACTTGCCTGAACCACTTCGCCCAACAAGTGCTGTTGACTTAGCTGGTTGGATGCTCAAGGAGAATCTTTTCAATATGATCACATCTGGTCTTGATGGATATGAAAAATTAACTTCCCTAATGTCCACTTCACCTTTGATCTTTTGTGGTTTGTGTCCCTTAGGGCTGTCTGGATCTATTTCCGTTTCCCTATCAAGAACAGCAAACACTGAAGCAACGGCATCAGCACCCTTAGCAAGATCCGTTGTCATACTACCTGCATCTGCTATCACCAACGATGTGCTTACTAGAATCATAAAGGTTTGGAAGAAGGCCTTTGCAGTAATGTGGTGGCTAGCCATGAGCATGCCACTATACCAGAAGGTGAGTGCCCATGTGCATCTCAAAACACTTGTGGAGGTGCCAAGGGCGACACCTGCAAACCAGGATTGTCGGATGTTTTCTTTGCATGGACCATCTTGTGCTTTGTCAAAGAGGTGTAGGATGCGGTTCTGAGATGAGAAAGCAGTTATAGTTCGGAGATTAGAGACGGCCTCAGCAGCTAGCTTACTACATTGAGCTTGTGCTCGTGTTGTTTTCCCAGACATTCGCTTTAATAAGACAAAACGAGTATAATAGCATATAATGATAAATGGCTGCACTGCAATCATCAGAATAGCTAAACGCCAAGTAATCACTAGACCCATGATGTAGGCTGTTAGGACAGTTGAAACTGTATGGATCACTAGAGACATTCGATCACCCACGAGCGACCTCACCTGCAACACAAATGTTATGTCTTGTCAAGTATTATTCTCTTATAAATATTACTATCTTTACTTTGTACTTACAATGTTGGCATCATTGGTAAGCTGCGAGCATATGGAGCCACTAGAGTTCTCATCACAATCAAACCACCCAATCTCGAAAGTGAGAAATTTAGTGAGCATCTGTTCTCTGACTCTCTTGGTGAGGTATTCTCCCATGGAAGCAAAACTATAGTATTGCCCAATATTAACTAGGAACGTGAGCACTGCAAGGCTGATGGAGATAAGTGCATAGACCCTTGTTTTCTCCTTTTGATCTTTCATGATCTGTAGAGAAGTAGATCGAGACCATGCTGCCCATAATATATGAAAACACAGGTTGTATGCCTCCAGAGACAATTGCACTAAAGCTCCCCATCAACCCCTGCTTCCACTCGTGCATTAAGCATTAGTAGCCTCCTGAAGGATGGCACAAGAAGCTTTGGCTTCTCTATGTTGCCATTGTCTTTTGCATCACCCATTGACCTTGTTGAGCTCGACCTGCTTGCTATAGAGAAACTCTTACTTTGGCTGTTTGATTGCAACATAAAATCTGTACTTCTAGTTCGACCAACCTCGGTAGTCTCAATTGAATCTTTTGGTCTGTTGAAGGTGGACAAGAGATGAGTAAAGGCCATTCTCATTGGCAATGAGGTCATCATGGGACCCCAACTCCTTGACCTCACCAGATTTCATGACAAAGAATCAAATGAGCATTTCTTATGGTGGAGAGCCGATGTGCAATGGTGATAGTAGTTCGGCCTGTGGAGGCAAGGTCAAGTGCCTCCTGCACCACACGCTCTGAATTAGTGTCTAATGCACTAGTAGCTTCATCAAGGAGGAGGATCTTGGGTGATTTTAGGATTGCTCTAGCAATAGCAATCCTTTGCTTTTGCCCTCCAGACATTTGGATACCACGCTCACCCACCTGTTTTTAGAATGTGTGTTGTTAGTGTTCAAGTAAAAAGAAACTTATACCTCATTGAACAAGTCTAGTTCTAACTAAGGCCTAAGGATTTGGAGAATGTCAACAGATAAAAACGAACTTGGTTTCATGATGAGTTAACACTTGCAACCATATGAAATTTCTTGAAACAAAAAAGGATAACGAAAGCTTGTTGTGGCATGAATATAGAGAATTGAGTTCAATTACTTTCTGAATTTTGGCATGTGTGTTGCAATTTAATTACCTCAACAAACTTTTGTTTTTATGATTCTCTTGATTCCATTTATAAACTTAACCAGGGGCAGACCTAGCAAAAAATTTCGGGCAGGGTGGACCACCACATATATATATATATATATATATATATATATATATATATATATATATATATATATATGAAACTTCACCGACATTTCGATGTGCATAGTATATTTATATTGGTACACACATAAAAACTATATTCTAATCAGTAATTAGGCAAATAAATGGTATAGGTGAAAAGCACATCGGCAAACTAATGAGTGATTAACATGTAGCTATTTAATTGACTAACCACTAATCAAACCACAAATTTGCAATCGATTAATGACGATAACTAGTTTCTTATAACAATTCGTGGTCAATGGAGTTGGTGCTGCCGGTAACTCGATAAACATATGTTGAGGTCATATAAGACATAACTGGACTATAGTAAGGTTACCCATCTTTAAAGGTGAAACATCGATGTACCCGATATGTCTATCTTCTTTGTGAACATTCAAACTTCTTGTGTGCAGTATTTATGCATAGTTTCCAATAGCATTGAATTTTGATGCAACTACTCCTCTTGTTTATTTGCTATTCTTCTTTGATGTCTATTATCCTATATTGACATCGATGTTTGGTTGTCCTGCGGCTCACATTAACATTATAATTTTAAGGAGAAAAAGCCAAATTACTTTGCCAATGTGTTTGGATACCCCTAAACTAATGTTTAGTTCAATGTTTTCACCAACTATTTTAGTTGGTTCAATCTATCTCTAAAAAAAAGATTTATACCTTTTATTTATATTCTTCAAGTTGATTTTTTAAGTTAAATGAGGGGTGAATATGTAATATATATGTTGAGAAAACACATTATACACTTTTAATCATTAGTTTGATAGGTTAGGACATTGATTAATAAAATGAAAATTAGAAATACAAAATTATACAAAAAATGATTATGAAAAATGCATTTTACTTTTCTAACTTATGTTATGTCTACTATCAAGGTACATTCTTTTTTTTACTTAAAACTCAACTTGGTACATGGAGAAACAAAAAGAGAGTTTTTTTTTTATTATAATGGAGTAAATTAAACCAAATAAAATACTTTTGGGGGAGTAATAAAAAGGGAAAAATAGTTTAGTTCAAGCGAGTAATTTGGAGTTTTTTTATAATAAATAATATCAACATATTGCTTTATCTTTTCGGAACGTGTGCTAGTGCTTTTTTCAGAAGAAAGAGAGATAGCGTGCGCTAGTGCAGTTTGCAAAAGGAGAAGATGCTACCGGCGTGTCGTATCCCTGTGGCAACTGCGAGATGAAGCTGTGGGCGTTGGCCGCCTTCGCCGCAGCCGTGATCTCCTCCTCCGTGGCGTCCTCCTTGCCCAACAGGATGTTCTCCCTGATGGACGTCGCGAACAGCGCTGGCTCCTGGCTGACGAGCCCCATCTGCGCGCGCAGCCACTTGAGCCGCAGCCGCCGGATGTCCACGCCGTCCAGGGTCACCTCTCCGGCCGACGGGTCGTAGAAGCGCTCCAGCAGTGCGATCACCGTCGACTTCCCTGACCCGCTGGCGCCCACCAGCGCCACCGAGCGCCCGGCCGGCACGCGCAGGCTGAAGCTCACGAAAATCGGCGTCTCCGGCCGCGACGGGTAGCAGAACTCCACGTTCCTGAACTCCACCTCGCCGGTGACGTTGTCCAGTACATCGCCGGCGTCACTCTCTGAGTCTATCTTGGGCACCCGCCTGATCAGCTCCGTGATCCTCTCCACCGCCGTGGTCGCCTCTGACAAGTACTTGATGTTCGACAGCGCCGACCCCAGTGCTCTGCGTGGTTCGATCGTCGTCAATGGCGTCGGCGCCTGGTAAGTACCATCGAAACAGAACTTACAGCTAGCTTTGCTGACAGACATACATACCCGCCTCCGTACACAATGACGAGGGCGACGTTGTAGACGGTGCCGCCCTTGTAGCCGTGGTACATGACGAGGAGGCTGCCGTACCAGACGGTGAAGGCCAAGATGGCGATGCGGATGCCGCCGCTGCCGAGGGCAAGGCCCTTGGCGAGCCCCCTGCTTGATCCCGAGCCGCACCGACTCGTCCAGCGCCGCAGCGAACCGCGCCACGGTGGACCTCTCCGCGACGAAAGAGTACACGGTGCGCACCGACGAGACGGCCTGCTCGGCGATGGCGCCGGGGCGCGTGTACAGCTCCCTGATCCGGCGCGCCAGGTTGGTCTGGACACGGCTGTACAGGAAGCCGGGGATGATGAGCAGCAGCACGGATGGCAGCGCCACCAGCGTGAGACGCCACATGAGCAGGAACGCGACGGCGTAGCTCGCCACGAACGCGGTGGCGTTCATCACGAAGTCGGGCAGCTTCTCGCTCAGTGCGTCCTGCACGGCGAGGCTGTCGCTGGAGACGCTGGTGATCACCTCCGACGTCGACCCCACCTTGAGGTCGAAGTACTCCACGTCCTGCCGGAGCATCGCCCGCAGGTAAAGCAGCCGCATCCGTGACGCCTGCCGCTCTGCCGTTCGCGTCCAGCAGTACCCCTCTGCACCAACAGCGGCAAAATCTATGATGTGAGAGCCAGCAGGCAGCAGCCGGCTGGAGCATCGTCGGCATGCATGCATGTGCTGATGTGCTCGATCGCTCACCTAGGAACGCCGTGATCCATTGTGCGACAGCCAAGTAGAGAATATATCTGACGTTCTGATCAGAGAGAGCCGGTGGTGGATACATGGTCAGTGTTGTTGTTCATGTAACATTGCCTGGTACGATTTGGATGGAGATCAGAGATGGAACTAACTAACTCGATCGACCGCACCTCATTCATCTTGGGAATGAACTGCTGGAGATGATCAGGGCCGATGCCTGCGTCGTTGAAGACGCGGCTGGTGATGGCTATCATCAATGGCGTGGACATGCCGTCGCAGATGGCGCCCACCAGGCCTGCCACCATCAGCGCCACGTCCACTGCATCCGCGTGCTTGAACACCATCGCGAACAACGTCCCCAACATCGGCGATGGCTTCGTGTTCACGGACTGCTGAGACCTGTCCTCACCAGGCATGCCACACACATCATTTTAGTTCTATATATCGCTTCTGATTACCGATATTTTCAGAGCACCATTGGTGTTTGTGACTGGCACTCGTGGAGTCGTGGGGCGCGTGACTCTAACACGTCTCCAACCATGATTGCAACCCAGGGCTGTGAAGGTAATCAGTGCGTTTGCTCGGCTTTCCGGCCCACTGCATCACTCGGTGTCCGTCGTCGTCATCAGTACTTCGTCACCAACGTTCTGTTAGCATCCACTCAGGTCTAGTCCAACACTCCACCATAGGTTCAGACGTTCGTGCGCTCATGGCCCACTTATAAGGTAAGAGGTCCAATTCCTCCTAAAAACCCGGACTGATAGGAGAGGGATGCTCTCCCTTATAAGGTGGTCATGGCCCCCTAGCCTTGGCAAAGTGGTACTAAACCTGAGGTGCCTGATATCCCACCCCCCTATAAGGTGGTGCCCCTGACATCCCACCCCCCATAAGGTGGGCCACGCCCCATAAGGTGGTGCCTGTGTTTTGATACCAATTGTTAGCATCCACTTAGGCCTAGTCCAACACTCCACCATAGGTTCGGACGTTCATGCGCTCATGGCCCACTTATAAGGCAAGAGGCCCAATTCCTTCCAAAAGCCCGGACTGATGGGAGAGGGATGCTCTCCCTTATAAGGTGGTCATGGCCCCCTAGCCTTGGCAAAGTGGTACTAAATCTGAGGTGCCTGACATCCCACCCCCCATAAGGTGGTGCCCCTGACATCCCACCCCCATAATGTGGGCCACCCCCCATAAGGTGGTGTCTGGGCTTTGATACCAATTGTTAGCATCCACTCAGGCCCAGTCCAACACTCCACCGTAGGTTCGGACGTTCATGCGCTCATGGCCCACTTATAAGGCAAGAGGCCCAATTCCTCCCAAAAGCTCGGACTGATGGGAGAGGGATGCTCTCCCTTATAAGGTGGTCATGGCCCCCTAGCCTTGGCAAAGTGGTACTAAACCTGAGGTGGCTGACATCCCACCCCCATAAGGTGGTGCCCCTGACACATTCGTCATCGCTCGTCACCACGACACTTTTATTGGTTTTTTGTCCTCAACAAAGTCAAACTATTTTCCGTCTACAGAGTCGTTGAGTTGTTTTTCCTTTCCTGACAACTAGGGTAATTCTATATTCCTGTTGGTTTGGCTTGTGTTGGTGACTGGATTAGTAATCGTCTCCTCACAAAAAAAAAAAAAAAAAAACCCTTGCCATCCACCATCATCGTCTCTCGTCGGGGTTGCCATCAGTGTCCATTTCGTCACATCACTCGGCATTCATCGCCAAAACTTCTTGTCGTTCTCGTTCATCACCGTTCTTTGCCATCTCTTCATATCATAAGCGTTCCTCTGTCCACTCGGGCACGCCACTACCGGCAACGTTGCCAGGCTCGGCCACGTTGAAACTTGAAACTAAACTTATAGGCATACACAAATACAACTCAAACATAGAAAGGATCTTATTCATAGTCTAAAAACATGATCACGAATTTACATTATACATAAGGATCTGTTTGGATCCAATGAACTAACAACTAGTCATTCAATTAGTTGGGTTTTTTTACCAGTGAAATAGTACTAGTTGAGCCTTAGATTAGACATTAGTTCACCTACTAGTTCGCCTTTTTGGATCCTTATAGATTAATTGTTAGTCAACTAGTTACTAATTCATGAGATCCAAATAGGGCCTAAGAGTGGAAATTTTAATAAGTGACAACCACTAACACTAGGGAGTTTGGGTTTGCTACGATTCATAGTGCTAGTATCGTTGATTTATTATCCATTAGAATATGTATCATAGGTAGGTTTTGATTTTGTTGAATCGCACACTTATGATACATGTTGGAATTAATTTATTCATCATTAAATTGATTTTATTTGCAACACGATATAACCCATACAATTAATATTCAAATATTTGTTTCTAGCAATATCTTGATTTAGCGATAAGAGCATTTGGATCTGAGTTGTAGGGAGGGGTGGTAAAAATATAAGGCAGTGAAAAGGCACAATTGGTGAGGCGGTGGAGCAATGTGGTGTGCTGCATGACTACTCCATCCACCATGATTCAGATCTTGGCGTTTAAGTGTGTGTGTATATATATATATATATATATATATATATATATATATATATATATATATATATATATATATATATATATATATATATATGTGAGTTTATTGGTTTTGTTCATCCCTATGGTGTAGTTTTAAAATTCCATATATCCTCTATTCTGAAAGATATCGGTCGTTGTTTTATATCTTTGCAAAAACTTGAAAACAAATGAGCTAATGCTTAGAACGAAGGTCTAGAACATGTTGGGTTAATTAGACAATAAATGAAGAGGCTAAAACGACCCGCACTTGCAATCGACGCGAAAGGAGCAATTGATCCGACTGCTCAGTTAACGATATTTACGTGGTGCGTGGAAACAGCGAGCAGGTGCTTGTCATTGTATGAGATGACGTTGTTTTCACCCTCATATTAGCACTAACTCAGATCTACTCGACCGCTGCCTCCTTTCTCTTTTCATCGTCCGTTAGCACTGAGGAAATTGATAATAGCCTTTTAATTCACAGATGGGATGGAAAGGCGACCAGAGGAATCGATCAAATGACACCATTATGATACTAATCCACTAGCCACTATAGAGTGCCAACGAAGTATGCACGCTTAGATATTTTCGTTGGTTTATTTATAGAAATAGTTGATGGGGCCACTATGGTGCCCACGACTTATGCACGTTTAGCTGTTTCCATTGGTTTGTATTTATAGATGTGTGATGATATATAAAGAGATGGGAAAACAGGGACCTTTTCCTTCCTGATGTTTTATGGTGAAAAGATGGCTCATGAACAACGTTGTTGGAAGATAAGCATGCGAGAATAGTATCCCTGTTTGTATAATATATTTTTTTAGTGAAACTGCTTGTATAATATATTGCTAGATACGTACAAAGATGTTATATACCAGGAGTCTTTAGAACCTCACTTCTTAATAATCTTTCGTGGCGCGCAGAGATCTCATAGGTCACGAGTTAATCGTGCCATCTCAAATGGAAGACAAATTTATCAGCAACCTACCTACATCAAAATAGAAGAATGTTTTCATTTTTAAAATGTGAAGAGCTTAACTACTCCTACATCAGAACCTTGATCTCCTACATCAAAACCTTGATCGCTTCCATTATCTGGCAATCCATTCTTGATTGATGTTACCAATATTAATAGGAGGCTTTAGAAATAAGAAAAAAGCAATACCAAATGTGTTTCTTTTTTAAAAAGAATAAACAACTAAGAAAATGTGTTTTAAATACTCTCTCCATTTCTAAATAAATTAATTTAATGTTGTGTTAAGTCAAAGGTTTTCTTTATGTTTGACTAAATTTTTAAAAAGAGTACAAATGTGTATGTGTAACACACGCAGCGGGGAGGATGGATTGGGCTAGTGGATTGGAGGAGAGGAGGAGGGAGGGGGTGGCGCTAGGGGCAGCGGCACCCTAGGGCTTGGGGCCCTAGGGTTGGGCGGCAGCGATGGAGGCAGCGGGGGCGGCGCTGGGGGAGGAGGAAGGAGAGGAGGCGCGGGAGATTGGAATAAACGGGAATTACCCCAATTACTTCTTGATTCAACTGATTACAACGACCTAGTATTTATAGTTCCAAGTGGACTCTAATGGGAAAGTTATTATTAAACATGAACTTTTCAGTTTTCCTGATATTAATCACCTATTAATTATAATAATAAAAGGTAATTGGCAGCGACGGCGGCGACGACGTCGGGGGCGGCCTTGCCCCCTTTCTCCCGACGCACGGCGGCGGCGGCGGCGGCGGCTAGGGCAGCCGCCGCCCCTTGCTCGCGCGCGCCCCCCACCCGCCCCACTAGGGGCGGCCGTGGGGCCCGCTATCCTCCTTGGGCTTCTTCTTTGGCCCACTAATCTTGCAATTTGTCACCATCGTCGTTCGACATGTGACAGTATGACATCAAATGGAAACATGATAAACTTTATATGAGATATCATCTAGGTCTATTAACACTTAAACTATATTTTTAGATTCTTAAACTTTTCAAATGGTTACCAAATGTCCATATCCTTTTGTTTATGTTTATATTTAGTAAGTTTTTTCTTTGACACGCTTACCCTTGCAGCCATCATGAAGCGCGTGTTGTTGACAGTCAGGATGTCTCCAACGGTACTAGCTACATAGCTAGCTAATGTAGAGGTGAGAGACAAAAACAAATACTATTTTATACACTCATGTGCTATTGAACTCACATGCTTCTCTCTCATATTCTTAGATTATGTGAAATAAATCAGTTATTTGCTCATCGCTAGTGACTAATCTCTCTTCTACTTTTTCTCTGACATGTCATATCTAATTGGGTTAATTGGATATACACCATTGCAATTTCTCTGTTTTTGAAGCACGCCATTACTATTCGTCTAACTCCGCCAGTGCCATTATAATTTTAGTGAAGTTTGAGATACGCCATTATGTACGCTTGCGCGACCTATGGCCCACATGCAGGTGTATACAGGTGCTAAGTAGATTCGTACAGACCAAAAATACCCCTCCACTCTATCTCACTTACAGGCGGGCCCAATGTGTCATCCCCTTCCTCTGTCCTCTGCTAGTCCTTTTCATGAACACAGCACGCGCACAACCTTCATCGATTCGGCCGGTGTAGGCCTCGCCGGCGACGAGGAGCTACCCCATGACCTTCCCTGCCTCCACACCCCGGTTCCCCTGCACGCGCTCGCCGGCGTTATCGCGACAGCCCCTGCACGCCTGGTTGACATGGAGGACCTGCGGCCATGGTGACGGCATGGAGGACCTGCGGCCAACCAATCCATGGCTGGCGGGTCGCTTCCTTCTCCATCGACCACGGCGCCCTCGCCTCCTCCATCCATGGCGGCACCCTCGCCTCGAGAAGACAGAGGAGGGAGGCTCAACGCGGACGCCGGCCCGTCGGCGCGGAGGCCTTGTCAGCCCAGGCCGGTGGGCGGCGCGGGCGCTGGGTGCCACGGGCTTTGGTACGCGTGTTGGGGCGGCGGGTGGGAGTGGTAGTAGTACGAGGAGGGCGGAGGCGGAGGTGGAGGACGGTGATGCGGCGGTGGAGGGGAGGTGGCGTATGGTGGTGGTCATGCGGGCGGCGGTGGTGGCAGGGGCGGGGCGGGTAGGAGTCGCCTCGGGCGGCGGTTAGAAGTCGCCCCGGCGGGCGGCGTTAGTAGTCGTCCCGGCGGGCGGCGGCGGCTGGAAGACGCGCCCATGGAGCGCGCGGCGCCGAGCAGGTGTGAGGAGGGAAAACAAGCGGTGCCCGGAGATTCGACCAGCGTGCGCAGGCAGGTGGATGACATCGTCGCGGGCGGGGCGTGCGGTGGTTCGACGCTGATCGTCCGCCCGCAGCGCTCAGCGGCGGGAGGCACGGCCAGGCCGCCCACCTGCACACTCGCTCAGCGCCGGAGATGGAGAAGACAGAGAGGAAGGGAGGCTGTGGGGAAGAAGGCTGGCGACTGGGCCCCATGTATCAGTGAGTGTGAGAGGGAAGAGAAGGGGGCAATGTTGTCCATACGAATATACGGTACCATCTGTACACCTGACTCTGGGCCCAGATTGTCTCCAGACGTATATAATGGCGTATCTCAAACATGTGTAGAGTTCCAATGGCAGTGGCATAGTTTCTTGAATAGTAATGGTGTGCTTCAAAAACAGAGAAATTGCAATGGTGTGTATCCAATTAACCCTATCTAATTAGCCAAATAGCTAGTGCTAGTCATTAGGGACGACCTCAGCGTGCACATGGACGACTTCCGCCCAGGCATACCATATGCTCGAGGTCGGCCAGCCATCACTCGTTATTATTACGCGAGAACAAATGGTAGAAGTCATTTGTATATCAGCCACACTCCTAGTCCCTTGACATAGCTTTTGGAGCTGAAAAAAAAAAACTTCCTCATAATTAAATGGAAGAAACTCACGCTGCAAATTTTCCTTCATGACATACCATGTATAAATCCTTTTTTTACTGAAGAACTCTGGCGCGCGCTTCTCAAGATTTTTCCACCAAACTGAAGCACGCCCCTGAACTGCATGGCTACAGCAGGGAGCCAGGGACATCCTCCTCACCAGCAACTTCTGCATATTCAAAGATATGCTCAAGCTGATCAAGCAAATTAGCAAAGTTATCAGCAGAGGGACCCTAGAAATTTTTGGTCAATTAATTCGGAAGCAACGGCGCTAACTTCCATGATGCCCACGGAAAGCCCAGTTCCCTTCATGCGCCCTGTTCGCTTGTCTTATCAGCCGGGCTTATCAGTCGTTCGAACAGTATTTTTCTCTCACGTCAAATCAGTCGGCTCATCTAATCAGTTGGCTTATCTCACTAGTCAAACACGTGCTGTGCAAAGGGATTTACTTCAGGACGCCTCAGGTCACTTGCTAAAGAGTCATCGTTAGTTGTCACAGGAGGCTTCTTCATCGCCCCGATCTTCTGTCATGTCCCTTCATTGCGGCATTGCCTAGTTCTAGTAAGTTGTTCCACAAGGGTTTGCCTGGCCGCGATCTGCTGCACTAGAGTCTACACTTGACGTCTCAACTCACGATCTTGATGCCAATCTGAGATCAATGTTCCACAGGTTGCGACGAGGAGACAGGAAGTCCCACCATCAGACTCTTCCATCTCAGCATCACCATTCTGAGTGTCTTGCCAAGGTGGATGGCCTCGGCGAAGCACTAGACGCGTCTATGTCCGGTCGCAAGTGTCCCGTCACTTCAGACCGTCCACATGGCGAATCGGTTCAAAGTCTTTGTCGATATCTAACGGCTAGCCACATCCTCAGCGTGGTTAATGTTGCACTGGACATGCCTGTCCACTGACCGGATGTGTCCGTGAGAGTCCTAGTTTGGTTTTAGAAAATTGATGAAACCTTTTGGGACTAATCCTATATGGCTAAGTGTGTGTAACAAAATAGGATGGTTCAAGCCAGGTGATGAGACATGGAGAAGACCATGATGATGGTGATGAACTCCAAAAGATGGTGATCAAGCGCTCCAACTTGAAAAAAAGAAAGAAAAAACAAAAGAGAGATCAAGGCAAAGGTATAACCTGATAGGATCTTTTGTTTTAGCACTCAAGAGCCATGCATAGAGGGTGTAAGTGTATTTAGAAAAGATAGTCGTACTATTAAGAGGGGGTGATCTTAATGTGAAAATGGTTATCTAAGTGTCGCTAGGTGTTTCTATTCCATGCATATGCATTGGGGCCTAGTGAGCTAACCAAAACCCTTGAAAAATGTTTAAATAATGCTAACACACATGCATGAGTGGCGAGATACTTTGGTGTTAGCATATGAGAACAAGGGTTGAGTTGTTGACACTTTGGTGTTCCTATTCTATGCATATGTATTAGGACTCTTCCATCAGAGGTTTTTGGAGAAGTCTAGAGTAACCATATGCTGGTCTCAGCATGACCGGACGCATCCGATCCACTCAGGCACGGTGCGCGTGTATGCTGGGGTTGCCTTAGACACGCCTGGAAGCTCCAAGAGCATTAGGGAAGGTCTTTGGAAACGACCAGACTCTGGTCAAGAAAAAAATGATCGAACGCTCTGGTGGAGAGTCTGGTCATGTTGATGCAAGTGGCGAGAAAGGGTAGAGAGGTGAACAAACTAATGGCACGTCCAGTCACCGATTGCGAAAAACACTCTTTGGACCTTTTATTGGAATCAACTACACTCGACGCAGCTAGGCGTCCAGTTACTGACCGGACTCACGTTCGGTCGATGTTGCTCTTCTCGTGAGTGGAGGTAGCCATTGGGCGTGAACATTAGATTTCAAATGGCTAGTCCACATGGCCTTTATAGGTCAATCAGATGCTGGACTGAACGTCTAGCGTCCAATCACCCTATGGTGCATGTCTGGTTAGGCTCCTGCATGGTAAATGGTTGGTTGAGGGGGTGTTCCTCCATATAAGAGTAGTGGTCAACTCTTGCTCACTCTCTTGTACATTTTTATTGGTGATACATCCTTGTAAGTCAAAGCAAACTTCTTCCACTCATCCATTAGCTTGATTGTGTATCCAAAGTGAGATTGGGAGTGATCCTTACTGCATTTGCTTTGAGTTTGAGAATCTAGTGACACTAGAGATCGTTGAATAGCGGGATTTCTTGTTACTCTTGGTGGTTACCACCACCTAGATGGCTTGAAACTGCGGTGGAGGTCCGGCACGAGTTGGATATTGTTCATGGCTGGCTCCGATGATTTATGAGGGGTTCTTACATCTATTTCCCGACGCGGATTCGCAAAAGGTGACTCTAGTAAACCGCTTGTGTCATTAAGTGGGTAGTTTGCTAGTGACACCTATGGAGGGTTAGGCATTGGAAGCCTACTAGTGTGTGTAACACCAAGCGTTGGTCGACACAATGGGGGACTAGCGTGCCGGCAACCACGTGAACCTCGGAAGAAAAATCATCATGTCATATTGTCTCATTTGGTATTCTTGGTGTTCAATGTTATCGATATTGCGATTGGCTTCGTCTCCTCTCTGCCTCAGTATAAAGATCACTACCCTTCTTTGCATTACTCTTCTTTACATTCTTGTTCTAGTGGTAGTGGTAGTGTAGCTTAGCCTTCTAGCTTAATCAGCTAGGAGTAAAATAGCAACCTAGTTCTTCTATGTGAAGTAAAGATTATAGCAACTTTAATTATTGGAGAGGTGGCTTGCAGCCCTCTCTATAGCTAGGCAAAACATGCTTATTGCCAACGTGCTCAGCGTCCAATCAAGCTCCTCCTCTTTGCTCACGCACCACATTGCTCACACCAAACATAGGCCTTGCGGCACCAGAGCATCCGGTCTAGCAGTGTTCGATTGAAGTTAGATAGCCTCTTTTGGCTAACTCGCCCTGATTAGCTTCTGGTCCCTTTGGGGCCAGTGTCCGATCATAGTTAAGTGGCCCTTTCGACTTCATTTCTCTTCGCCCTTGCTTCCAACTTGCTAACCACAAAGTATCTCACCATTATGCATGTGTGTTAGCATTTTTCAAAGGATTTTGTAAGGGTTAGAAGTTGGCACACTAGGTCCTAATGCATATACATGTGAGAATTCACCTTGTGGCACTTCGACAACCGTTTTCACCATGAGATCACCCTTCTTAATAGTACGGTTATCTATCATAAACTCACACTCTTTATAATGTCTTGAGTGGCAAAACAAAATGGCTCCTATTGTTATATCTTTGCCTTGAGCCCATTTTACCTTTCTCTATCTCTTTCCTCCAAGTGTCAAGCACTTGATCAACATATGGTCACCACCATCATCTCCTTGATCCCCATGCTACATCACTTGTCTTGGGCCATCCTTTCTCAAGGTACAACATGCTTAGTAAATAGGATGAGTTGAATAGGTTTCATCAATTAATTAAAAGGCTTTTGGCGGTGGTTTGTGGCGGCTAGGCAAGCGGCGCAGTGGGACGGCGGAATCGTGGAGCACCTCGGCACGACGTGGCTAGGGAGCAAAGCATTAGGAGCCTCTAGCTCCAGCGCAATGCCTCACTGTAGGCAAGCAAAGCAGTGTGGTGCAGCGACTCCTGGTGGATAGGTGGAGCAACAGGGACCCCTGGAGGGGTGGCTCTCGATGGTAGGAGAAGCGGCAGGGCCCCAGCACGATAGACCGACAAGCAGTAGGGGCCCCTAGCACAGCGTATCTCGGTGAGCTCCCTCAGTTGCATGCGACCTTGCCTTCGTCAGCCCCTAGCACACTAGAGCCGAGGTGTGCCACCCCGCGAGCAACTGCACCCACTGTTCCCATGACATCATCGTGCTTGTGTGGTAGCACCACGTGGCGTAGATCTAGAACTCCACCATCATCATCCCCGCACCCGCCTTGTCGATCGGTCAGATTAGCTCCTCTTGGCGGGCAAGCACAGTGGCGGCAGCTCATGGAGTTTAGGCGGGCAGTCTTCCTGGGGATTTCCTGAGGAATGTGTGTGAGGTTTATTCTAGTATTTTGCAATTTAGCTATGATTAGCTTGGTTCAACCAGCTAAAATTTAGCTGCTAGGTTTAGCTGGCCTATTTGGATGCATACTAGCTAAATTTAGCCAACTAAAAATTTAACTGTTGCATACAAACAAGCCCTAGCTACTTATTTAATCAAGAGTTAAATGCATCCATGACCCTTGAACTTATAATGGCATGTCACTAGGTCTACAAACTTTAAAAATGTATTTCTAAATCCCCAAATGATGCACTGTGGGTCCATGCCACACAAGTAGGTGTTTCTAGATGGTGTGGCATGACAATGTGACATGTTTTTTTACATTTAACCCCTCAATTTCCTCTTCTCATGTTGACCCTATAGTCTGACGGAAGCAATGGGTCCCTCCCCTTGCTACTTGTGACCTGCACACCACCGTCCGCCCTATCACTATGCCTAACCTCATCATCCACATGACATAATAGCTGATGTAGTAGTACCATGGCACCTGGTATGCTACAGTGGTGCATTGCTCAATGGAGAGAAGATCCTCACCGTGGTGGCCATGGAGAAGGCAGAATGTGGATCTTCTTCTGCATGAGCACAACAACCATGACTGCACAAGCTCTAGTGCATGGTTGTAAGGCTCCTGACTGCACAAGCTCTAGTGCATGGTTGCTACGCCCATTGCGACCCCATGTTCACAGTCATGTTCACACCCCTCGCCATGGTTGTAAGGCTCCTGACACCCTCTACTAGCGTCGAGCTCTAGTGCACTGACATGGCCTCGGCCATGGGTCTCCTTCATACTCTACCACCCTTTGAATGATAAGACTACTAGACAACCACACAACACATGGTTCATCTACAATGCCATGCAGGGTGCATCCTCCACCTTCCAACTCTAGTTATGGAACGGTTGGTCCACACCACCATGCTCTCGTAGCTAGCACCTCCAAGAGCCTATAGCCGGTTGTGCCTCTTGCGGCCACTGTGACACTCGTGCATCCACGGATCCACCAGACGAGCACCTACATCTGGCTACAACCATGCCGTGCCACAAGCCCATTGTTCGTGCAGCTCTCGCCAGGGTTCCTTGTGAACGCATCACTTGCACCATGGGTCTATGGCAAGGAGCAAGAAAAATTAGGTACGCCTGCCCCATGCTAGCCATCCCGCTCGCTAAGTGCACTATACCATTAGGGAAGCCATCCGTACTACCCACCTCATGTACACGAGGGATTAAATGTAAAGGAACAAATACAACACAGTGCCACAGTGGCAGTGCCACATAAGCTAGAAATGTCACTCATGTGGCATAGACCTATGGTGCACCACTTAACAAGTTTATGGGAATAGAAATGCATTTTCAAAGTTTGTGGACCTAAGTGGCACATCCCTACAAATTGAGGAACACCGGTCTATTTAACTATTATAAAGCTAAACCCCACTAGATGTTTTACCTCTTCATGCAAGGGGTCCGCATCATTCCCTACTAAGTAACCCTACTAGATGTTCTATCTTTTCATGTAAGGTGTCCACATTATTCCCTACTAAGTGCCCCACTAACTTGCAATCCTTTCATAGCTATCCATGTCATCCCTTATTAATTATAAAAATTGTCCATATGCTATTTATTTCATCGCCTATTCTTCTATAATGTGATAAAATATTCTATTGGTTTTTCTTCTATTAGCTCACCGATTTTTACCAGATCTAATACAATAAATAATTAACATGCAATTCAAATACATATATATATATATATATATATATATATATATATATATATATATATATGTATAACAAATTATTTTTAGGAAAAAATCCCATGGCAACGAGCTAGGTATGCTTCTAGTATTTAATTATTAACTTGCATTATGTTTGGACTTTCACATCACAATGTCCTCTCAACAAAGAAGCACCAACAGTGCAACTTAGAGGTTGTAGGCATTTGTGAAGACCAATGGTACAACTTAGAGGCTCTAGGCAACAATGTGTGTTTGATATGAGTACTGCTCACTAATAGTTCATCCCAAATATGTTGAACATTGAATATTAATACACCCTTGCAAAGGCGCAATATATAAGCTAGTAACACCTTGAAACAATAATTTCTACTCTAGTTATATTGCTTTTTGTAGTGTTTTTCCTATAAGTTTCCATTCTGCTACCTGTTATGTTGATTGAGTTCATGGCGTTAAAACTTTTAGTGATCTATTTGTCCGAATAGAGTTCATAATTTCTTCAAATATGTCTCTAGAGAATATGATTAAATACAAGCTAATGTACATCTTCTCACATGTTCCTTGACCTTTAGTCCTTTACATAGCTGCAAATACATATGAACAATTATACCAACAAACTACTAGCTTGACACAAAGATTGTGTGCGATAAAGCAATAGGAGATAGGTCATTGTTGAATATATTTTAATGGTCTGGTGAGCATTTTTGCTTTTTGTCGATACAAGCAAAAATTTAATAGGGCTACAAATATGGAACTAATGTGCTTTCATGCAAAATGTTGCCTCTTTGTTGCAAATTAACCAATCCAAAATATGTTCCAGCAGGCCCCTTGGCCATGAGGGATGCATGTGTGCCTATCTCCACAGCAACACCTTTCTCAAGCACAATAATCACGTCGCAATTCTGAATAGTGCTTAGCCTGTGTGCAACCACTACACTTGTCCTCCCGACCAACATTCGGTCCAATGCCTCTTGGACCACCTTCTCAGACTGGTTGTCCAATGCACTAGTAGCTTCATCTAATAGCAAGATAGCAGGGGTTTTTCAATATTGCACGGGCAATTGCAATGCGCCGCTTACGTCCTCTCCCGACAATTGAACACCTTGTTCACCACACCTAGTCTCATATCCATCCTTGAGGTTGCTAATGAAGTCATGAGCATTTGCTGACCTTGCTGCATTCTCAATTTCTTCTTCACTAGCTACTTCTGTGCCATATAAAATGTTCTCTCTAATGGTACCCGCAAATAGTGTTGGCTCTTGGCTAACCAGTCCAATATGTTGTCGCAAGGCACGGAGATTGTATGTTTTGATGTCTTTATGGTCAATCTCTACTACCCCATTAGTTGGGTCATAGAACCTCTCAATAAGTCCAATGATAGTTGACTTGCCTGAACCACTTTGCCCAACAAGTGCCGTGGACTTTCCTGGTTGGATGCTCAAGGAGAATCCTTTGAAGATGGCCACATCTGGTCTTGATGGATATGCAAAATGAACTCCTCTAATGTGCACCTCACCTTTGAGCTTCTCTGGTTTATACCCCTCAGGACTGTTAGGATCCATTTTTGTTTCTCGGTGAAGAATGGCAAACACAGAAGCAACTGCATCAGCACCCTTAGCAAGATCAATCGTAACACTACCTTTACGCAATGACACGTCCTGTTGTTGTTAGAATCAAGAATGTTTGGAAGAAGGCCTTTGCTGCAATGTAGTGCCCAGCCATGAGCATTCCACTATACCACAAGGTGAGTGCCCATGCACATTTCAAAAGGGCCATGGAGGTGCCAAGGATGATACCTGCAAACCAGGACTGTCGAATGCTTTCCATGCGTGGACCATCTTGTGCTTGGTCAAAGAGGCACAAGACATGGTTTTGGGATGAGAAAGCAGTTATGGTTCGAAGATTAGAGACAGCCTCAGCAGCTAGCTTACTACATTTGTCTTGTGCTTGTATTGATTTCTTGGACATGCTCTTCAAAAAGGCGCGACGAGCATAAAATCCAGCAATGGTAATGGGTTGCACTGCTATCATGACGAGAGCCATACGCCAAGCAATAACCGGACCCATGATGTAGGCGGTTGAAACCGCGAAAACAGATGCGGATGACTAGAGACATTCGATCACCTAGGAGTGACCTCACCTACAATAAAAATATTATGTCTTGTTAGTATTATTCTCTTCTAAATAGTTGCAAACTTTATTTGTACTTACACTGTTGGAGTCTCTAGTAAGCTGTGAGCATATGGAACCACTAGAGTTCTTATCATGGTCAAACCACCCTATCTCAAAAGTGAGAAATTTTGCAAGCATTTGTTCTCTGACCCTCTTGGTTAGGAGCTCACCCATGGCAGCAAAGTTATAATGTTGCCCAATACTAGTTAAGAATGAAAGAACTGCCAGGCTGATGGCAATAAGTGCAAAAGTCCTTGTTTTCTCCTTGATCTCCTCATGATTTTTTGAGAAGTAGACAGAGATCATGCTTCCAGCAGAATATGCAAATATTGGTTGTATGCCTCCAAACACAATTGCACTAAAGCTTCCTATCAATGCCTGCTTCCACTCTGGTGCATTAAGCATAAGTATTGTCATGAAGGATGGAATTGGAATGCTTGAATTATCTTTGTTAACATCATGTTTTGTATCACAAATTGGCCGTGTTGAGCATGTCCTACTAGCTGTGTAGAAATCACTACTCATACTTTGGCTTGCAATTCCGCCAACCTTGTCGGTGTCGGTTGAATCTCTAACCTGCTGAAGGTGGACAAGAGCTGAATATAGGCCATTCTCATTGGCAATGAGATCATCATGTGATCCCAACTCCTTAACCTCACCAGTCTGCATGACAACAATTATATCAGCATTTCGGACAGTGGAGAGACGATGTGCGACAACAATAGTAGTTCGTCCCATGGAGGCTAACTCAAGTGCCTCATGCACAACACATTCTGAATTTGTGTCTAATGCACTAGTGGCTTCATCAAGAAGAAGGATCTTAGGTGATTTTAGTATTGCTCTAGCAATAGCAATCCTTTGCTTCTGTCCTCCAGACATTTGTATACCACGTTCACCCACCTGTTTTTTTCCCATATATGGTTAGTATCCAATTAAGAGTAACAACTTGTACTGCACATAACAAGTCTCTTTGATTTTGATAGATATCAACAAATTAGAACGAACATCCTTCATGGCAATCCAACACTTTTACTCATTTGTAGTTTCTTGAAACAAAAACGATAAACTGAACTGTTGTGGCAAGAGTATAAAGGAATAATTGAATTTAATTTCTTCAGCAAAGTTGATATGTATGTTGCAAGTAATCTTGTATGTATGTTTTCTACAAGTTAATCTTGTCGGCAAACTTTTGTTTGTATGCTCTCTTTATATCATTTAGAAACTTCCATTATAGTTGTGATGTATACATTGCATGACTGATGGTTGTTAAAAGAATGATCATCACATACCCTATCTAGAAAAATTTATCTGAACCTTTTGTGTTATACATATACAAATTTTACATTTTTTATTATTTTTTTCATTTACATACAGTTTGGTCAGCACTACCATTACATAAAACCATTCCAGAAATATTATTTTACCCTTTTATAATGTATACATGGCATTAATAATATACCCCGAGTGCCATTACATAAAAGTTAATCTAAAAATAGGTTATTACATATTTCTCAATAACCTACAAATTCAATTTATAAAGATTGCGAAGCCAAGTATCTTCATTGCTACGAGGGATGACTGACTTTTAGTTGAGACTACACATCTAAACTGGATGGCGAACAAAGATACAATGAAAAAAGATAATTAAGCAAATAGATCTATATCATTACGTACTAGCAAAAAAAAAAAAATCAATGTAGATAGCTAGTAATCACTATTGGTACTAGGCTTAAAAATAATCTATGTAGGCCAATGTAAAGAATAAAGCAGAATGTTGGGTGGAGGTCGCTGATGGTGGAGTAATAACTATTTCTAGCAATAATAGACAGAAATTAATGGCTCGTTTCATAGAGATTCGGTTGTAGCCAGAAACAATGATGTTTTCAGGAAGTGCCAGTGCAAGGATCGAAGATGCGACATACCTGCGTGTCGTAGCCCTGCGGCAACTGGGAGATGAAGCTGTGGGCGTCGGCCGCCTTCGCCGCAGCTACGATCTCCTCCTCCGTGGCGTCCTCCTTGCCTAACAGCATGTTCTCCCTGATGGACGTCGCAAACAGTGCGGGCTCCTGGCTGACGAGCCCCATCTGCGCGCGCAGCCACTTGAGCCGCAGCCGCCGGATGTCGACGCCGTCCAGGGTCACCTCCCCGGCCGCCGGGTCGTAGAAGCGCTCCAGCAGCGCGATCACCGTCGACTTCCCTGACCCGCTGGCGCCCACCAGCGCCACCGAGCGCCCGGCCGGCACGTGCAGGTTGAAGTTGACGAAGACGGGGCTCTTGGGCCGCGACGGATAGCAGAACTCCACGTTCCTGAACTCCACCTCGCCGGTGACGTTGTCCAGCACGTCGCCGGCGCCACTCTCTGAGTCTATCTTGGGCACTCGCCTGATCAGCTCCGTGATCCTCTCCGCCGCCGCGCTCGCCTCCGCGAAGTACTTGATGTTCGACAGCGCCGACCCCAGCGCTCTGCACGCGCAGTTCAATAGGCGTTCGTTCGTTAATGGCGTTGACGACGGTGAATCACGCACAGCATAGATCAGACAGACACAGTTACAGTTACATACATGCCACCGTTTACAATCACGACGCAGACCATGTAGACGGTGCCGCCCCGGTAGCCGTAGTGCATGACAAGCCGGCTGCCGTACCAGACGGTGAAGGCGTAGATGGCGTAGGTGATGCCGCTGCTGCCGACGGCGACGCCCTTGGCGAAGCCCTGCTTGAGCCCGAGCCGCAGCGGCTCCTCCAGCGCGGCGGAGTACCGCGCAACGGTGCTCCTCTCGGCGACGAACGAGTACACGGTGCGCACCGACGAGATGGCCTGCTCGGCGATGGCGCCCGGGCGCGTGCACTGCTCCCTGATCTGGCGCGCGAGGCCGATCTGGACGCGGGAGTAGAGGAAGCCGGGGATGACGAGCAGCAGCACGGACGGCAGCGCCACCAGCGTGAGCCGCCACTGCAGCGCGAACCCGGCGGCGTAGCAGCCCAGGAACACGGAGCAGTTCATCACGAAGTTGGGCAGCTTCTCGCTCAGCACGTCCTGCACGGCGAGGCTGTCGTTGGAGACGCTGGTGATCACCTCCGACGACGTGGAGCCGCCGGTCTGGAGGTCGAAGTACTCCACGTCCTGCCGGAGCACCGCCCGGAGGTAACGCAGCCGCAGCCGTGACGCCTGCCGCTCCGCCGTCCTCGTCCAGCAATACCCCTCTGTTCGAACGAAAAAAGGGGGGAAAAATCCACGGTGTTGTCAGAGACCATTGGCATGCATGTGTGCATGCAGTGTGCTCGCTCTCACCTAGGAACGACGTGACGAAGCATGCGGCAGCCAAGAAGAGGGTATACCTCACGTTCTGGTACAAGACCCCATGGACACGTCAGTGGTGTTGTTCATGTACCATTTGCATGTCGATCATCAGCTTCAGATTAGAGATGGAATCTGCTGTGTGTACCTGATTCATCTTGGAGCTGAACTGCTGGAGGCGATCAGGGCCGCTGCCTGCGTCGTTGTAGACGTGGCTCATGATCGTTAGCACTACCGGCATCGACACGCCGTCGCCGATGGCGCCCAGCAGGCCCAGCGCCATCAGCGCCACGTCCACGGCGTCTGCGTGCATGAACAACAACGCGAATGACCTCAGAACGGGCGCTGGCTTCGCCATCTCTGGCGACCCCTCCTTACCCATACTGTGTCCGGCCGACGAGGTGGCTGGGCATGCCGCACATCATGGCAGTTAAGTATCTCTTTGTTATATAGTGCCAATGTGATCTATGCCTCTCTATGTACAGAAATCAATTTTGGATTAAAAAACGGTAAACGAAATGATCTTATTCTTCTCTGTTTCTACTACACTAAGAAACACATTCAATTTGTGAGAGTGAGAGCACTACTAAGGGAGGGCAAAATGAAGAAATAAAATAAAATAAATACTTAAATTTCTAGGGTAGTTCTTATTTTCTGGAGTAACGGTCTCCATGCAGAGCAAAAAGCCTCCCTTGGAGCATGCAAATGTATTATGGAAAATAATTCAATAACCATAGAGTATATTATATATGTTCCTAAATTACACACTTCTTGCACTTTTAAATTAAAAGTTCGCATAAATGCTATATATGTGCCACTATCTAGACCGAGAAAAGTGCTCCCTCTTTGCACTTTATCTCATTGATTTCCTAACCTATCTTGCCAACCATTTGAGACTTCGGTCAAGGACAACAGATTGTGTGGTAGGAACTGAGGGAGAGTAGTTAATTTGATTAGTTTGTACATTCCAAAAAAATAATCATCAACGAAACCTGCGATGCTTAAAATTCTCAGCATTGTGTTTGAGTACGGATTGATGGTCTCTTAATCCAAATTTGTACAAGTCCCATTCATTCACCATTCATCATGCACAGCCAATGTACAAAGTCCTTTTTAGGGGCAGGTTATTCTTAGAGATGGTTCTCTAGCCAAAGGCCTTTGCAATTGAGTGTTTTTTTTAAGAGACTAGCAAGCAACCACTTTTAGAAATGATTCAAAGCAATCTACTATGGTCCTGTTTGAATCCCATCTTCTAAAGTTTATAGCTCTAAAAATCTTAGAGCATTTAAGTTCAGTTTTGGGATGTAGAGCTCCAATGTGAGGTGGACCAAAGTTCAAAACTAACTTTAGGCCACCAGTTTGGAGACTTCAGCTTTGTTTATAACAGGGGATCCAAAAAAATGCTCTAAAATCTTTAAATGTGGTGGCTTAAGAGAGCTCTCTCTGTGGAAATAGTTAAGAGAAATGTTTTTGAAAAATATCTTAGAGTCGGCTGCTTAAGAGGACCACATCTAGCTAACAATAAACTTATTTCTTAAGATGGACTGTGGCGCTTTTAGCTCTCGTGGGATATTTTAGAAGTGGATGCCCTCTTTTGAACGACTTCTGGTAAAAGGTGGCGTCTCCAAAAGCCATGTTCTATAAGTGGATGCTCTCTTGGGTTATTGAAAAGATATGGTTTTTTTCGTTTCACAAACGGTTACTATGACTGTCTTCTCTAATAAGCTGCTAGTGCTAGTTAATATCCATATTTTAGAAACAAGTCATTGTTCAAGATGCATGGCGTTGTGGTATTCACCCTCAGATTTGCACTAACTGATACTAGCTTTGGGTATACTCTGATCCTTTAGTCCTTTTGCTCTTCACCCTCCATTATATTACTCCCTCCATCTCAAATTGCAAGTCATTCTAAAAATCTTGAAAAGTCAAAGCATTTTAAGTTTGACCAAAATTATAGAGAGAATTGTAAAAAAATAATGGTATCAAATAGATATATTATGAAAATATAATTAATAAAAAGTCTAATGATACTTATTTGGTATCATAAATGTTATTATTTTGTTATATAAATTTAGTCAAATTTATGACGTTTTGACACTCTAAAATTCTTGAAATGACTTACAATTTGAGATGGGAGTATTAATTACTGGGATAGATTCGGTCCTCCACCTCCCTTGTCTGTGCTTTTCAACCTCACATAGCACTAACATTACTCAGCACACAGCATGGGAGGAGAAAACATATCATCGGGAGACAGCGAAATAAAGGAAGATCGAGTGCACTAGCTGAGACCAAATGAGATATATTTTCCCAAAGCATGGACCGGATGCAAAGGAAAAGGCAGCGATGATTATGAGCGTGAGAGGAATGAAACAACAGCGAATGGGCACGCTCCCTAGATAAATGGAGAAAACAGAACTTGTGTGGGGCGTGATGTGTTTTCTTTGTTTCTTTTTTTCTTTTGCTGTGTACGGGAGTGGAAATGGGAGCAGTTGTGGAGCCGCAAAGTGCTACAGGCAAACTGAAAGCGCCATATATATTAGGTTGCCTTTGGAACCGTGATGAATAAAGCCCTAGCCATGTGTTGAAGGCGCGTGCAGGTGGGAGAGCAGACGCCGCTGCCTGATAATGGTTTGGGTTAAACCCGATTTTTTGGTTTAGTTTTACTTTTATGCTGGGCTGGTTTGGTTTGGGCCCTGTTAAAGTGGGCTGATCTGGTTTGACTGTGAATAATAGAGTTTACAATGAGTTTTTATTCTATCTATTTATTTTTTGTTTTGCTTATAGCTAAATATAAACAATAGCATGAGGTATCGGTGAATTGGTGGATTGGAAATGTATTTTAATGGTTGAGCATACAAGTGGTTTGGTTTGGTGTGGATGATTAAAGTCATGGCCTAATTTGGTTTGGATTTAACTTTCACATATACATGCTTTGGATTGGTGTGGGTTTGATTTGAATCTCGGCCCACTGTCAACTTGGCGCACAACACACATTGATTTTCTTTTCGCGGTCGAGTAGGGAGCGGATAATGGAACCAACGTTAGTCTCCACACTGTTAATCGTTGCGGGGCTGAAACGCGCGAACCAAACAGCTCTTCCTCTGCAACAGTACGTATTACAGGCTATGCAAAAAATTAACGTACGGTCTCTAATTATTAAACATGCAGTTTTTTTTTTTCAGAAATCAGCAGGAATGAACGGATACCACCGGTTCAAGATGGGTGTCCGGTGTCCCCTGAAAGGAAGAATTTCAAACTGTACCTTTTTCATAGTCTATAGAAACGGCATAAAATGATCATCAGTGCAATACTACATTTGTCTCTGTATCAAGTTTTTTTATATGATGGCTAAAATTCAGTTTTAGACCTCTTCAGAGAAGATACATTATAAGATTTAACGGCATTATCCTTTTATATACTTGAGAAATATATAATGTTGGCTTTAGTTCTAGTATTTTTGAGATGTTCATAGGCGGTCATGGCGGCTGTGGGTGTGCCGGAGACGATGGCGAGAGCTGCAGCCTAACACGTTCACCTAGTCAAGAACTAGGTGCGGCACACCCACAGCCGCCATGACCACCACGAAGCTCAACCTGGTGCGGCGTTGTTCCTGTGCCCATAAGCGCCACCTCGCGCCACCAACGGCCGGCATTGCCCCCGTTCCTGCTCATCGAAGCATGCCTGCCGTGGTTTCCCTTGGTCACCTAATGTTGCCTCGCCTCTTCCCTATGTCGTTGCACATGCGTAGTTAACGGTGGCGCCGCGCAAATCGAGGAGAGCAAGAACTAGCCTTACACCACCGCGCTGAAGTAAGCGGATTGATCCATCCGATCCTAAGGTTTGAGTAACTCTGAACCATTGGATTGAGCAGGCTTCATGGATAGTAAAAGGGGCCTGTTAGGGTCTATTTGGTGGGACAAACCACTGGATTGACCCAAACCATCCCAATCTTGACTGGGTAGTTCTAGGTGAGGATGAGGAATGATGATTATATTTCTGTTTAAGGAGATGGGCCTGGTCCTAAGCAGATCTGGAAGACTCGAAGCCACGTCCAGAGCGGGTCACGGGATGGACGCCCATGCCGTATTACTATCGTTTGGCCTTTGGACCATGGTTCCTCGCTCCCTACAAGATCACGAAGGCCGGGGCTGAACCCAGCGCACACGGCAGAATAACTGGCTCAAATAGCGACTGGTGCTTGTTGCTTGGGTAGTACCTATTGCCATTGCTTTTTCTGAAGTGTCGGCATATGTCACAACACGTTAAAAAGGACCAATAATGACGCTATTTGTTGCCAAATATATTGGTAACATATATGAATCAATGGCAGACAACAGGACGAAGTGTGAAGCAAAACTTTGGACACGGAAAAGCTCGTCCAATACATGTTGATTGCGCTTGACATGGGTTGCAATACGAACGTGGCATCCACCTCGACTTGATTTGGAGCAATATCTTTTCATGAGCTTCTAAAGATCATGTCTTTATGTGCATAATTATATAGCTATTGCCCCAATGGTGATTTAGATAATAATATAATCACTGGACCTAACATGTGTGTTAAGATGCGTTAGATAAATTATATTAGGTTAAGATACGTTCTATAAGAAGAGGAATATTTCTGGTGCAAATCAATCTCTCTGTGTAACCGTGCAAACTTCTAATCTGGGCCGCATGATATTGATCCAAGGTGGCACAAGGGGGGAGTGGGAGGGGCGATTTGCAAAAGTGCGATTAGGAGCAGGCGGTTAAACGCAAAATTATCCAATCTCATGTGCGCTATGAATCAATATCATGTGTCCCAAATTAAAAGTTTGTATAATTGCAAGGAGAGACCGGTTTACACCAGATATGCTTGCTATGAGAATAGAAAGAAAGATATGGAGCAAAAATCTGATAAGAACCGACAAAGAAACCAATAAATCAGTAAAGGAAGGCAAGGACGAACAGCTCGGCAGCATATAAAATAACGACGCCACACAAACGGTGTGAGTTGTGAAGAAAATCACGTAAGAACTAATTTTGGAGTGATTTGATGGAGATTGAATAGAAAGTAGTGAAAGGTGATTATTTTAGCTCCCCGTGTAAATAGAAAATGATTCTTATATGCTCCTCTCACTAGAATATGTGAGCAATTTTACTATTTGGTTGATGAGCAAAGAATCCACTCCGAGGACAAAGAATCCTCCTTTTAGGAGCTTTGCCAAACAACGCCTTCCATGGCACTTTGTTCCGGCCAATATCACAGTAGATGTAAAATTGAGGCCTAAATTTTAGGGAGAAAGTCTAGTTTATACATCTCTCAAATATTTGCTAGAGTGGAATAGAAGCCACGAGCACAGCGGTAGCGCTGGGTCCATAAGATTCAGCTGAAACACGATGCGTAGCATCAGGTTCTTCAGCGTGCTCTCCAGCGGGAATCTTCCCTACCGACCAGTCGGATGGGATCCATCTGCCGACCCCCCAGACACTAGAAAATCAAATGTAGCGGCCCACGCGCATCTAGCTTTAGCATGACCGTGGCCCACGCGCGGCCTAAGTGCACAAGCACACGCAGCCCACCCGCGTGAGTGCTGCAGTGCGCGACAGCACTGTGCTAGGCACGTGGCATTTCTGGTTTCACGATGCACCGAGGGAAATTTCATTATTTTTCTTATATTATTATATTGCTCTTCCTCTTTTTCATTTTCTCTTTTCTATGGTTGTTTATATTCTTCTATAAATTATAATACATAACATACAGTGTGAGTTTTGGTCCTTTTTATTTTTTTCTTTCTTATAGTTTCTTTAATTTTTAATTTTCTATTTTATTTTTCTTTGTTTGATGTTTATATTTTCCGTTGCTGGGTTGTTGTGGGATATACATGGAGCCCATGGTATTTCTAAAGGCCAGTCTCCACACTCACTTTCTTATCTTTTTTCCTTTTATTTCTCATTATTTTTATCCTTTTCCCTTTTCCATTTTTCTATTCTTTTTTGTTTTCCATAGATTTTCTTAATTTAAATTTCCTTTAGTTTTTGTCCTTTTTATTTTACTCTATTCATTTTTTTTCTTTTTTTGATACTATGTTTAGTTTCTTTAGTTTTCTATATTCCATAAAATACATATAATACTTACATAGTATACATATGTATTTCTAAAATATATATTCTGACATGTTTAGGTAGTATAATTTGGGTGTTCAACAATTATCTTTTAGTATATTCATATAATACTAGTGATATTTTCTATACTATATTTTAGGCTATTCAAATAGTATCATGTGTTTAATTTTTTCTCTATTTTTATTTTTATTATTTATTTTAAGAACGAAGCTTGTTTTTATTTAAATTTTAAATTTTAAATTTTCTATGTTCAATAGGATATATATATATATATATATATATATATATATATATATATATATATATATATATATATATATATGATATTCACTATAACATATTTTTTTATGTTCGCGTAATACAACATAATATTCCATGATATATTTTGGGATGCTCGGGTGGTATAATATGTGATGTTCTACAATTGTCTTTGAGTATTTACATAGTACATGTGATATATAGTATATTTTAGGTTGTTCAAGGAGTATCCATGTGTCATTCTCTTTTATTTTTCTATATTTGGGGGTTTTCTTTTTATTATTTTCCCTTTATGTCTTGTTTAATATTTTATTAACCTATATCGTACTTAAGTTCTTTATTTATTTATATTTATAGAATTTAATATTTATTTTGTATTGCCTTTTTCTTACTCTAGTTTTTTCTAATTACTTTATTATTTCTATTTTCATGTTTTGATTTTTTTATTTGTCATATTCCATGGTATATGCATAATACAAATATAATGTTCACTAATGTATTTTAGATGTTCATGCAGTATAAATGAGATTTTCTGCGCCATTATTTTTTAGTATTCACATAGTGGCTGCGTGAGTTTTTATGTTATAGTTTATGTTGTTCTAGTAGTATCGATGTGTTGTTCTAAGTGTTTTTTTATTAGGTCTCTTTATACATGGTTACATATTATATTATATTTACTTCCACTTATTTACATTTGATTATTATTTTATTATTTTATTTTATTTCATTTTGACGCAACCCATGGTTTATTTTTTTATTTTATGATTTCATATTTTTATTTTATTATTCATATTTTTATTTAGTAACCTTTCTTTTTGTGTTAATTGACTCTAATTAATTAATACACTAATTTAATTTTTTATATTTTATGATATATCGATATTCACATAGTATACATTGATGTTCTATGCCAAATTTTATGATGTCCGCAAATATAAATGTGATGTTCTCTGATATCTTTGTGATGTTCAATATACATTGATGTTCTAAGATATATTTTATGATGTTCAAAAGTATTTTTATTTTATTTGACTCTAATTAATTACTTCACTAGTTTTATTAATAAAGTAGTTATTTTTATTTATATTTACTTTATAATTTTCTAAATTTCATGAGATATATATGATGTTCATGTAGTATATATTTGATGTTCTATGATGTATTTTATGATGTTCATTGGTATATATATGATGTTCTATTATCTACTTTGGGATGTCCACTTATTATAAATGTATAGTTACGTAATTATCTTTTAACTATTCATATAGTACATATGATATGTTTTATAGTATATTTTATGTTATTCAAATAGTATTATGTGATGTTCATTTTAATTTTAATCTATATTTTTTATTTTTCTTTATCTTTTTAATTTAACTATGTAGTTTATTTTTATATTATTTTTTAATTTTTTTATATTTTAATGAGATATATGTAATGTTTGTGTAGTATATATGTGATGTTCTATGATATGTTCTGTAATGGTTTTTGTAGTATACATGTGATGTTCTGTGATATATTTTTTTTGGATGTTCAAGTAGTATAAATAAGATGTCCTGCAATTATCTTTAACTATTCAAATAGTACCTATAATATATTTAATGCTATAATTTAGGTTATTCAAATATTAATATGTTTTATTTTTAATTATTTGTATATTCTTTAAAAGTTTTTCTTCATTGTTTTACTTTTATTTAAGTAAAATATATACTAATAATATATAAATATTTTACAACTACTACAAAGCAAAATCTTTGCGATTTAGTGGTGGAAATAACTTCAATATATAGCAAAGTCTTGTGTTCAACCACTGTCCTTCACTAATCATCGCTTTGCCGCGGTTTTTCTATTTCTTCTATTTTTCTTTTTTTTTTCTTCACATGTTCTGATTTAAATTTTATATTTTTCTCCTTTTGGTTTACTCTAATTAATAAATTTGGTTTCATTTTGTATAATTTTAATGTTTTACTTTTATATATTTCAATTTATATATATAATGTTCCATATTTTATATGTGATATTTTGTTATGTATTTGTATTTGTATGTTTGAAATGTTCAAATGACATATTTTAGGTTGTTTTTGAGTAGTATCCATATGATATTATTTCTATTATACTTTCTTATTTCTTAGTCCTATTTATTTTATATCTTATATTTAATTTTCTTCTCTCTTTTTAGTTTTTCTTTTAATGATTTTTCATATTATTATTTTCATTTTGTATTTTTTATTTTCTTTTAAATATTTATTTTATTTTTTATATAGTATATATGTGAGTTCTATGATGTATTTTATGATACTTAAATACTATGTATGTATCTTCAATGTCGTATTTTTATAATTTTTACTTTATATATATATATATATATATATATATATATTTAATGTTCTAAAATATACTTCATGATATTTATGTAGTATACTTATGATGTTCTACATGTATTTTTTTACGTTTACGTATTATATATATATGATGTTCTATTATTTTATATACTTATTTGTTTTTTTCTATATAGGTCATATCATTTGATATTGATTATTTATTTTTCTATTTTTAAAAGTTAGTATTTGACTCTATTATTTTTTTATTTTGAGGCCAAATTTTTATTTTTTATTCTCTATAATATATAAGTTACATGTGATGTTCACGTAGTCATAACAATGTTCTTGAAGTGTTTTTAATTGTTTACGTAGCATAAATGGGATGTTTTATGGTTAGCAGAGAACAAAACCAACCTACACATAATGTTGTATTTTTGTAATTTTTACATTGTATATATGTGATGTTCTAAAAATAGACTTTGTGATATTCATGTAGTATACTTATAATGTTCTACATGTATTTTTTAAGTTTATGTATTATATATTTGATGTTCTATTATTTTATATACTTATTTACTTTGTCTGTATAGGTCATATCATTTGATATTGATTATTTATTTTCCTACTTTCAAAAGCTTTTTACTCTATTAGTAATTTACTTTTTAGGTTAAATGTTTATTTTTTTAATTTTCTATAATATATAAGTTACATGTGATGTTCACGTAGTATAAATAAGATGATTCATGGCTAACTTTGAGTATATTAAACTTAGTGCTCATGAGATGCTCTATGGTATACCTTATAAGTTATTCATTTGTTTTTGCTATATATGTCATACCATTTGCTATTCATTTTTATTTCTCTATTTCTCTATTATTTGTTCTCTATTATTTAATTTATTTTACATGTTTTCATTTTTTTGTTTACCATAACACACGAGATGTCATGTGCTATAACTTAGTACAGAATATTATTCTTGTGAGAACTAATATACTTTCTTTCTTGAAAAATGGTATGATGTATTTGATAATGAAATGTTCACAACAATAATTACAAAACCATCAATATGTTCTATTGGCGGGGACTTATAGGTCTGTTCGGATGGCTGGCAGGTGCTGGTTCTGGCTGGAAAATCCAGCCGCTACAGTGTTTTTTTTTGCTGCTACAGTGTTTTTTCCAGCCACTTCCTTTCTGTACCAGCCGGCTAGTGTGATGGTAGACGACGGCAAGGCCGCCGACAAAGCTCAATTCAAATTCAAATACCCGCTCCAAATAGGTGGCGCTTCCTTGCATTCAAATTCAAAAAAAGGCGCCAGACATAACACACATCCCAACTTCAATGATGTGCGCTGATCCCGGTTTCCACTAAATAATAAAACAGCACAAACAGCCATAGAAAAAGACTCGTACTCGTAATAACAGTTCAACTCCATCACACTAAATACGAGTTACAGTCTATTAAGGTTCAAATCAAGTCACACATGTCCAAACAAGGCATTACAAACACACAATCCACAGTTCATAGTCCGGTTAGATTACCACATTACATTACATACACATCATACATATGCCACAACTAGACCCTCTTACAATTAGCCATAAATGGAGCAATTACGGAACTTGTAGCCCCTAGCCACATTCGAAACTGCACACAAAATTCACAGATCTCATCCAAAAGGATCTCCAAATCAACTAACCTCTACATGCAATCTTCGATCAACATTTACAACATATCCTAACCGCTCTGCCCAATCAAATCACACGCATGTATCAAATACCACTCAACTCTCACCCTTTGACATACCTTTGCGAGAAGCGTTAGCGATCCCAATCCAATCCACTCATGGAGCTCTTCCATATGAGTGTCTGCATTTAATTCCACAAACTGTTGTCCCAATCGGATTAGTCCAGCAGGTAGTGGCCTATTTATCCCTAAACCACGGTGAATGTTGTGATCATGCACATAGTTATGCAGTGCAAAGCAAGCCATAATAATCTTTGATTCTTCTCTTGTAGATAGTGAGCTACTCCTTTCAACATTTGCCATTTGTTTTGGCTACCCCAAAAGCCCTTTCTACTACATTCCGCAGCCTCGCATGATGGTAGTTGAACAGCTCTTGCCAATTACGGGGCCCCCTTTTTCTAAATTGCTTCAGATGGTACCTGAACGTGCGATTAGGCACCAAGTATCCCGGCTGCAGTGAGTATCCTGAGTCCAGCAGATAATACCAACCTGAAATCATCAAGACACATCTCAGATGCATGAAAAGTGAACCTACCATATTATATTCTCAACAATGAACTTATCATGCTCTACTCTAAAACATTACAGATGCACCAATTAATAATAATATTAACACATCTATCATTTACTTAAACAAACCTTGTGGTGGGTGCGGAAATTGGGTGTCGCTGAGCCCGCCTCAACACGCGCATGTCATGTGCTGCTCCTGCTATCCCGACACCAACATATGTAAACTTCATGTCGAAGTCGCATACAGTGATACAGCTATTACATTTTGTGACGTCCAACCTTTTCTATTAGTAAAATCATCATGGCAATCATTATCAACACAAACTGGAATGTGAGTTCCATCAATAGCTCCTATGCAGCCATCGAAGAAAGGTGAGTACGGCCTAAGGTCTTCCGAGGGTTGAGTAATTGTAGTCCTTGGGCCTAAGTACGACATCTGCAAAAACCCATCATGCAGTCCAGCACTTCACCAAACTTCTTCTTGACCAAGGCCAACCCCCTCCTAAATCTGTTCTTCATCGCCCTCGACTTTGCCTTGTCCCACAAGCCCACAAGAACATGCCTAAAGCTTCTATTGAACTGACTTCACCATTTGTTCGTAGACCATGATACATCACTAATATTTCATGCAACTGATAGAATTGGTAAGGGTACATACGAAAGTTCTCATAGCACTGTCGTTGTCAGCCAAATTGAATTGTACCCATTGGAGTCCGCTGTTCTCGTGCACCATAAAGGACTGTTTCAGCAGTGGTGCTGATGTACTAATATCTCTGCTTGCAAATGCTGCACATGCACATGCCCAACTCACAGCTTCCCGGAAACTTCTTTCACTAGAATTATCACTGCTTCCATCATTGCATTCCATGCTCGCCACAATCTGCATAGATGCAGCAGCTTTGTCAATGACACAAATCTAGGCAAATTCCACCGACAAAGCGGAACACTTTTGCTTGGTACTACCACCAAAGGTCTAACAACATAACCCAATCAAAAAACAAAAATCTTATCTTCTTTCAATAAACAAATGGCATAAATAGGCCTAGAACAATATAATACCTACGTAATAAATATAAATGAGAGCAATTAAGATGGGAATATTTAAACAGGAATGGGTCCAATTCTGCATGCATTCTGCAACATATAATAGATCAAATAAAAGGCACCCTCACTTACTTGGAGTTTGACTGTGCCATTTACGTGGATGTAGAGGGCAAGGACTATATGCGGCGTGGACACTGAAACAAGAAACAAGGGCACTTAAGTTCATTCTGTACCAACCATGCATTAACACAATAAGAGCATACTCTCAAGTACAATAAAAGTACAGTACCGGTGGCATGGGTGCCTGCTGAAATGATGTCCTTGTGCATACATTGTTGCATAGGGGGCTGGTGTCCCATAAGGAGGCATAATCTATATCGGTTGAATAATTGATTGTTACATACTAAACCTCATCATTGCAGTCTTACACTAGCTCCTTACAAAATTAGTTGATACTTTAGAGATTACCTCCCGAGCTTCCCCAATGTGCAGCCATGTCGGCCTTTGCAAGTGGACTCTGGCATCACTGCTGCTTTGGCACTGTGCACTCTCTACTGGCACAAAATCCATCCAAAGATTTTTGTAGGTACCTGTGGCCCAACAAAGACAAACAACTTATACAAAATAAACCACAACATACAAATTGTGTGCAAAATAGTTATCTGAGATATCAATTGGGCCATTCAAAGTACAAAGCAAACACGCGTAATTAGTACGATCAAGTCCGACAAATCCTTCCAACTTATTAGTACACAACTAGTTCATCACTAACAACCGGATAACTACAACATAGTTCGTCACTAAACATAGTCCGACACACCACAACTAGTTCATCACTAACAACCGATAACTACAACATCAACTAGTTCATCACTAACAACCGGATAACTACAACATGGTTCGTCACTAAACATAGTCCGACACACCACAACTAGTTCATCACTAACAACCGTGATAACTACAACATAGTTCGTCACTAAACATAGTCCCACACACCACTTCGGATACAAGTGTTGGGTCTCTGAGAGGGGCTCCACCACTTCGAATACAAGCGTTGGGTCTACATGGCAAGCCACGGATACTTGTTCCTATTCATGGTATACTTTACGTTGTTCGAGAAATAAAAATGGTCAAATCGGAAATACATTGACCTCTAATGTTCATCATCAAATCTATCTTCTTGCATGCCTTTTGATGAAGCGTCTGTCACCATCTCTTCTTTTCACATAGCAAATAAGGCAATTGTTCCATTAATTAAGTAACCTATAGTCATATTTAACGGACAACTAAATAGGTAATGATGTTAACTTGTTGTTTCTTTCAGATTTTTTGGAATAATTTGTTTCTTTCTGAATGAAGTACCAGAAGATACATCGAACTAAGTAGCACGTTCGGCTATTGCGGTGGCGGTGGGCACCTTGAACCCAAAAATTCCTCTCCAATTTGCAATTTCACTCCAATTCTTGTCATATGGAAACCCTATGGCAAGGCCGCCTAATAATCTGGTAACAAAATGTAGGATTCTATCTCTAATCAATTAAAAGTTAAGAATAAATATATAATAAGAGGAACTGAACTACTACTTTAGGAGTCAAGAACAAAACATCTATTTATTTACCATGTACCGATCAACTTTAGTGGCATATTGGCTTCTCAAATCTCAATGAAATCACTCACCATGGACGCGACTTGAGTTATGGCCTGTCAAACGTGCTGCTGGCTAGACTTTAGTCTTTAGGTGGTGCAACAATATAGTATTAGGGTGGAGCTTATAGGGTGAAGATGGGCTAGTAATAACTAATTTTATTTTTTGGAGGGTGGTGCATCTGCAGTTCTGCACCCACCGGTGACTCTTTGGGCTTAAGCCTGCCTATCAAAGTGAAGCAGTATATGAGTAACAAAGCATTTTTTTTTTTATGGAAGCTACGATGGCAGCACTACCTCCGACTACCAACCATCGGGTAAAACAAATAGGGAATCTGCAGCCTAAGCGAAAAACACAATGCTGACCAAGACATATGTTTGAATGCATGAGAGAATAAAAATACAAGAACTTGGCGGCGTCCATTAGATTATTAGTAATTTACTTTTAGGTTAAATGTTTATTTTTTTAATTTTCTATAATATATAAGTTACATGTGATGTTCACGTAGTATAAATAAGATGATTCATGGCTAACTTTGAGTATATTAAACTTAGTGCTCATGAGATGCTCTATGGTATACCTTATAAGTTATTCATTTGTTTTTTGCTATATATGTCATACCATTTGCTATTCATTTTTATTTCTCTATTTCTCTATTATTTGTTCTCTATTATTTAATTTATTTTACATGTTTTCATTTTTTTGTTTTACCATAACACACGAGATGTCATGTGCTATAACTTAGTACAGAATATTATTCTTGTGAGAACTAATATACTTTCTTTCTTGAAAAATGGTATGATGTATTTGATAATGAAATGTTCACAACAATAATTACAAAACCATCAATATGTTCTATTGGCGGGGGACTTATAGGTCTGTTCGGATGGCTGGCAGGTGCTGGTTCTGGCTGGAAAATCCAGCCGCTACAGTGTTTTTTTTTTTTGCTGCTACAGTGTTTTTTTCCAGCCCACTTCCTTTACGTACCCGGTAGGCTAGTGTGATGGTAGACGCACAGCCGCCAAACAAAGCTCAATTCAAATTCAAATACCCGCTCCAGCAGGGGGGCGTTCCTTTGCATTCAAATTCAAAAAAAGGCGCCAAAGACATAACACACATCCCAACTTCAATGATGTACGGCCGATCCCGTTTCCACTAAATAATAAAACAAAGACAAACAGCCATAGAAAAAGACTCGTACTCGTAATAACAGGTTCAACTCCATCACACTAAATACGAAGTTACGGTCTATTAAGGTTCAAATCAAGTCACACATGTCCAAACAAGGCATTACAAACACACAATCCACAGTTCATAGTCCAGTTAGATTACCACATTACATTACATACACATCATACATATGCCACAACTAGACCCTCTTACAATTAGCCATAAATGGAGCAATTACGGAACTTGTAGCCCCTAGCCACATTCGAAACTGCACACAAAATTCACAGATCTCATCCAAAAGGATCTCCAAATCAACTAACCTCTACATGCAATCTTCTGATCAACATTTACAACATATCCTAACCGCTCTGCCCACCGCAGTCACCTGCATGTATCAAATACCACTCAACTCTCACCCTTTGACATACCTTTGCAGAAGCGTTAGCAGTCCCAATCCAATCCACTCATGGAGCTCTTCCATATGAGTGTCTGCATTTAATTCCACAAACTGTTGTCCCAATCGGATTAGTCCAGCAGGTAGTGGCCTATTTATCCCTAAACCACGGTGAATGTTGTGATCATGCACATAGTTATGCAGTGCAAAGCAAGCCATAATAATCTTTGACTGCTTCTCTTGTAGATAGTGAGCTACTCCTTTCAACATTTGCCATTTGTTTTTGGCTACCCCAAAAGCCCTTTCTACTACATTCCGCAGCCTCGCATGATGGTAGTTGAACAGCTCTTGCCAATTACGGGGCCCCCTTTTTCTAAATTGCTTCGGATGGTACCTGAACGTGCGATTAGGCACCAAGTATCCCGGCTGCAGTGAGTATCCCGAGTCCAGCCAGATAATACCAACCCCGAAATCATCAAGACACATCTCGGATGCATGAAAAGTGAACCTACCATATTATATTCTCAACAATGAACTTATCATGCTCTACTCTAAAACATTACAGATGCACCAATTAATAATAATATTAACACATCTATCATTTACGAAACAAACCTTGTGGTGGGTGCGGGAAATTGGGTGTCGCCTGAGCCCGCCTCAACACGCGCATGTCATGTGCTTTGCTCCCGCTATCCCGACACCAACATATGTAAACTTCATGTCGAAGTCGCATACAAGGATACAGCTATTACATTTTGTGACGTCCAACCTTTTCTATTAGTAAAATCATCATGGCAATCATTATCAACACAAACTGGAATGTGAGTTCCATCAATAGCTCCTATGCAGCCATCGAAGAAAGGTGAGTACGGCCTAAGGTCTTCTGCGAGGGTTGAGTAATTGTAGTCCTTGGGCCTAAGTACGACATCTGCAAAACCCATCATGCAGTCCAGCACTTCACCAAACTTCTTCTTACTGTTGCCAACCCCTCCTAAATCTGTTCTTCATCGCCCTCGACTTTGCCTTGTCCCACAAGCCCACAAGAACATGCCTAAAGCTTCTATTGAACCGACTTCACCATTTGTTCGTAGACCATGATACATCACTAATATTTCATGCAACTGATAGAATTGGTAAGGGGTACATACGAAAGTTCTCATAGCACTGTCGTTGTCAGCCAAATTGAATTGTACCCATTGAGTCCGCTGTTCTCGTGCACCATAAAGGACTGTTTCAGCAAGCAAAGCCGATGTACTAATATCTGCTTGCAAATGCTGCACATGCACATGCCCAACTCACAGACTTCCCTAAACTTCTTTCACTAGAATTATCACGCTTCCATCATTGCATTCCATGCTCGCCACAATCTGCATAGATGCAAAGACTTGTCAATGACACAAATCTAGGCAAATTCCACCGACAAAGCGGACACGCCCTTGGTACTACCACCAAAGGTCTAACAACATAACCCAATCAAAAAACAAAAATCTTATCTTCTTTCAATAAACAAATGGCATAAATAGGCCTAGAACAATATAATACCTACGTAATAAATAATAAAATGAGAGCAATTAAGATGGGAATATTTAAACAGGAATGGGTCCAATTCTGCATGCATTCTCGCAACATATAATAGATCAAATAAAAGGCACCCTCACTTACTTTGAGTTTGACCTGTGCCATTTCGTGGATTTGTAGGGGCAAGGACTATATGCGGCGTGGACACTGAAACAAGAAACAAGGGCACTTAAGTTCATTACTGTACCAACCATGCATTAACACAATAAGAGCATACTCTCAAGTACAATAAAGTACAGTACCGGTGGCATGGGTGCCTGCTGAAATGATGTCCTTGTGCATACATTGTTGCATAGGGGGGCTGGTGTCCCATAAGGAGGCATAATCTATATCGGTTGAATAATTGATTGTTACATACTAAACCTCATCATTGCAGTCTTACACTAGCTCCTTACAAAATTAGTTGATACTTTAGAGATTACCTCCGAAGCTTCCCCCAATGTGCAGCCATGTCGGCCCTTGCGGTGGACTCTGCGGCATCACTGCTGGCTTGCTTGTGTGCACTCTACTCAAAGCACACGCAGTCCATCCAAAGATTTTTGTAGGTACCGTGGCCCAACAAAGACAAACAACTTATACAAAATAAACCACAACAGATACAAATTGTGTGCAAAATAGTTATACAGATATCAATTGGGCCATTCAAAGTACAAAGCAAACACGCGTAATTAGTACGGATCAAGTCCGACAAATCCTTCCAACTTATTAGTACACAACTAGTTCATCACTAACAACCGATAACTACAACATAGTTCGTCACTAAACATAGTCCGACACACCACAACTAGTTCATCACTAACAACCAGATAACTACAACATCAACTAGTTCATCACTAACAACCAGATAACTACAACATGGTTCGTCACTAAACATAGTCCGACACACCACAACTAGTTCATCACTAACAACCAGATAACTACAACATAGTTCGTCACTAAACATAGTCCGACACACCACTTCGGATACAAGTGTTGGGTCTACAGAGGGCTCCACCACTTCGAATACAAGCGTTGGGTCTACATGGCAAGCCCTGGATACTTGTTCCTATTCATGGTATACTTTACGTTGTTCAGAAATAAAAATGGTCAAATCGGAAATACATTGACCTCTAATGTTCATCATCAAATCTATCTTCTTGCATGCCTTTTGATGAAGCGTCATCACCATCTCTTCTTTTCACATAGCAAATAAGGCAATTGTTCCATTAATTAAGTAACCTATAGTCATATTTAACAGACAACTAAATAGGTAATGATGTTAACTTGTTGTTTCTTTCAGATTTTTTGGAATAATTTGTTTCTTTCTGAATGAAGTACGTAAGATACATCGAACTAAGTAGCACGTTCTGGCTATTGCAGTGGCAGGTGGCACCTTGAACCCAAAAATTCCTCTCCAATTTGCAATTTCACTCCAATTCTTGTCATATGGAAACCCTATGGCAAGGCCGCCTAATAATCTGGTAACAAAATGTAGGATTCTATCTCTAATCAATTAAAAGTTAAGAATAAATATATAATAAGAGGAACTGAACTACTACTTTAGGAGTCAAGAACAAAACATCTATTTATTTACCATGTACCGTCAACTTTAGTGGCATATTGGCTTCTCAAATCTCAATGAAATCACTCACCATGGACGAGACTTGAGTTATGGCACATCAAACGTCTTCTGCTGGCTAGACTTTAGTCTTTAGGTGGTGCAGCAATATAGTATTAGGGTGGAGCTTATAGGGTGAAGATGGGCTAGTAATAACTAATTTTATTTTTGGAGGGTGGTGCATCTGCAGTTCTGCACCCACCGGTGACTACTGGGCTTCGCCCCTGCCTATCAAAGTGAAGCAAAGATATGAGTAACAAAGCATTTTTTTTTTTATGGAAGCTACACGATGGCAGCACTACCTCCGACTACCAACCATCGGGTAAAACAAATAGGGAACTGCAGCCTAAAACGAAAAACCCGGTAATGACCAAGACATATGTTTGAATGCATGAGAGAATAAAAAATACAAGAACTTGGCGGCGTCCATTAGATGAAGGGAAAAACCGGATCGATGCGGGGAAAAATGGATGTGAGGGAGAATAGCAAAACGAAATTACGAACTAGACAACATCGTTACCAGGAGGGGGGAAAACGGATCTGCAGAGGACATATGTGATGATGGCTCGCTCCTTCAAGAACAAATTGTCCTCTTGCTTCGTGATGTAGAGGTGTCTCCGCCGGGCGTAAAGCCAAGAATACAAGATTAATGACGAGAAAGGAAAGAGAGGAAACCCTAAATGCTATGCAAGGTGATGCTTACCAATCGATCGTGGGAGGATTTGGGGATTTGGTGGCCGGGAGGTGGATCGGCCGATCGATCGTGGGAGAGGCGACGAATTCCCTCCTCGTGCCTCCAAGATTTGGGGATTTGGTGGTGACGGGAATGGGGGCGGTCCCGACAGAGAAGGAGGAGGCGCAGCCTTCCGAGGCGAGCGGGAGGAGTGGTGGGAGGGGCGAACGGGAGGGTGTGAAGGGATGGGGGCGACGGAGGCTAGCGGTGGCGGTGAGAGCTGGAGACAGGCGGCAAGAAGAGGCGGCGAATGGGAGCGAGGGATTGATGACGACGAGTACATATGCCAGCCCGAACGGCTTGTTGCGGAATAAGCTACTCCCTCCGTCCCTTTTTTATTTGTCGCCGTGGGATGCGTGCCACAAGTTTAACTTGATTTATAGAAAATACGCACAATATTTATATCTCTAAATAATTTTGTTAAAAAAACTAGATCCAAAGATCTTTCCGATGATATTAATTATGATACTAATCGATGATATTGATTATTTATTAAAATTGCCGGCATTTATGTCTCGGGAAGCGAAACGACAAATAAAAAGGGACAGAGGGAGAAGAAAACTAGCTAGCCGAACGGCTTGTCTGGAATGCACGGGAGAACCAGCCAGAACCAGCCAGAACTAGCTAGCCATCCGAACAGACCCATCTTCAAACAATTGGTATTGGTTTGGACTTGGACTATTTTTTTTAAAAAAAAAATCCCCTAGGCGTCTGCGCCATTTTTTTCCCATTCACGTCATCACGTGGTTTCTGGTTTCCGTGACGTGAGCGGAGCAGCACGCGCGGGATCCTTCCAGCAGAAGACGCCGCGGAAGCGCGGGGCGGGCCAAGCCTGCACGAGACATGGGCCGCTGGACCGACAAATTGCGGAAGCACGGCTTTGAGGGACCTGGTCGGCGCGATGCTCGGGTCCGACCCGGTCGGACCAGAGCACGACCCGCTCTCCAGCAGGCCCTCCTTGATGAGGTGAAGTGTGGCACTGCCCCCCTACTGCAGGTTGTTCTTGGTGAAGTCCAGTGAGTTGGGCACAAAACGTGCACAACGACTTGGATCTCTGGGGACGGCCGTTCAATCGATTGCTCTACTAGGACATCTGGTTTTAGCCGAGATAGCAGGCCCACGCCGCCTTTGGGATGGGATCGATGATGAAGCTGTTGCTCAGGTCATCATCGATCTTCACCGCCCCAAGGCGCCGGCGATCTCCGGCGGGGGAGCTTGTCGGACTTCCGGTCTCGGATGCAAACAACAAGGCCAGGTTCGTAGCTCCCATCACTATCGTGGACACGAGCCTTCAAGATGGACGTGGTTGTAGGAGAGATCGACGATTTATGGAGGCGCATACAGGAGGCCGAAGATGCCCGGTGGCACGTCGCCTCCGAGTGGATGTTGCTCACCCAGAGCTAGAGCAACCATATTCACTCGGTTGATTAGCATCGCAACATGTACTCGTCCCTGATGTTTCGTAGTATTGACGCTACAATTGATCTAGCCAATACATCAGCAAAGACTAGCACGCTCAAAAGGTAACAATCCAACCTATAACGCAAAGAAGAACTTCGATGGAATCGATCGAACCAATCTAGAGACCGGCAGGACGGAACATCCATCGGAAAGACCCCGTCGGAGGGATGCACGCAAAGGATCTTCTGGAACCAGCAAGGCCGTCTAGGATGGCGCTGAAACTCGTCGAGAGTCGCAACAAGCAGCAAGAGGGTTGAAAAGGGGTAAAAGTTGGAGTAGATGTGTTTTTAATCGATTGGATGACAAGAACTCAATCGCCCAATCGACGATCTTCTTGTTTATATAGGAGGGGTTGGTCTTATCCCAGTAGAAAACATGCTCATAATATATTTTTCAAGTTTCCATATAGAAAATAGATCTAAAACCAACTTGAAGATGAATTTGACTCGAAGTATAGGGTAAACCGGCTTAGCCTGCTCTCAACTCGGCTAAGCCGGTTTTTGCGGGTGTAGACGGGTGCTCAACCTGCTGCCACGTCACTTAAGTGGCAACCTGGCTTAGCAAATAAGCATCGTCTACTAGCAAATAAGCATCAAAATATAAGCAAAACCACTTGACTGTAGCAAAACCACCGTTCAAAACTGCTTCAGGAGATAATTTGATCGGTTTAAAAAGTTCAGGTGGAAAAAAACTGGTTTTGTAGTTGAGGGGGTTAAATATTCCATTCCATATAGTTGAGAGGATGATGTAGACCTTTTTCCAAAAAATACATGAAACTAGTTTCCTAACTTTTTGAGAAAAAAAACATCTATAAAGATCTTTATTTTTGGTGATGACCAGCAACTGTGGCTCAACAGTAACAGGTATTTTGCAGTCACAAAACACTATTCATTCTATAGTGACAGATCTACAGTAGCTTACCGACACAGTGGCAGGTCTACAGTAACTTACCGAGTTTACCATTGTTCCTAGACCCGTTACTGCATGCATTCAGGTTTACTGGTTATAGCTTACCGGGTTTAGCACTATTCCCCAACTCGCTACTGTGCACATCTAGGTTCCACCTGATACACTGCTCTTTCTTTCTTTTATTTTTTGCCTCCTCACTTCTTGTTTTTCCCACCCTGTTTCTACCTTCCCACGCGAAGCGTGGGCCCTCACTCTAGTTTCTATGAATTTTCTAAGATTAAACCTGATTTAGAATTTTTAATTGTGTTATTTTTCATATAATATTTAGGTAACATTTTTATTTTTTGTGAATTTTTGGATTTTTTATAAAATTTCTAGTCCCATTTACTTAGTTGAACTTTTAATTTAGTCTGATTTACTTCTCTCTAATGTGGAGCCACATCAGCGAAATCATAATTATAACAATCCAAGATTCAAATGGTTTTAAATGTTTTCTAAGGTCAAAAAAATGATCTTGCAGTTTCGAGAGGAAAATCAGATGACCATGGTATCTGAAGCTGACAGGCATAAATTAGAAGTTTTTTTTTTTGGGTCAAAAATTTTATACTTCCTACCTTGGGCTTCTCGGTTGATCAAATCGCATGTATTATGGGCCTAAACCGAAACTAGGCCGCAGGGAGCCCGTGAAGGCGTACACGCCTAGACGGTTGGCGAGCTGTCCATCCCATCTCCCTCCCTGCACCCCACAATCCCACTCCACTCGCCGGCCTCTGCCTCTGCCGCCGCCGGTGCTGCCACCGCCGCCGCGCGCCTGACGGCCGAACTGGCTCCACCACGCTACCAGGAGGCCGACCGGCTTCTCTCGCTTCGACCAGGTGATACACTGGTACCCCCACCACTTTCTATTTCGCTGAAAGCGGGATGTACATACTAGCTACTTTTTTCCCCCATACGAGTGAATTCAAAATCATTATACCGCATCAGCAGCCCTTTATAGTGGCTGAAATAGCTGCACCGAAAGTTGTGTGTCGTATGGCTGGGGTTCTGATCATTATGAAATGTCAGTCCAAAAAATGATCAGGTCTGTTCAAGTGTGTATTTAAGCAATGGTACAATTGTGGACGAGGGACGTAGGAGTGCTACATGAGTTGTGCGCTTTGCTAATACTTTTTGTTAGGCTTCTTAGCTAGTAGCTAAGGCCACCCTCAACAATATAGCTAACCGGTAGCTATTTGAGTGCCACCTCATATTTCAGGTCCGACATGTAAGATGTTGTGCTCAATTAATTGTTTTTTGTGTTTTTCCCCTTGTTGTATCTGTTCTGCCACCATGCATTTAGGAATTTACAAATCTTGGTGGCCAAAGGCATAAAAAATTCAAATACATAATTCACAAAAGAATTAGATGAAATAAAAGCTACACAATTCACTAGAGAATAAGATGAAAGAATACATAATGTACATCTTATCTGAGATTTCCTGGCCGTTGCACAACTACAATACATATCTAACAGTTAAATTAAGAAACTATATGCTCGGCACACTTGTGTGTGCTAATAGAACAATGGGAAGAAAAACACCCTGCTGTCACAGAAATTTCAATCGCCTGATGGACCATCTCATGTTTTCATCATCGACAGCAACAAAGCTTATAGTCCCAAGCAAGTTGGGATAGGCTAGATATCTATTGCAGGTTGACCCAAAGTAATACATCATTTGAATGGGGCAGCAAATTTGTAAGTAAATGCAAAAATCTCAGTGCTGGTTGCCTCCTTGTTGCAAACTGACCAATCCGAAGTATGTTCCAGAGGGACCCTTAGCCATAAGGGATGCATGTGTGCCTTTCTCCACAACAATTCCTTTCTTAAGCACAGTTATCTGGTCACAGTTCTGGATTGTGCTGAGCCTGTGCGCCACCACAATACTTGTCCTACCAACCATTACTCGGTCCAATGCCTCTTGTACCACCTTCTTCTCGACCGGCTGTCCAAAGATTGCACTTGTAGCTTCATCCAGTAGCAGGATAGCAGGGTTCTTCAGGATGGCACGGGCAATTGCAATGCGTTGTTTTTGGCCTCCTGAAAGCTGAACACCCCTCTCACCACACCAAGTGTCATATCCATCCTTGAGGTTGCTAATGAAGTCATGTGCATTCGCAGACCTTGCAGCATTTTCAATTTCTGCTTCAGTTGCTGTTTCTGTACCATACACAATATTTTCTCTTATAGTACCTGCAAATAGTGTTGGTTCCTGGCTGACTAATCCAATGTGTCGCCCTTGAGGCTCGAGATTGTATGTTTTGATGTCTTTACCATCAATCTTCACTACTCCCCTAAGTGGGTCATAGAACCTCTCTATAAGCCCAATGATAGTCGACTTTCCGAACCACTTTGCCCAACAAGGGCTGTTGACTTGCCTGGTTGGATGCTCAAGGAGAAACCTTTGAAGATAATCACATCCGGCCTTGATGGGTATGCAAAGTCAACTCCTCGATGTCAACCTCACCTTTAAGCTTTTCTCGGGTTTGTACCCCTCGGGGGTTATCGGGGGTCAATTTCGGTTTCCCCTGTCAAGAACGACAAACACCGAAGCTACTTGCATCGGCACCCTTAGCAAGGTCATTTGTCATGCTACCTGCATCCGCAATCACACGCCACAGTACTAGTATCATGAAGGTCTCGAAAGAGTGCCTTTGCGGTTATGTGATGCTCGACCATGAGCTTGCCACCATACCAGAAATCAAGGGCCCATGTGCATGTCATGAGGCTCATGGAGGTGCCAAGGCCCGATCCCCGCAAACCATGACCGCCGGATGCTTTCCTTGCGTGGCCCATCTTGTGCTTGGTCAAAGAGGCGTAGGATGCGGTCCTGTGATGAGAAAGCATGATGGTGCGGAGATTGAGACGACCTCACCGCTAGCTTGCTACTTTCAGATTGTGCCTGTATTGATTTCGTGGACATGCTCTTCAGTAACACACGGCGAGCATAAAAGCAAACAATGATAAGGGGTTGCACCGCTATCATGACAAGGGCCAAACGCCAAGCAATCACCAGACCCATAGTGCAGGCTATGAGAACTGCAGAAACTGTCTGGATCACTAGAGCCATTCGATCACCCACAAGTGACCTCACCTGCCAAAAAAAGTGTATGTATTGTCAGGCACTCTTTTTTATTATCCATAAACTTAACTTTGGTTCGTATACTTACAACATTGGCATCCTTGGCAAGTTGTGAGCATATGGCACCACTGGAGTTCTCATCGCGGTCAAACCACCCTATCTCAAAAGTAAGGATTTTTGCAAGCATCTGTTCTCTCACTCTCTTGGTGAGGTACTCCCCCCCATGGCACCGGTTGTAATGTTGCCCAATATTGATCAAGAATGAGAGCACTGCAAGACCAACAAAGATGAGTGCATAGGTCCTTGTTTTGTCCTTGATCTCATTATGGTCTGCCAAGAAAAAGATTGAGATCATGCTGCCCATGGCATATGCATATGCAGGTTGTATGCCTCCAAACACAATTGCACTTTGAAACTTCCCATCGAGCCTGCTTCCACTCGGTGCATTAAGCATCGCAGCCTTCGAATGATGGGACAGGAAGCTTTGGCTTCTTAGCACTATTATCATTTTCTGCGTCGCCCATTGACCGTCCCCGAGCTTGACCTGCTAGCTGCAGAGAACCTCCTGCTCATGCTGCGGCTGCTAGATTGCCCTGCAGCAGATGTACTTCCAGTTCCACCAACCTGATTGGCCTCCCTTGAATCTGTGGTCTGCTGAAGGCGGACAAGAGATGTGTAGAGGCCATTCTCATTGGCAATGAGCTCATCATGGGATCCCAGCTCCTTGACCTCACCGTATTGCATCACAGCAATCATGTCAGCATTCCGGATTGTGGACAGGCGATGGGCAATGACAATGGTTGTCCTACCCACAGAAGCCGGTCAAGTGCCTCTTGCACAACACGCCCGACTCGTGTCCAATGCACTTGTGGCTTCATCAAGGAGGAGGATCTTGGGTGACTTAAGGATTGCTCGGGCAATAGCAATCCTCTGCTTCTGTCCTCCAGACATTTGGACACCACGCTCACCCACCTGTTTCATTTTAAACTTAGTGAGTATCAGAGTGGAAATAACTTATATTTCACAGAGGAAGCATTCTAGTCCCAAGTTTATTGATTTACACAATGTCAACATATATATACTGAACTTATCTGCCAATTCTTTTGACAAAATCATAATTAAGTTTCCTTTGGTAGAATATTAAACTTAAATTGATTGTACAAACTGTGTTTGTATGACCCTCCTGGCCTCCTGCTTCCATTTCAGAATTTGTTTAAGATTAACTACGAAAATCAACATGTATGTACAGTCTATCTGACAACATGCTGCTTGATGATGTGGGAGTAGGACTGCCTTTTCAATTGCTTTTTTTGAGTGCTTTAGCTTAATATTCTCCTGTTTAAAATGGTTATCCTGTTCTTCTCTCCAAGCATTTACCTTCCCTAAGTTAACTAGAAACTTAGAATCTGTCATTGGAAGGCAAAGGCTTTGTTTCTAGAGGATGGAACATTAGTATTAAGTGTACATGTTTATGCATATTTGAATGTTTAAAGTGATCATTCTACCATTTTTTTTCTAAATCACCAACAGAGATAGTTATAATTCACTCATGATCAGAGTGCCCATCTTTAGTGATGAGATGGGGCATACAGGTAGACCTGCTAGATTTCCTTATTTTCCTGTGTGAACATGTTGAAATTCTTGTGTATATACAATTAGTTGGCAATATTATTGAGGCCACTACACTGCCACATTCCTATCAATGTTTGTCCTCTGACTTCAAATCTCACGCTTTTGTGTAATGTCATATGATGTTACCCCCAACAAATTTGCTTTCATAACTGATCGAAGCTCTCTCAGTGGCAAACAATGTTTACCACTGATGGGAATAGGCCTATCGGATCAAAACTGTTGCTGGTGATTTCTCACTATACTTTGGTGGTCATATTATACTCCTACAGTATTTCTAAAGTGCTTCTGTTGTCACTCTGTCGAAGTAACATGCAACAACTCTCTTTCATTTAAACCAGATGATTTGTTCTTTCTCCCGAGTGGATGATGAAGTCAGGTAGAAAGATTACTATGCAAAATATTGTTCTCAAAAGAATGCAAGGTAATGTTTATCCACATCAGATGTTTTGAGTCATCTGCAGATATGTTATTTTATTCTTGCAGCTAACTGACCCTATTGTTTCTGTTGTTAGTTTATCATCACTAAGGTCATGCTCGGTTGTTTGACTGAAAGTCCATACAAGTTGTTGAAGGCCAACATTAATTGTAGCTGAGTGCAGATAACTGATGTGAGAACGTGAATTGAAGGTAAGTGCCACTTTTTAAGTTTTTTCTTTGATATCTATCCATATTGATAATGAAATGGATGTTTGGTTATCTGGTAAGTAATATTAATATCACAATTACAAGGATATAATAACTTTGTATTTTAATAACTTTGTATTTTCAGGCTGTAAATCCCATTTATCTATCTTCCAAATGTATAGTTAACCTTCTATATTATTTGAGTTGACAGTTCTATCTTTTCATGACATGTATTTATTCCCCTTAATCAGATCAATGCCAAACTGAGGACTGAACTCAACCACTAGTGAAATAAGGTATTCTCCTATTCCTATGGATGTTAATATGAAATGCCATTTAGTTACCCAAAACTGTTGCGGTTTAAGTCATTTTGGCCGCTCTAATTCAAGATACATGGATGCTACATGTGTATCATTTATAGGAAATTAACCATGTTTATTGAGAATTGTCCGTGGTTTACAGTGCTGATTGTTGACACAGCTTAAGTTAAATGTAGGTGCACTGCTAAAAAAGAGCTGTTTCTGACTATCTAGGACACTTTCCTGTGGTCTTTCCATGAGTGCATGATTATGACCAATGGGAATGAAAGTTCAGTGGCAAAGTGGCCCTTATTGTTGTCAAACTCACAATAATACAGGTATGAAGTGGTGAAATACTCAATTGGGAGGATATTTTGGGTACCAATCAGGTCATCTTGTTAGAGTTTTGCCCACACCAGTCTAATGTGCACTAGTTGTCAGTGCCCCACATCAGGTTTGCACACAGTAGAATTTGCTCGTGGTGGGGGTCTGGCCATGAAAGAAACATTTCAGGTTTACATGCTTGCCACTGAGTCTGATATCGTTAGAGGGATCTGCCATTATTAGCTGGGGGATGGCATCTTCATGAAGTACCATGTTGGGACTTGGGATAGCAAGGCAGCCCAAAAAGTCTCTTTCCCCCCTTTTGTAATTATTATCTTTCAAATCACAGTTTGTGATAGTGGCAACGATCTGGGGAAAAACCGAAAAAGCTCCTTTCCTGAATCATTTTAACTTTTTTTTGTACATATTAAATCTTCATGGTGGAAGCACTTGTGCCACTACAGACATACTAGCATGGGCACTTTCTTCTGTCAATCTCTGCCTCACGTATTGCTGTCAAAATTATTATTGTGTGACAAGACCTCAGTGAAATCCTGTTTGCTGGGAAAGTTGGCACACACAAAACTGTTGGCTGGCAACCCTTTTCCACGTTACTAGATTTGCAAAAAGGTTCTGGCTATTTGTCTTCTGCATCCACCAACCACGGAGTGACACACCCTGAGTTGTGGGCTAACCATTCTCCCTTTCCCAATTTGGGGTCACCACTCAATCTTTTATGATTCCTAGGTCCTACCATAAGCAATCTTGGAAAGCGTGTGCTCTGACCCTCATTGAAAAAGGATTGTAATTGGAGTGGTGTACGTTGCAGCCTTAGAAATACTGGCACGGTAGCTAGGAGTACACGGTTCAGCTGCTATTCTCTAGTGGAAAGAATGGAATTTCTAGTAGAGCCTTAGAAATACTGGCACGGCAGCTAGGAGGACTGGGTTCAGCCACTATTCTCTAGTGGAAAGTGGAAAGGATGGAATTTCTAGCAGAGATGTGGATGTATGCTCAACCAGCAATGACAGGTCTTCTGGCCAAAGCAACTGGCACTCTTGAGGAAATATGCTGAAACAGCAATGAGGACTATGACTGCCCACTACAGGCAATTTCCTTGGTTTCAGGTATTTCTGCAGTCTCCTGTATTCCATCTTTACTTCTTTCTGTTATGCTATCTGTTCAATGTAGATGACGTAATGACGCAATGGGCCACCTATATGTTTGAATCTTCGATCTTGCCTATTTTGTTAAATGTCAATTTTTGAGCTTATTATAGCTTCCATTTCCTGACTGGGTGATTTAGTACTTTGGTTGCTTCATTATATGACTATATTGTTGTTTATCCACTCACTTTTGCGTAACTAAGCCCTCTTCTATTTCAACAGTCCTAGTACTTATGCTCTTACTAAAAAAAGCTACCAAGCTGGATATACTTGGACTGTTCGACATCTACCTACTCATTCTACAGGTGAGTGCTCCTTCTATTTGAGTTCTTCTTGTTCATTCAGACAGGCTAGAATATGAATAAACTTAATTTGATCTTGGTGCTTAAATAATTCTTGATACAACCATGTACGGTCTAACCCATTTCCAACTCTCCCAACAGATTCACTTTGTTCAACTGATTATTTTCACTGTGATGGCGATGGCTGAGCAATTTTCAGTGGGCAGAGATTTCATGGGAGGTTAGTGCAGAGAGCACTCAGATTTCTTGGAAGGCACAGCAGGCCGGACCACCCATGTCCTGAGCCAGCGATGCGGCGCCTTGCAAGCCAGCAGCTATAGCTAGCAAGCACTAGAATAAACTGATAGAGTAGTGGGCTAGGTAGTGTTTGCTTCCAGATAATGGGGAGTACTAGTACACTAGAAACAAAAGCTGTTGCTTCCAAAGCCTACCTTTACTCCTAGCCTTTCTTTGTTTCAAATTTTCTGTTCTTTGAATAATGAGAAGTTCCTTTGGATCAGCATGAAAAAGATGGGCAATTGACCTAAGACTAAAATAATGGAGGAGTTAGTGACGAGTTGGAATTCCAAAGCCACATGTACTGGTCACCTAACCTTGTTGAATTATATAGTGAAAAATTGTTTGTTGGGGCATGTTTGTTTCGGTTTAGTTCTTGAAGCAGTTTAGCCTTCGACTGTACTTTCTATTTTTCGAATGTTGCTGAGTACTGTAATTCATTTGCTTTTCTGACTTTTGAGTTGTTTCCCATGTCAGGTTTAGCCCACTTTAACAAATTGACCCATATTTTTTAGAAGAAAAAGGAGAAAAGAATATCATGATTACTCTTTTCACTAAAAATTTGCACTACTCCATAGTCCGTACTAAATGCGGTGGACCTAAACACGTCAGTCAATATTACTACTCCATGAAAAACCAGAAAATTTATGGCAAAATATTAGAGCATAAATTCCATGCGACATGTAGGCATTTTACTACTAGTAGTGTGCACGACAAAGCAAGCATCATCTCTTTTGGGGGAGAACAAAACTTGACAGTGACTTGCAAGGGTAAGAAAAGCGTAGCGAACAGAAACAAGTGCATGCAAAAATTGAAGTGGTGTGGTGAATAGGTAGCTTGCCTGGGTGTCGTAGCCCTGCGGCAACTGGGAGATGAAGTTGTGGGCGTTGGCCGCCTTGGCCGCGGCGACGACCTGCTCCTCCGTGGCGTCCTCCTTGCCGAACAGGATGTTCTCCCGGATGGACGTCGCGAACAGCGCCGGCTCCTGGCTGACGAGCCCCATCTGCGCGCGGAGCCACTTGAGCCGCAGCCGCCGGATGTCCACGCCGTCCAGGGTCACCTCCCCGGCGGCCGGGTCGTAGAAGCGCTCCAGCAGCGCGATCACCGTCGACTTGCCAGACCCGCTGCCGCCCACCAGCGCCACCGTGCGCCCCGCCGGCACGCGCAGGTTGAAGCTCGTGAAAATCGGCGTCTCCGGGCGCGACGGGTAGCAGAACTCCACGTTCTTGAACTCCACCTCCCCGGCCACGTTGGCCAGCTCGTCGCCGGCGCTGCTCGCGGAGTCGATCTTGGGCACCCGCAGGATCACCTCCTGCACCCTCTCCGCCGCCGAGCTCGCCTCGGAGAAATACTTGACGTTCGACATCCCGGAGCCCAGAGCTCTGCGTGGTTCGCGTACGACGTTAATGGCGTCATCACATCATCATGATCTAGAACTAGTAATAACATGCAGCAGACAGAGTAGACTGATGATAAAATCAGGGTCGGGTCACGACGTACAGGCCACCGACGACAATGGCAGCGGAGACGGCGAAGACGGTGCCGCCCTGGTAGCCGTGGTACATGACGAGGCGGCTGCCGTACCAGACGTTGAACGCCCAGATGGTGAAGGTGATGCCGTTGCTGCCGATGGCGACGCCCTTGGCGAGCCCCTGCTTGATGCCGAGCTTCGCCGACTCCTCGAGCGCGGCGGAGAACTGCGCCATGGTGCTGCGCTCGGCGACGAACGAGTAGACGGTGCGCACGGACGAGACGGCCTGCTCGGCGATGGCGCCCGGGCGCGTGTACTGCTCCCTGATCCGGCGCGCGAGGCCGATGAGGATGCGGCCGTACATGAAGCCCGGGATGATGAGCAGCAGCACGGAGGGGAGCGCCACCAGCGTGAGGCGCCACAGCAGCGCGAAGCCGACGGCGTAGCTGCCCAGGAACATGGCGCAGTTCATCACGAAGTTGGGCACCTTCTCGCCCAGCACGTCCTGCACCACCAGGCTGTCGTTGGAGACGCTGGTGATCACCTCCGACGTCGACCCCACCTTGAGGTCGAAGTACTCCACGTCCTGCCGGAGCACCGCCCGCAGGTACCGCTCCCGCATCCGCGACGCCTGCCGCTCCGCCGTGCGCGCCCAGCAGTAGCCCTCTGCCAGCGACGACGACGACACAACGATGATTAAATTGTCAGCACGGTACATACATGCACGCGCAAAGCAAACCGCCATTTGGCATGCGTGCATGAGGCGTGAGTGCAGCGCTGTCCGGCTCACCTAGGAACGCCATGACCCAGTTGGCGATCGCCAAGAAGACGAGGTTCCGCGCGTTCTGGAAGCCGTCGAAGTCGACAAGGAGAAGAAACGATTGTCAGCCAGCCATGGCGTTCACACTGGCTACGACCGATCAAACGGAGACGAGAGAGACATGCATCTACCTCGTTGATCTTGGAGCTGAACTCCTGGAGGACGCCGGGGCCGCTGCCGAGGTCGTTGAAGATGCGGCTGGTGATGAAGAGCATGACGGGCGTGGACAAGCCGTCGCCCATGGCGCCCAGCAGGCCCAGCAGCATAAGCACCACGTCCGCGGCGTCCGCGTGCATGAACACCGACGCGAACGACCGCATCGCCGATTTCTTGGCCTTGAGAGCGGCCTGCGGCGGCCCGTCCTTACCCATGTCGTCGTCCGCCGGCCGGCGAGGTCGTCGCCGTCGTCGTCGTCGCTGCCACCCCGCACTCGCCGCGCCGTGTCTCGCCTGTAACCACCTGGTTGCCCGGCCCCCTGTTGCGGGTTTTGCGAATCGTGAGCGGCAGTTTTATATGCAAGAGAGGATTGACTTGGCTCACGGCTCTTTGTGGCCAAGCCAGGCTAGCTAGCTATGCCTTTGTTGGCCTCGTTTTCAGGCCGTTTATTAGGCGGTAGGCTCTGACTGACTGAAGAACCACCTCTCTGGAGGAGAAGAGAGAAGCTGAGAGCTCTTTATATAGCCAATATAGGGTCTCAGGACTCTCAGTGATGGGCGGGGTCACTACTCCTATACTACTCACTAGTCAAGACAAGATTCAAGACTCAAGAAGATATGCTTGCGTCCTTGCTTGTCTCGTGTCATCATTCTTTCTATACGCGTACATACTATGCGTTGAGACGCCATTCCCAGCATGTGGTATGTGTGGAAAGAAAACTAAAACTTTGATTACAAATAAGCCATACTGCGCAAAATATTTCTAAATCGGAAAAAAGTCTACATCACCCCCCCCGATGATGGGTGGAACACTTTACCCCCTCAACTATAAAACCGGGTATTCTATCCCCTGAACTTTTCAAACCGGTTGAATTACCCCCCAGAGCGGTTTTGAGCGGTGATTTTGCTACAGTAGCATGGTTTTATCTTTATCTTTTTTATTTATTTATTTCTGAATCTTTGAAAAATCATAGTAAATCATAGAAAAATCATAAAATAAAAAATCAATTTCGTTGGACTCCACATTAGTAGATCTACACAGAAACATATAATATGTTATGTTTTAGTACAATTTTTTCGCTGTAACTTTAGATCTACGATTTTCTATAATTAAATAGAATAATTCATAGCCGCAGTTTTGGTGGTCCAATTATGGTGAAATTTTTATGGTAGGCTAATTATTGTATGCTTGATCTCTAGTAAAAATGTAATACTCATTGAATAATGTATAACTTAGTTATAAATTTATTTATATTTAATAAGCATAAACATAAATAAATTTATAAATAAGTTATACATTATTCAATGAGTATGAAATTTTTACTGGAGATCAAGCATACAATAATTAGCATACCATAAAAATTTCACTATAATTGGACCACAGAAACTGCGGCTATGAATTATTATATTTAATTATAGAAAATCATAGATCTAAAGTTACAACAAAAAAAATTTGTACTAAAACATAACATATTATATGCTCGTTATGTAGATCTACTCATGTGAAGTCTAACAAAAATTGGATTTTCTATTTTATGATTTTCTATGATTTACTATGATTTTTCAAAGATTCAAAAAAAAATAAAAAAGAAAAATACAAAACCATGCTACTGTAGCAAAAACCACCGTTCAAAACCGCTCTAGAGGGTAATTTAACCGGTTTGAAAAGTTCAGGAGGTAGAATACTTGGTTTTATAGTTGAGGGGGTAAAGTGCTCCACCTATTATAGTTCAGGGGGTGATGTAGACTTTTTCCTTTCTAAATCCTAGGACAGCACCCCCTGACTTCCTGAATATATGGTTTGAACTCGTGACCTCTTCTCACGCAACTTCTTACCACTACATTACACAACAGTGAGTGTAGGATATATGTTCTTTGTTTAATAATCTTGTATTAAATATTTTGGTTTTTGAACGGTCTCAAATGGAAATATAGCTCAACTACAAAGTTAAAGGTCTTGTGCAGCACTACAACATTGGTATAAGGTGTCTCTATCCAAGATTGTTTTAAACTTTCAAATCTCAAAAATCTGATAACTTAAAAAGAAATATTTGACATTTTATATGATCTCAAATCCAAAATTAGCCAATACAATTTTAATTTCTTTGTGAATTACACACGCATTGTGAAATACAACTTTAGTATAGACATCTAATGTTGTTTTTACATGTTAAAATTTGAGTACTTCAAAAACTCTAAACAATTTCAAATAAAAAACTTTTCAAATAAAAAAGTTATATATTGTGTTGAGCTCTACAATTTCAGTACGAGTGGCAACGTCTAACTTAAAAAATATTATATTTTTTTTCAAAACAACTATATTTCTATAAAGATGAGCCTCTTAAGGGACCATTGTTAATTATTTTCAGAGGTAGCACTCTTAGAAAACATTTCTCTAAAAATTGCTATTTAAAGAGATGGCCGCCTTATGAAACCTGTTTCTATTAATGTATTAGCGATACAAGCATTGTAAGACAACCACCTTCTAGAGGAGAAGAAAGAAGCCAAAGTCTTTTAGGCCAATCTCAATGGGGTTTCATCGAGTTTCATGGGCATTAAATATACTAACATGGCGCTATATTGATGAAGAGAGAGAGAGGATATATAAGAGTTTCATAGAAGTAGAGAGTTTTATTGGAATGAAACTCATTAGCACTGTTTCTAAAATATAGATATATTGGAAACTGAACCATAAAACTCTCATTGAGAATGGCTTTATATACCATATATGGGTCTCAGATTCGGAGTGGTGGATGGTCACTACTATTACTCACTAGTCAAGACTCAAGAAGATAAGGTTTGCGTCCTGGCTTGTCTCGTGTCATCATTCTTTCTGTTTTGAGTACCAGTATTGCGTGAAAATGCCATTCCCAGCATGTAATTTTGGGACTCTAACAATTTCAGATAAAAGTGTCGAACTCTATAATTTTAGTACAAATTTTGTCATCATCCGACTTCATAAAAAAATATAATTTTTTTCAAGGCAACTATTTCTGAAGACAGCCTTTCAAGCAGGCTACCTGATCTGTTAATGATTTTGAGAGGTGACACTCTTAGAAACTTGTCTTAAATTGCTATTTACAGAGATGGTCGCCTTATGAAACCCGTTTCTATTATAATGTATTAAAGATACGAGCATTGTAAGACAACTATCTCTGTACTTGATTAATAAGACCTAAATGATTATTAACATTTAACAAAGATAGATATTTGCCTGAAGTCTGCTGGCCATTTATGAAGAGCATCTATCCTAAAATAATTTTTGTACTAGTAAAGAAAAAGCAGCTCTCATGTGCATGGTCAAGAAAACAAAGAAGATGTCATGTACCACAAACAGTCTACTTTCCCACCCTAACTATAGAAAAAGAACTATATATACATTGATGATGAATGGTTCATTTTATTTTACATGATGATGTAGCGGTCTTGAAAAGATCATAAAACTTTGCACTGAGAGTGACCAACTAAAGAACGTGGAGGGAGTAGGAGTCCTAGCTATCGGGCCATTTCATAGCTGTGTGGGTACAGTGCTATGGATATATGCACGTGAGGCTGTCGTCGATGGGCTTAGAAAATTAACTGATTTTAAACATGTGGGGAGAAAAGATTTGAATTATTGCACGGCTCAAAATGGTCAAATGCGTTGCCCTCAAGGAAGAGAGTGCACGATATTAATTATGATCCTACTAGAACTATCTCCAACAAGCACGACACTTGCCTGTGTTAACGTAAGTACATACGTAATTTACCCAAACGATGGAGGGCGTGGCACCGTGGCAGCCTGGCTGGCAGGAGGCCCATTATATTATATTATTATTATTACGTACGTCTTGACTGCATGCATGCATGTATGCATGCGTGAGATACTCGTTGTGGTCTTCATAGCGACACTGACCAAAGGGCCCACCAAATACATAGCCACACTTGGTGACGCTAGGAAGACCACTCAGCATTTCGGTCGTTAGAGATCATGTGAGTGAAGGATTGCGTCGTTATTAGCGCTACAAGAAACATGATCTCAATTTCCAACATTTTTTTGTGAGTGGCCAAAATGATTTTTGTGATTTTTTCTTGAATGCACAAGAGGTGCACATTTTTTATTGAGATAGAAGAATTGAAAGTTTACACGACGCGGCATGGCCAACCCCTACGCTAAATTAGAAACCCTATGCGACGGATGGAACAACCATCAAGGATTTTCCCCCTTTTGTCAAAAGAAAGGATTTTTCCCCTTAGGTGAATGATAGTTTTTTCTAGTATAATTTGGAACTTTTTCAATGTTACTATTTACCCACTATTAAAATCATTGGTCACTTGTAAAGAGGTTGGGAAAGTTGTTAGCAGTCTTGCGGCGAAGGGGAGGACGATTTCCTTAAGAAGGAATATCAATGATTTTAAGAAAATTACCACTTGATTTCGATCCTTGAAATGGTAGTTTGTCTCTCTAAAAGCAAACAGGGACATGTTTAATTATATGTAAAGATTATAGTGTTGTGAGCCAAGAGCCAAAGTCAACTACAACAACATGTGCACTTGTTATTTGTTAACTAGATAAGGTGGATGTTGCCTTGTTTGACAAGATCTCAGCAGAATATTTGGTCAATCTTTCTGAAATAATAAAATAGGATAAAATAAAATTATGGCTCAACAAAGTTCTTACTGTATAATGAACACAACCAAAATTTCAATCTTCTCCTAGTGAAGTGAGATTCTTAGTGTTGTAGCATTCAAAATTGAGTGCTAATTTTTTCCTACTAAATGTCTCCTAGTGAGATTCCTATATGTTATGACTAATGGTAGTATTTTACTCCTATTTAAAAACGCTAGGAAAAGCTCGCTATTTTTAATAGAAACGATAATGAAGTTGATCTCGAAGGCCTCTGTGATGTTTTTATATGGATTTCTTCGTCCATAACGTGTCATCGTCAAAAGTAATTTTGGTTTTCAAAACAAATTAATGCGTAGGAGAACTACTGATTCTACTATAATAATCTACAAAAAATGAGGATGCTAAATGGGAGAGGAGGCTGGGGACAATAAACCCTTTTATGATCTGGCAATTGAAAATGGGTAAAACCATCTAAGACCTTGTTTGATGCCTATATAAATTTCACGTCAATCTATCCCAACACATATGAATTGAGCTGAATATATTGGCATCCAAACAAAACCTGCATGGTGTAAGCCGGATGGATGAGATCGACCTCTCTTGCATCTTAAACAGTTTCTCTTATGATTACTACCCGTGATGATCCTGATAATATAGGTATTATACATAGCAAGTGATGGTTGACTTGGGTATGTAAGTAACTAAGCATGAGCTCAGCTGGCGGCCAAGACGTCACTAGTGACGACTGTGTTGCTTGGCTGTGGTACGGCTCTCCTCTCCTCCCGAGAAAGACGATCTTCAATCAGCTCGCTGATGAAGCCACAAAATGCAGGACCTAGCCACCGACTACCACCCAGGTCATGCATTCTCATCATTAAACTAATTAGCTACTACTTTAACCGTTAGCTGAAGTGATAAGCATGTTTAATTAAGGAGCTAGAGCTGATTAATTAGCCGGTGGCATGCACGGCGCGCGCGGTGGACGGGTCCGGGACCGGCACGCAAAGACGACGAAGCACGCACGGTCGTCGACGTCCACGCGTGCAGCAGAGCCTGCGGTTTTTGTTCCCTGTGAGCAACACACGGGAACCGAAGGAGGCCGCGTGTGCGTGGCGGTGTGGCCGACAGGGTCTCGGCTGTCGGTTCGCGGCCGCGAGGCATGGGGGCCCTGCACAGTACGTGCTGCGTCGCGTCGTCCTGCTGCTACGCGTGTGAACGTGATCTCGTCTGTGACGCCGACGACGCCTACTACTACTAGTAAACGCATGCAGGGATCTCCAGGTGAGCACCAGACCAGACCAGATCGGCGCGGCATGTGCAGTAATGATTATTAACATTTAACAAAGATAGATATTTGCCTGAAGTCTGCTGGCCATTTATGAAGAGCATCTATCCTAAAATAATTTTTGTACTAGTAAAGAAAAAAGCAGCTCTCATGTGCATGGTCAAGAAAACAAAGAAGATGTCATGTACCACAAACAGTCTACTTTCCCACCCTAACTATAGAAAAGAACTATATATACATTGATGATGAATGGTTCATTTTATTTTACATGATGATGTAGCGGTCTTGAAAAGATCATAAAACTTTGCACTGAGAGTGACCAACTAAAGAACGTGGAGGGAGTAGGAGTCCTAGCTATCGGGCCATTTCATAGCTGTGTGGGTACAGTGCTATGGATATATGCACGTGAGGCTGTCGTCGATGGGCTTAGAAAATTAACTGATTTTAAACATGTGGGGAGAAAAGATTTGAATTATTGCACGGCTCAAAATGGTCAAATGCGTTGCCCTCAAGGAAGAGAGTGCACGATATTAATTATGATCCTACTAGAACTATCTCCAACAAGCACGACACTTGCCTGTGTTAACGTAAGTACATACGTAATTTACCCAAACGATGGAGGGCGTGGCACCGTGGCAGCCTGGCTGGCAGGAGGCCCATTATATTATATTATTATTATTACGTACGTCTTGACTGCATGCATGCATGTATGCATGCGTGAGATACTCGTTGTGGTCTTCATAGCGACACTGACCAAAGGGCCCACCAAATACATAGCCACACTTGGTGACGCTAGGAAGACCACTCAGCATTTCGGTCGTTAGAGATCATGTGAGTGAAGGATTGCGTCGTTATTAGCGCTACAAGAAACATGATCTCAATTTCCAACATTTTTTGTGAGTGGCCAAAATGATTTTTGTGATTTTTTTCTTGAATGCACAAGAGGTGCACATTTTTTATTGAGATAGAAGAATTGAAAGTTTACACGACGCGGCATGGCCAACCCTACGCTAAATTAGAAACCCTATGCGACGGATGGAACAACCATCAAGGATTTTCCCCCCTTTGTCAAAAGAAAGGATTTTTCCCCTTAGGTGAATGATAGTTTTTTCTAGTATAATTTGGAACTTTTTTCAATGTTACTATTTACCCACTATTAAAATCATTGGTCACTTGTAAAGAGGTTGGGAAAGTTGTTAGCAGTCTTGCTTGGCGAAGGGGAGGACGATTTCCTTAAGAAGGAATATCAATGATTTTAAGAAAATTACCACTTGATTTCGATCCTTGAAATGGTAGTTTGTCTCTCTAAAAGCAAACAGGGACATGTTTAATTATATGTAAAGATTATAGTGTTGTGAGCCAAGAGCCAAAGTCAACTACAACAACATGTGCACTTGTTATTTGTTAACTAGATAAGGTGGATGTTGCCTTGTTTGACAAGATCTCAGCAGAATATTTGGTCAATCTTTCTGAAATAATAAAATAGGATAAAATAAAATTATGGCTCAACAAAGTTCTTACTGTATAATGAACACAACCAAAATTTCAATCTTCTCCTAGTGAAGTGAGATTCTTAGTGTTGTAGCATTCAAAATTGAGTGCTAATTTTTCCTACTAAATGTCTCCTAGTGAGATTCCTATATGTTATGACTAATGGTAGTATTTTACTCCTATTTAAAAACGCTAGGAAAAGCTCGCTATTTTCGTAGAACGATAATGAAGTTGATCTCGAAGGCCTCTGTGATGTTTTTATATGGATTTCTTCGTCCATAACGTGTCATCGTCAAAAGTAATTTTGGTTTTCAAAACAAATTAATGCGTAGGAGAACTACTGATTCTACTATAATAATCTACAAAAAATGAGGATGCTAAATGGGAGAGGAGAGGCTGGGGACAATAAACCCTTTTATGATCTGGCAATTGAAAATGGGTAAAACCATCTAAGACCTTGTTTGATGCCTATATAAATTTCACGTCAATCTATCCCAACACATATGAATTGAGCTGAATATATTGGCATCCAAACAAGCCCTGCATGGTGTGTAAGCCGGATGGATGAGATCGACCTCTCTTGCATCTTAAACAGTTTCTCTTATGATTACTACCCGTGATGATCCTGATAATATAGGTATTATACATAGCAAGTGATGGTTGACTTGGGTATGTAAGTAACTAAGCATGAGCTCAGCTGGCGGCCAAGACGTCACTAGTGACGACTGTGTTGCTTGGCTGTGGTACGGCTCTCTCCTCCCGAGAAAGACGATCTTCAATCAGCTCGCTGATGAAGCCACAAAATGCAGGACCTAGCCACCGACTACCACCCAGGTCATGCATTCTCATCATTAAACTAATTAGCTACTACTTTAACCGTTAGCTGAAGTGATAAGCATGTTTAATTAAGGAGCTAGAGCTGATTAATTAGCCGGTGGCATGCACGGCGCGCGCGGTGGACGGGTCCGGGACCGGCACGCAAAGACGACGAAGCACGCACGGTCGTCGACGTCCACGCGTGCAGCAGAGCCTGCGGTTTTGTTCCCTGTGAGCAACACACGGGAACCGAAGGAGGCCGCGTGTGCGTGGCGGTGTGGCCGACGGGGGTCTCGGCTGTCGGTTCGCGGCCGCGAGGCATGGGGGCCCTGCACAGTACGTGCTGCGTCGCGTCGTCCTGCTGCTACGCGTGTGAACGTGATCTCGTCTGTGACGCCGACGACGCCTACTACTACTAGTAAACGCATGCAGGGATCTCCAGGTGAGCACCAGACCAGACCAGATCGGCGCGGCATGTGCAGTCCATAGTACGATGGTGTAGCCTCGCCGTAGCAATGCATGTCAAGTCTCGTTGAGGAGAATGTGGAGGTCGTCAACCATGTGAACAATCTGCTCCGATCCTTTGCGCCCAACCTGTTCCGCGCCGTTGGATGCCGCAGTGGCGGTCCTCATCGAGTATCACCTCTGGGAAAAGGTGGACGGCATGCATCCTGTTTTTTTTTTTTTTTTTTTTTGATAAAACGTACCTGTATTACTTGACAAGAAAACGTACATAGACATAGATGGATACAGATACGTGAGTATAGGATACAGAGATGGATGATCCGACCAAAATGCACAGAAGCCTCTAGAGGAAACAAAAGTGACAGCAAGGTCCCTGGCCATTGTGCAAACCAACCACGTCCGCGTCGGAGAACTCCACCGCCGGCCATCACCGACGTCAAGATCAACTGAAACCACCCAGACCTGAAAGAGCCTCATCGCTAAACAGCTTTGAAGCGAGCCGCAGTAGACACCCGCCACCGAGAGCGGGTTGAATCCATTGTTGAACGAATATCGGTCGGGGATGCACCCCGAGCTCCTCCGATCATCATAGATCGAAGCTCGCCATCAACGGTCGCCGAGGGAAGCTCGAGCTCGATCTGCTGCCTTTCCTGCCGCAACACCCTTCACCATCGCTGCATCCATGACATAAACCACCGCCGGCACCGCCTGCCTTTCCGGGGCGACAAGATAGCCGACGCGAGACTCACATGCGGGGACCCGGCAAGGCGGACTCCACCTCCACGCACTCGTCGCCGGCACAGGAGTAGAGCGCCGCCAAGACGGGGAAGAGCACGGAAGGACCTTATTCCATGGAGATGCCGACGCTGCCGCCACATCACCACCTCCTGGACACCAAACCTAACAGACGCAGGCACCATCCCCACCCACCGGCAGAGAGCCGCAGTCCACCCCACCTCCGGAGGCCATGACGACCATCGGAGTCGAGGGGGAGCAGCAGCCCCGCCGGTGAGAGGGCACACTCCCGAAATCGCCTCCGATTCGCTCCTCTGCACTGTAGCGAAGGGGAAAGACAGTTCAGGAAGCACGACTTGTGTGCGACGGCATGCATCCTGCTAACACCGGAGACGCCCAGCTGGTTTGTCTACGGAGCCTTCTTCGCCGGCTCCATGACACTGCTCGGCGCCAAGGAGATTTGAGGAGCCTCGGTGGCCCCCCAAAGTCAAGTTCTTCTGGATCGTGCTTCACGGACGGCTCTGGACAGCAGAACGTCGCATGCACCACGACCTTCAGCTGAATGCCGATTGCGCCCTATGCGATCGGGCGGCCGAGTGCACGGATCACCTCCTATGCTCCCGCATCTTCACTAGGGAAGTTTGGCTCCGTGTACTCGCAGTGTTGGGCCTCCAGCAACTGTGCCTAGCCGGCGACCGCCTACTCGCCGACTGGTGGCTGCAGGCAAAGGGGTGAACGCTCAAGCACAGCTTCGACTCCCTCGTCCTCCTTTTCTCCTGGGTGATATGAAAAGAACGCAATCAACAAACGTTTGACAACATGTCCAGAACCACAACCGAGGTGCTTGCTCTAGTCCATGAAGAAGGTGGCGAGTGGGTCGTGGTAGGCTCTAGGCTGCAAGGCCCTCGGCCATCTGTGTTCTTGCTCGCCTCGAGGGCTACTTTGTCTCTCTAGTCATGCATCATTTGCCTAGTTAAGTACACCACTCTAAGCTCCACCATTTGAGCTGGTGCCCTATGTAGTGTTCTTTCTGCATCCGGTTGGCAATTCACCGTCGGGCAGACAGGACGTGTAATCGTTCCAATTCCTCTTAATGAAGCACTGCAGCACGCGTTTTTTAAAAAAATATGACAGTACACTGTCACATCCATGTTATTTTATATATCTTTCTTTTTATCGTCCTACTACTACGTACTCCTATTTAGCGTTCCCTTTCCTTCTAAGTTACATTTATGCCTCTCCCTCATCCCTTCCCGTCCTCTATGCCTCCCCCTCCCTGTCCTGTATCTTTGCCCCCGAGCGGTCTATTCCCTATTGCGTGTACACTTTGTATGAAGTGATGTGCTTAACTAGTCCAATTGTAGGCCACTACACTTGAGTTGCTCAAGTGACTCGTATTGCAGTCTCTTTCTAAAACAACTTAATTAATGGCAATGTTGTGAGTACAAAGGTACTCAGAGTACTTCAGTAGCTTGTTAACGTTGCCGCGCTGGACAAACTAATTAACAAATCAAGATGACAACTTTTTATACTTTGCCCGAGATAAGAGTGGTAGGTAAATCCAGGCAAGACACGTAGTAGTACAAATTAATAATGCTGAATTTTATCTGGTACGCAAAGTCGTTGTGGTTAAGGGTAAAAATCAAGTGCTAGAAGACTAAGAACACCAACTAAACTTGGAAGGAAGCAATTGGCTACACTTTTGGGGGGCACATGTGGTTAAAGAACCCACGATAGGTCAGATGCTACGAGTAGGGACTAATTATTCACCTTGCTAAAAGAGAGGCACACAGAGCGTTGATAAATCTACGCGAAAGACGTAGTATGTGATAGAAAGGCGATGAAAGAATAGATCCCACCTAAACGCACAAAAGTGCATGTTCTCTGAAGATTCTGCCCGGGCCGAATCTGAAGATTTTCTATGCACCGGTTGCAAAAACGAAAGATTGGAAAGCGCTCATGCCTCCTACTGTTGTTCTTCTGTTGTTGATAGACTGGGGATCCATGTTATGCCTTTGCGGAAGAGTACCTACGTATAACAATGTAAATAATTATTAATGTTGATATATAGTCTCCCCTATTTTCTTGAAGGGACGAAAAAAAAATTGCTACCCTAAACCGGTGAACATAACGACGCCCATGTGCTAGAGATTATATTAGGCGGCTATATGTTTGGTCCAAAAAATTTTTAGAGTTTGAGAAAACTTCAATGATGTTGCAAATTAAAATATTTTTATAAAGACATAAGGTGTTTGGATGTAAAGAGTACCTAAAAATTTATTTCCAAAACTATTAAGTTTTTGAAGTCACCAAAAATATTGAGTGACAGAGAGAAAGATTTCTCCAACAACTTTAAAAAATACCAACTTAAATCAGAAATCCCAAACTATTTCTAAATCACCCTAACCATTTTTATACTTTCTTTCTCGCTTATATATTTGTATTAGGAGTCCTGTGCTATTTCTTATTCTTTCCCACGTCCTTTCGCCTTAGATTAACATGATGGATATGCACCGTATTTATCCGTGCGATGGGATTGATTTTTTCTAAGTGCCAAAAGATTGGGAGGTGGGATCAAGAGCTGTTGAAGATGTAATTTGAATCTTGTTGGGACATTATTTTGGGAGCTCTTGATGCTCAATGAATCTTGTATTTTTTAATACAATAGCTATAATATTTTTTAGAGCTACAAACTTCTTTTTGAAACTGTAATTGTTCACCAATAATCTCTTATCCATAAAACATATACGTCACGGGTAATAAAATATAGTTACTTTATAATATATGTTGCCGTTATTATAAATATATACTGCAGCACCTATATAGCCTGCTAGAACAATACGTCAATACTAGACACGGAAGACCTGCACTGAACCGGTGTTATCGTATAATCGGTCTTCTGTCATCAAAGTCGTCAGAAAATACGTATGATCACCATTAACCAGTTAATTAATTTAATTTCGACAATTCATGTGGACGATTGCCTGACGTGGTTTGGGAGAGCAAAGGACCTGTATCAAGCATCAATGGTTCCAAGCCAAAAGGAAAATCAAAGCCGCCATGAAATGGAGACGGTTCAACAAGAATTGATGTAACACGACACCTGCGCCTGCGTGCAGTAATAAAGCTTTGGCCAAGATTTTAATTGAAAAAAAGATGCATTGCATTTGCTTGTAAGCAAGCAAATAAATAAATACACTTGAGAGCTTTTAAGCGCTTTCAGCAACTGAAGTGACGCATATATAAAAATATACTTTTATATAAAGAAATAAATTAAATCTAGCTTCATCTCAAGAGAGTCAACCATTTATTGCAGTATAAATAGTAACACAAAAAAAAAAAAATCATCCCAAAACTCAATTCTAGCATTATTTGGCCACCCAAAAGAAATTGCAGCTGCCTCAGCAATCAACAAGTCCGGATGATGCAGTTTTTGTTGGTTGTACCTTGTTACAATTGTGTCCATTGCAATTCTCAGAACAGAACTTGCAAAAAGAGGTTTCAGTCAGCATTTGTAAAAAAGAAAAACAACATTCCAACAAATTGATGCACATCCTATCAACAAACAAAGCTTTATTTGAACTCCCCTATTTGTACCACATATGAAAAGGGCGTGAACATCTCTTGAAGGTTATATAAGCCTAAAGCCGAGTACACAGGACACCCCTTGAATTTAGAATAAATGCACTTGGGGTCAAGGAAACAAATTGCAGAATATTATGTAATATATGGTAGCAAGGTTCGTGGATACATACTACTGTACCAGAAAGACCCTCTATAGTTCTATGATCATCATCGCCTCTGGCTAGACGACGGGCAAAAGCCAAACATGAACATATATAATTAAAACCCTACTTTTTCGCATCTTTTGTTTCCCTCCACTTTGATCATATCTATCTCTCTATCTATGTGTAAATCAAGACCTTTGAAATGGCAAAAAAGCAAAAGGGTCGGCTCATTGTTCCCCTCGGACCATACCCATTCCATTTCATATTTACTTTGCAATCTAGCAAAGCTCTTGGCCGTTCGTTCTTCACACACTTGGCTTTATTTGCAGCATGCTGCAAAAGGGCATTATGGATATGTACCAAAGCTACTAGTAGCTTAGCTAGCTGCTAGGGAGTCATTCACTTTCCCTGTAGAGATGACAACACATGAGCTTTTGCTTCAGTTCCTTTTCATATCGTTTTGATTTCAAGTTTCATTTCCTCTATTTGTTTGATTTGGAACTAACAACAGAATAATTAATTAGTAATGTATGTTAATGCCAAATACATGTCATTTAATCTCTCCTAATAGGCTAAAAATAATGCAATTCTCACTTTTCAAGAGGTCAAACAATTTAAGTTTAGATACAGAAAAGGTAGTGAGTGATATTTATGACATCCAATAACTATATATAACTGGGTTATGAAAATATATTTAATGATCAAGAAAAAAAATCATAGTAAATCTATTTGGAGGCATAATTAAACATGATATTACTTTCTATAAATTTAATCGAACTTTCTATATATTTAATCAAACTTAAAAATTCAATTAGTTCAAATCAGTGTTTTAAATCTCCGACTAAGGCATTTTAGCACATGGACTCTCAAATGGCTAACAGAGGAGCTAAATGAGGCTATAACATTTGTATCTCCAAATAAGTGGATTATTATGAAAATATATATATTCAGCGATTTATCAAATAATATTAATTATGTACTATAAATATTAATATCTTTTTATATATTTGAAAAAATCTTAAAAAATTGACTTCTCGGGAAGTGAGAATAACACTTCTTATGGGACGGAGGGAGTATGTCTTCCGCCATATGACATGTTTTCTAAAAAAAAATCAAGAGATCATGTACTGTTAGTGTTTCATCTTTAATTTTATGTGTATTCTTGCTTTACAATAAGAACAGATATGTGTTCTTGTTATCAACCTGATATATGATTCCTTTCACACTATATTTTCTTTAAGTTACAATTGCTACCCCTCTTTCCTAGAATATAATGTATTTGCATTGGTGTTTCTACCCTTATTTCTAAGTCCAATGATGATTTTACCCCTCCTTTTTAAACTTTATGTTTTACTCTCCTTTTTTTCAGACGAACCTCCCGTCTATCCTCACTTTGTAACACCGTAAATTATTGGATTAAATGGTTAAAAAATAAAATCGATAATACACCTATATGAAAAGACCATCTTAGCCCTCACTCCTTTCTCCTTTCCTATGTTGCTTGTAGGGTAAAATCATCATTTTGCTTAAAACCGAGGTTAGAAACGTTGAAACCCCTATATAAAATATATTTTAACAATTTACTTCTTCAATGTGGTAGATGTTACTACCCTTATCTATAAAGATGGAAAAACTCAGAATGATCTAACTTAGGACAACTCAAAATTCATTATATTTGAGGGGGAGTATTATAATAATAACAGTATAGTTATGTATATCCAGTAATTATTAGTTCATGGCATCAGCACATGATTCATAAAGATGATATTATTCTCATACAGAAGGCATATAATCCGTTTGTTGATGTCAATGAAATAGATCACAGATAGAATTATGCAAGAGGGAATTGGTTAGGATACGTCCTCTTCGCTGAATTATTTGTTCGATTGAATCCCTCTTGTGACAGAGAATATCTCGAGTAGTGATAGGACAAAGCATCACCAACTTACAATCAACTGTCCCTCTCGTGGATTGGATCTGTTTTCGTTTGTTATATATGGTCACGCGAGTTTAATTAGTTTGAACATATATATCTTCAATGCAGAATGGGTTCGATTCTTGATTTTCACGATCTCCTATATATATATATATGTACAATTTGACGACAGCATTTTTAAATGCTACTTTATATGCAGCATAAAGCATGCGTGGTTCACACATCCATGTTTTTTAAACGAAGTTTATTGCTTTTTGTAGTAGTAGTACTCCTCGTTCCCAATTAGAAATTGAACAAGGGTCGATTGATTAGGAGAGCCAATGCAAGTGTCGACATGTGATTGGTGTTGTTTGTTTAATCAGATCATCGCATGCACACACAGCAGCTGGCTAATCAAACACATGAACTTGTATAGTGTACAGTATACATCTCGGTGATACACCATGAAATGCATATCCCTGTGATTACAGGGCGAGCAATCATGCATCAGTCAGCTTCTAGAAGCAAGCAAACAACATGTGTTAACTATACCTGCTGTGTAAACAAAAACAATAAAGACAGCTCTAGAGACTGTGTTAACTACACCTGCTGTGTTAATCAAAGGCATCTCTGCATGCTAGCATCATGGAAGGACAATGCACGGCCGGATTTGCTGCACCTGTTTTACAGGGTAGCACACATGTGCGACTGCCGATTAGGATCCCTATGTATGTGTGACGACCAATGCAACATGAAGATGAAGAGTCGTCATGTGCACGCGTTTGTTGATCGCATATACTGGTATATAGTATTATAATTCATTAATACTTTTTGCATAGAACCATTTTCGTATATAGTATTAATTAATTACTTCTTTTTGCATAGAACCATTTTCGTAGCTCTGTCTCTAAGAGCAAATAGTTCATTCGTGCTAAAAAAATGAAGTCGCTTTAAATAAGGTTTGGATCAAACATTTAAGATATAAATCATGAACAACTTTAATTTGTTGAGTTTTAAAATATAAAAACCATATAATAATTTTTCTTAAAAATTTTCAATAAAAATATCCATTTTTTAATAAATATTTCTATAAAAATAATAAGGCAAAGTTATGTTTTAGAGACTATGTCGTTGTCCGAATCGACTTTATTTCTGAGTATAGAGGGTGTACAAGCCAGTTGGTTACTAGGAGTTTACCAAACTTCTTATTTATATTTTTGTTAGTATTTATTTATATGGGATCTAAAAAAATCTAGCTCTATATTTATTTATTTATACGGGATCTAAAAAGCCAGCTCTATATTTACTTAAGCCAACATATAGTATCCTCCCCTATATCTGTGCCTTGGTTCCCCTTTCCCTATAGCATCTTGTATCATTAAGAACTAGATCTTCACATTACTTCCTCCGATCTGTCTCTTTTTTTAATTTTTACTATTACCTATTAAATATTTAGTTCATCCCCAACGTACGCTCTAATTAGCTAGTTAATTGTAATTAGTGATTTGCTTGTTTGCTCTCTCAAAAATACATGATCTCCAATCTCTTCTATATTTTTTTTTCTTATATCCTTTGTTGTAACATAAGAATTAGATTGAAAGGGTGCAGGTTAGAGACCTAGGGCTAATTAGTTTTTGTTTTCTTTTTTCTCTATTATATCTCGTCTTTTTAGCTTTCTTTTATATTGCAACATAGATAATTTTTATGCCTTTTATCACATATGATTGTTCTAAATGTTGGCCTAGTAGCGATATGCATACTCCCTCCGTTCTAAATATGTCACTTTGACTTTTTGATTCATCCATACATAGCAAAATAGATGAACTAAAAAAGTCAAAACGATTTATAATTTGAAAAGAAGGAAGTAGTTTGAAAATACCGGCAAAACACATACTATTAGCAAAGTCTTGCTATGTCCAGCCGCGGTTAATAATTTTATTAAGTTGTTGAGAATGAGACGCTCCAGCCCGCCGTGGACTGTGGACACACCGTGGACCTGCAGCTACCGGATCTGCCTGTGTCCTCTCCATGACTCCATGATTGAAGTCCCAATGACTCCATGATTGAGAAGTCTCTTCTCTCCCCAAGTAAGCACCTACCTGCGATGTTATTTTAAGATACAGCTCGCATGCATGTAGCCTCTCACTTAAAAACAGTGCACACAGACACAGTTTAGTAAGTGCATCATTCCCAAAACAAGTGGCAGCTGGGAATGCATGAGAAGTATGTATGCGTTGACATGTCTAGAAGCTTACATGGAGGCCACTTGCCTGAATATAAATATCACGATTAGCTTATGTAGCAAATAGTAAACAAATTTAGCCAAATAAATAAATAACAGGAGACAGCTAGAACTAGCTATGCGTGTCATGAGCCTGTATGCAAGTTTATAGTAGTATGTATATGTCATGGATTATATATATATAATACTCCGCATGCAGTGTCATGCATGACATAAGTCGCGTTACATCTTACTATATATATCCATCCAAGGAAAACTGCTCTTATCCATCCATCAACCTATCCTTCTATAGCTAGAAACAAATAAACGATCCTCACAAAGCCGGTATCTATTAAACAAAATACAATGTGCATTTTGATTTGATGCAGTCTCGAAGATTAAACATTAGCTGCTAATTTCTCTTATACAATATATAATTTATAGAAGAAAATTTTGATTATGGATATACGGACACACACACACACAAGCACAGGCGGAGCTTAGTTGAAACCAGCAATTAATGTGGGCCATGGTCCCCCTTGCCCAACTTAATCTCTATTGCATCAATTGCATGGATTAGCTCCCACAAAGTGTCTGTGGTGACTTCGAAAATCTCCAGATCTGTCGGATCAGTCCTTCGGAGGTGCTCATAAAGGTAGGGTTTGTATACGTGTGTTCTAAGGAATGAGTGATAAAAACTAATTGTTTAGTCAAGCCCCACTATTGTGCACAAGCATGAATGTGTACGTGCGTGAGCTTATAGGAGTGACTATGCGTGGGTGTTTGGGTGGGGGGGGGTTGGGGAAGAAGTGTATATATACATATACATTATATATACTATGTTTGTAACTACATACTGTGCTGGTAAGTAGTATATATTTTGTAATTATTTATCTTTTAGATTATTGTGGCTAGCGCCGCGAGAGGAGAATAATGTTACTATATATTCCCTCTATTTCTAAATAAATCAATTCATAGAATCCATACAAATCAAACTATCAAGTTTGACTAACTTTACATGAAAGAGTAGTAACATATACTCTCTCCGTACCTATAAAACTTTATGTGTTTTGGACAAAGTTTAAATCAGACATTAGGCACATAAACTATCAATAACTTTCAAAATATTTAGTTTGAAAAGGTGAAACTTATATGTATAGATTCACCTTGAAACCCACTTTATAAAAGCAATTTTATTTTTAATTTTTCTTATATATTTTAATAAAAAACAATGAATAAAATTAGATTTTGAAGACCATGTCCTTAGCCAAAACGTCGTGTTTTATAGATATGGAGGGAGTATAACATAAAATGGGTATATTATGGAAATATATTGTATGGTATATCTTATGTGATATTAATTTGATGGCATAAATTTTCTGCAAATTTAGTCAAGTTTAAAAAAATTTAAAGATAACTCTAAATCTATTTATTCGGAGTAGTAGTTGTTGCATCTGAATGTGGATGGTGTCTCATCTGGTGTGTTTGTAACTGGGTGCCAATACGGAGGTTCACACCTAAGGTCTGGAGGATGAAGACATGACAAGCATGAATGCGCCGCCGCACGCTTTTGCCAATTGCAGGCTTGCCCACCACCACCACTGCAGACAGAGGCCTCTAGCCGCCAGTGCAAAGAGATGGGATCGGAATCGGATGGGGCAGGGGATCGACTGACCTGGAAGCAGTGAGTGGGATGCACACACCCGGAGCCGGACACCATGATTGCATGCGTTCTCCGCAAGTGTGATGTCCCCGCCTGCGGCTATCAGCTCAACACAACGCAAGTGATGTCCCTCTCATTAGTTGCAGATGCATGCGTTGTTGGTCCAATGCAAGATGGCGATCCATGTCGAGATCAAAAGAGAGGATCGGAGCACGGATCGATAGTGGCCTCCAAAAGATTCTGATGATGGATTATTGTCATTGCCTCCACTCTCCATTGCCCTCACTGCTGAACTGGTGATTCATACTGGGAGAGAGGAGGAAGGAGAGGGGGGGGGGGGGGGGGGGGGGGGGGGGGGGTGTGTGGTGTGGTGGTGCAGCTGATGATGGGATGGGGGCCTCCTCCTGTTTATCTTCGGAACATTGTAAGCCTCAATTTCGCACAGCCCACCAGGCCCACGATCCACGAAGCGCCTTCACCATAAGTCCATAACCGACATCCCAGCCTGTCCAGCCAGCCCTGGCCGCCGCCAACTGCTGCCGCCATTTCATCCGGCCCGTGACCCAGCCTGCCACCGCCAATTTTTCCGGCGGCCCAAACGAGCACATGATGGCCCAGACCACGGCCCATGCACGGAGAGCGTGCGATCCGTGCCGTTCTTTCGGTTGACGCCCGAGCCCTGACGTGAGTGACTTTTTCGATCCTTTTTTCTGTTTCTTTTCCCTTTTCCATTTCTTTGCGTTGTTTTATTCTTTTTTTTTTTTATTACCTTTTGTATTTTATATTTCTTTTTTGATTTATTTTATATTTTTATTTTTATTTTATTATGTGGCCATTTTTATTTTTTATCTTTATTTTATTCATTTTCCCAATTAGTTATTTTTTATTTTATTTTATTTTATGTTTTCATGTTTTCTTTTCTATTCCTTTCTTCTTCATGGTGTTTTTATTTATCTGTTTTATGTATTTAATTTTATTTATTTCATTCTTTTTTTTCCTTTCCATGCTTTGTTCTTTTTTGGTTTCTTTGTTTTCTTCTATTTCTCCTTTATATTTTATTTTCTGTATTTTATATATTTTCTTATTTAATTTAATTTTTTCTATTTTTAGTTTTACTCTAATTATTTTTTATTTTTGTTTTCATTTTTTTATGTTATGGATGCTGAAAATTTATATTGTATCTTGTGGTAATGTTCACTTAAATGATTTCTTCATAGCACAATAAGCCTACTCTCATATCTTTTATGAGTTATATTATAAATTATTCTTATATTGTTCCGGATATGTTTAGTGATTTATTTTTCACTAGCAAACATGCCCGTGCGTTGCCACGGGAGAAAATACTATCAAAACATATATAAATTGATAAATTTTAAAATTTTAATTTATGTTATGGTATGGCAACTAAAATATAAATTAATATGGGTAACGCCAATGCTCTATTAAATCCTTATACGAAATTGAAATAGAATTTTGATAGATGTTTTTCTCTCATTGTATAATATACATATCATGAATATAACATCACTTTAGTTTCCATACAAATCTTGGGTCGGCAGAGTTAAATATCGAGTTCCACAATTTCCTTGAAGGTCCCATAAAAAGATGCATGTGTCTAATATTTATTTATTAGCGAAAGGCTTAGGTTTAAAGAGTCATGATATTATATTTATATAGTAATCATACCCGTACATTGCAACGGGACCTATGTATAGCTTATGGTATAGTCACCTAAGCAACTTGTGACTCAGATATTTATTTAAGGATCACGTCATCTCTCCCAATACATGTTGGTGTCGGTCGCCATAGCATTGTTGGAGTATCATGTAGTTGAACATTATATTATTATTGGACGCGTGTTGTTCTAACTCATCTAAGCACGATGGTTTGTGAATACATGTCACATGCGAGGACATGAAGATTTTTTTTTTTTATCATTGCAGCAGGTGTTATTCTGACCCATATGGGCATGAGCTCCAATAACGAACGAGGCATAACGATATGCATGGGTATTGTGAGAAGAAAAAAAAAATCACTTGGATGAATTCCTTTGCCCTCTAATATCAAGTATGTATATAGATATAGATTAGATCGGACAACAAATTGCTCAAGATTCACGGCTTCATTAGTCAGGTCATTGAGTGATTCGAGTTTGTTCTAATCAAAGTTACATCAAGAATCTATTGATGAGAATATTTATTTATTAGAAATAAATGGAAAAGAGTTAAAGGATTCATAGACTTATGATATTATATTTTATATTACTTTTGACGTCCATATGAAAACCCCCGAAGATAATTAGGAAAGGAACGGGAAAAAAAAAAACCCGAACGGCCCCGTGAAACAAAAGAACATGAAAGATCTTGGTGGCGAAATAGAAAAGGAAATAAAAGATCTGAACAGACACAGTAAGAACGGGCAGGTAAAAAAATTTATCCAAGGTGACCCAATTAGGTGAAAGGCTGAACAAAGAATTTTAGCGCTCGAAATTTTCGGATCCTCTCAATTTTCTTTTTGGTTTTGTTCGTGCTTTTGGTTTGATCTCAGGTTCCTGCAAAGTGCATGACCATGGGTCGTCGTTTCGTCGCTTTGGTTTTTGGTATTGGTCTGCTATTGGCCAGGCTTGGATTGAACTAAAACGGCCATCAACGCAGCAGCGGCTACGGCGAGATGTGTGTGATCTTGTGTAGCAAAGATATCGTTCCACATATCAACAGGCCGGGCAGGCACCGGTGCAGACCGATCGGCTGGCGTTCACGACCCACCGGTTGTCGTAGTGCTCTCCCGGGTGGCCATCGGCGCGCAGCATCATGGCCTTGGTCACGTCCAGCAGCTCGATGCCTGAGCTCCCGGTCGTCTCCCTCGCCCTCGCCACCTCCTGGCTCTGCACCCTCCTCGGCTCCCACCCGATGGTCCGCGGGCTGATGTCGGCTTCCTCCAGCGGCCAGCGTCTGGTTGCGGTAGCCGCCGCTGAACCAGGAGCCGTGCTCGAAGTGGTCCGGCGTGTAGGTGCGCAGGAACGTGACGAGGCTGCGCTTGCAGCCCCGCTCCCGGCACCCGGCGATGGCCTCGGCGCCGCCACGACGCCGCGGCGGGACAGCGTGGTCGATGCCGAGGTCCGTGAGCCCGGGCTCGCGGCGATTGACGCAGCGATCCGGCGCCCGCCCTCCCACAGGTAGTTGACGCGGAAGAACCGGTTGCCGCCGGAGACGACGGCGCGTAGTCCAGCCCCGGCAGCGGCCGGTCCAGTTAGCGTTGAGCCTGTCGAGGTGGATGTCGAAGGAAGCTTTGGTTTTTGGTATTGGTCTGCTATTGGCCAGGCTTGAATTGAACTAAAATAAAATAAAAAGTTTGGACACAAAAATAGAAAAACTAAACGGAACCGAATCGATCTCTTAGTTGGACGAAAAAAGAGGTGGATGAAAAAAAGGTGTACCAAAAAAATAGGCTGAAAGTTTTGCCTCTTTATTATTATAAGATAAGATAAGATAAGATATAGATTATAAGTGAGGTTCTATGATGTATTTTACAATGTCCATTTAGTATAAATATGATATTCTACGATGAATTTTGTGATGTTTGGGTAGTATACATACGATATTCTATGAGATATTTTTGTAATGTTCACTTAGGATACATATGATGTTCTATGAGGTATTTTTGCTATCACGTAGTATAGTGTATATGTGATGTTCTATGATGTATTTTGCCATATTCATGTGTGTTTAGTAGTTTATTTTTACAATGTCCATTTAGTATTATACATGTACACTATACGATGTACACAAGTATTTTTGCTATCACATAGTATTTTACTTTAGTTAAGTAGTTTATTTTTATTATTTTTACTTTTTAACTTTTCTAAGTTCCATGAGATATATGTGATGTTCAAGTATTATACATACAATGTTCGATAATATATTTTATGATATTCACATAATACAAATATGGTGTTCTATGAGTATCTATGAGCACTCACTAATAGTACTCCTATCGTGAGATGCTCTATGGTACTTCCGTATTTTAGGTCTACTAGTTGAGTGCCCGTGCGTTGCTACGGAAAAATATAGTTTAATTCTATGATATAGAAACATTATTAAAATTCGACCAATATTAAGCATCAATTAATTAGGATCTATACTTTACGTCTATGAGATACTCAATTAATAGAAAAAATAAACATAAAAAGTAGGCTTTTAACCATAAGAAGCTTGCTGATCCTCTATACTTTTTTCCCGGGCGATTACATCCTTGTTACTTGACCAAAGCCTAAATAAATGAATCCTATATGACTAAAATACAAGCCATATATTAGGAAACAAGTCACCAAAGCTCGCCTATCCATTAGAGGTAACAATATTTGTCCCTTGTCAAGTTGCCAAAACAATGCTAATCCTAGTTGATGAACAAAAGCAAGGCTAGCCCTAGCTTAACATAGCACATGCCAATGGAAGCCATCAAATATGGGGCAAAGCTCAAAATCCAAACAGGATGTGATTGCTTGTCCTGAACACCAATGAGTTCATGTTCAAAATCACTTTAGAAAAAAGGAATACATGGATCCGGGTAGAGTTACCAATTCAGCTGGTACCTGGTAGACAGGTAGCAACACACATTTTATGTCATATTCAAGTACAATGAATTAAGCTTCTTGTATTCCTAAGTTATATACGCAATCAAGACCTAATTAGATAGTTAAGGCCTTAAGGGCAGAATTTCTACCCATATGATATTTCCAGTTCATTATATGCTGAGCACATAAGAAAATTTACAGAACCTGTATGACAGTCCATAGGGAACACTGTGCACCAGCATAACAAAATTCTATACTGGTAAATAACTGAGCACAACCATCTTAAAGTGCAATGGAAATTGCAAGCTGCTCAGCATATACATGCATAATGACACACGTGTTTTCTCCGTTGTCACTGCCTAAAACTTGAACGAAGACCCTACTTCAGTTCATCACCTGCAGGGAAGTTAATATCCTCTTATCCTTTTGTGCAGATGCTACCACAGACAAACTATCTGCTTAAGCTGAACAAAAATATTTCACATTTTGCAAAACATAGTATGTTAAAACTGACCATCATTGTTCTGACTTCTGACAACCAAAATCAAGTGTAAAAATGGCCACAATCAATGATGAATTGTTTGCTACAGGCTAAGCTATTGTTCTGTGATGCCCTTTCTACTCCCCCTTAATAATGAAATACGTGCTAAAACCACGGTCGCGAAAGAAAAAGAATTGTTTGCTACAGTTTTTTACAACAGACATGAGCTAATTATCAGCAACAATGTCAATCTGAAACCTGTGCTAACCATATCATGCCACATTTCTAGAATTGAGACAAGTCCATATCCAAGAGCATACGTCAGACCACATTTCCATATCTGAGATAAAAGAGATCCCAAGATCATAAGATTTGATCTTTCCTGAGTACTGCTTGAAATTCCAGACTATTTGATGAATGTAAAATTTCAGAATAAAATAACTGCTACACTTGAACTTCCATGGATTATGGCTGTAAAAATTGAACCCAACCCTCATGGAATAGTAATGAGCAAAAAATATTACATGTTGCTGTCACCTCATAAAGCGTGGAGATGGGAAATAAAATGGAACTTCTAGTAGATATGTCCATCTAAAATCCCATTGATATAAGTGCCTTATTCACAGTATAAGTAGATATGCCCATTTGAAATAAGCAAACAGAAATAAAGGATAGATCAATTAATCCTATTTCACTGTTATATAATAAGAGATATGGCTAAGCTTTCTAGCTTGACAACTGAATGGGAAATAACATAATAGAACATAAATTGAAATATTAGATCAAGCAACAATATTTCAGATTTTCACCTGAGGCTGAGTCTAATTTTCCGTTGAGATCCCATGCTGCCTGATTGCTTCAAGACCAAGATTGCCCATTTTGCATATATTATCTAAAACCACAAAGAACATTCACTCAAGACATCATAAACACTCATAAGTAAAGGAGCTAATGTGCTTGGTAAGATGTCAAATGAATAATGACAAATAAATGATTGAATCAGCAAAAAATTAGGGGTGTTGAGGAAGTAAAATCGAAACAAAATTGCTGAATGCATACCAGCAACAACTTGATGAGATAGAAATATGCTGCGACAAAACAAGGCAAAAAGATCTAACAAAAAGGAAATTCAGTTAGATTCATTTTCTTACATAACTTTAAACATCCTCCATTAACTTGATTGAACTTATTGAAGTAAATTGGACATCAAAAGATCATTCTATTCCTTCTCCAAAGTAAATCATTCATCAATAATCGTTCGAACCAAATGGAAAGTTTGAAGCCAAATTAGAATGAATACATTTTCCAGCAAACATGTTAGGCAAACTCCATCCTGTGATTCATGGTAGGTTGATGGAAACTTTATTTCAGAATAATCTTGAAGCAATGCAAGCCAACCGCAAGACAGATGTTGAACAACAAATAACATGTATGAGATTCTTGTTTACGGGCAATAACCAATAGGTCAGTGTGTGATAAAGCAACCATATTTGTTTTCAGTTGAACCAAAGCAAAACGCTTTGTCATCTTATTATAAGTATGTTTCCTTTAAAGATAAGATACATCAGTTTGTAGCTACTTGCCTGCCAGTGCCAGGTTTGGGCAGACTGCCACTCATTAGGGGATCTCATTACTCATATTAGCTTGAGCTCGAGGACCCCGTTGCTCATACCTGTGGAGGAAGAAAACAAACAAAAATGGAGCTTGACACCTCATTGTAGATTCAATGAAACCGCAAGGTTAAGATAAGATACATCAGTTTGTAGCTACTTGCCTGCCAGTGCCAGGCTTGGGCAGACTACCACTCATTGGGGGATCTCATTACTCATATTAGCTTGAGCTCGAGGACCCCGTTGCTCATACCTGTGCAGGAAGAAAACAAACAAAAATGGAGCTTGACACCTCATTGTAGATTCAATGAAACCGCAAGGTTAAGAAACTGTAAGAGAATGTTTTTTCTCAGGGGAATTTCTTCGAGCATGTTACCTGTGTTGGTATGTGGTGGTCTGCATGAGGAAAGAAACAAATAAATTGTTGTGCATGCGGCCGGAGGAGTTGGATACCGGGGTCGACATGGCCAGCAGCGGTCCGGGAATGAACTGATGCTCGGCCCACCCGGAGCCTGTTGCCGCTCTTCAAAGCACAATCGGGTCGGACTGGGATGGACAAGGAGGCGGCCGATGATGCGAGCGACTTCCCCAGCGGCGCGCGACCCCTGGCAGCGGGCTTCACTGGCTGCCGAGCCACCGACGCAGCGTGAGCCGAGATAGGGAAGCACGTCGGTTCCATTCCAGATGCAAGGTGAACCTCCGCGTGGACTGCGCCGCCGGGTGCCACTGCCGAGGTCGCCTTTACACGGGGAGCCGGGGCAGGGAGCCGCGTCGGTTGCGTGGACGGGATTGTGGTGGCCTGGTGGAGTCGCAGCGTCGGGGCGGGAGCTCGGCGTGTGAGCCTGGTGGGGCGCTGAGAAGGCAGTGGGTCGTGGCGGGGAACCGCTCCCGGCACGAAGGAGGATTAGCACGGGGCAAGGGTAACCGGGTAATTAGCGTCGGGTGGGGTAATTAGCGGGGCGATTATGATGACATTTGAGTTTTTTTAGTTGTAGAGATTCAAGTAGTATCTAAATGCTATATTCTTTTTATTTTTTTCCTATTACATGGTTTTTTAATTATTTTTTTCTTATATTTGTTCAACCTTTTATGTTTTTTATTTTATTTTCTCTTCATATTCTATTAAATGTCACATGATATATTTTGGTCTAGAAATTACATACAAAAGGCATAGAAACCGTTGTTCATGTTAATGAAAAAGATCACAAATAGAATTATGATAGGGGGATTGATGAATGATGAGCATACATCCTTAATTTCCGCTGAAAACGAGTGCAAAAAACCTTAGAGACTACATGTACACATGGATTATTTGTTCGATTGCATCCTTTTGTGACAGTGAATATATATATATATATATATATATATATATATATATATATATATATATAGGTGAGTTTTCTGTACTCTCCGGAGTATCTACTCCCACTGAGAGTATACACAGTAACCTTTATATTGAGCAGCCGTCCAACACTAAACAGGTCCTGAGGAGTGCATGCAAAACCCGTTTAGGAATAACGAACCACGCGTAACTTACGGCCGGCTGGTTATCTGCTCCATTTGAAAATTGTTATTGATTTGAAATGACGACATGGATTCATGTCGTATACTACTAACATGTCAATAGTGTCATAAATTAATTAACGTATTAAAGTATGAGTACATACTCATTGATGTATAAGGGACACGTACGTACACAAAGTAGTATAGTATGAGCACATACTTAAAAATATATTAGAGTAATATACTGTATACCAATTAAGTATGAGTACATACATCATATTTGTACGAGTATATACGCATGCCAAAGCTGGTGTTGTGTAGGAGTATGTTCACATACATACGGTGGCAAGTATGCGGACGACATATTACATATAACAGAGTAGTACACATACTCAATGGGTCATATTTTAAACTCGTCGAAGAAGTCGAGTATATTCTCAGGAGCGTATGTGCATATACTCATAATTATATTGTAAATTTGATTAGTATGTGTATATACGCATAGGAATTTTCTCAGAAAACCATTAGTATCCAGTGATACTATAGGCTTCATGAAATTATCAAAGCGGTGCATAATAATCTGATATGTATCGAGCACTAACCTGAAAAAAAGTAGTACGCTGACATGAAAAGTATCTACAAATACTTTAGTCTGAAAAGAGTATAAACTGATACTTTATTTGGTCTGAGAAAAGTATCAACTAGTACTTGATAAAAAATATCAACCGGCGGAACTTTAGTCTCAAAATAATATGAACAAATGCTCCAGTCTGAAAACACAGAACTGGACTTGAAGGTGCGGCACGGAGACAGGGTACCGCCGCCGTCCTACGGCACTGCATTGCGCGGAAGCTACGATAGCCGCCGGCTGGGCTGCACATCTGCATGGCAAAGATGCAGGTTGGACGGGAGGCTGCGAGCCGTTGCCGACCTGCCCCGCCGCGCCGCGCCGCCACGGGATGGAAGGCAGGGGCCGTCGCCGCCGCCCCTGAGCCGCGCCGCCGCCGCTAATCCATGCGACGCCGCTAGTCCATGAACGCGACCACCAGGTGGACGAGGGGCCGTGCATGCCAAATTCGCAGATTCGCGCAGGAAGGAGACTGGGAACCTGCACCGCCAACCATGATTAATCGGTAGGGAATAAATCAACAAATTATCGACGACATGGATTTGAACATGGCCGCAGAATCTAGGGAGGGGCGCCGAAGATGTTACGGCCAGGAGGTGCAGATGCTGTCGTCGCAAATGGGATTGACGCGGGAGGCGACGCGGTCGCATCCGGCATCGAGGAGACATCGCGGGTTGCCGCTACCTGATGTGGGAAGGATCACCGTAGGACGGCGCTGGATCTCGAGCGGTGGGATGACGCACGAACTCCGGCACAAAGCTCGGACTCCAGTGGGCTCGAGTGGCCTGCTTGATGGCAGCGGCGCTCAAGCTCTGGCCTGAAGGTGGAGGAGAGGAGGTGGCGGCGGCGGCGGCGTCGTCTTCGAAAGGAGCCGGGTGGGGCTCCTACTTTAAATGCTCTGCTTTTCAACATTCTAAAATCACAGGGTGCATGTGTGTGTACACAGGTAGCATAACAGAAAACAAATCCACGAAGTACTCTGATGGCTAGCTTTTTAGGTAATTTTTTTCAGGTAAAAACAATGAAATCTCTGATGCAACTACTATATTGTGCGGTGAGACATATTGACTAACACCTGAAAGGCAAGAATCACAGCAGCCTTGGCTCACCTCTAATCATCAAGATCAAGTGACTGGGACTGCACTAGTGTCAGATAGGTAGCAGACAGAAGACAGGTTGCGATCTATATAACAATGATCAAAACAAACCTGCGACTCTCCTCTGCCGCCGTACAGGAGTCCAGCCGCCGCCGTGCGAAGGAACTCGTAGTACAGAGGCGTGCCGTGTGAAGGAGCTACCCGTCGACTGTGTAAGCGCCGATGGTGTCCTGTCGGCGAGACGTGCAGGAGTGCGCCGCCGCGAGCTGCCCGACGAGACTGTGGAAGTGCAGGTCGATTAGATTAGAACGGGGCTTATGGTTTGTTGAGATGGCGAATTTATCTTGGGATAAGCATCGATTTGAATGGACGTACGTAGATGGATAAATCAAATTAAAAAAAAATCAGCGGGGAAATAGCGATGTATAGAATGCCGTCGTCGACCGTATACCAGGCTTACCGGGTTCGACTTGAGGACCCGCTCGGGGCCGGCACCTTGCTATACGTGGATTAGATGAGGGAGTAACTACTCCTAGGGAGTACAGAAGATTTTCTATATATATATATATATATATATATATATATATATATATATATATATATATATATATATATATATATATATATATATAATGCTTATTCAAGCTATAGGGAACTTTAACAAGAACTGATTGTGCTAGCTAGCTAGGAAACTAATCAAATAATAGGAAAACATCAGCAACCTACAAATCAGCTGTTTGTCTCTCTCTCGTGGATCTCCTTTTCATTTGTTATTAGAAGTATATCATGTGCATTGCCATGGGATTTTCTAAAAAATAAATCTGTTTTATATATAACATTACTATACTGGTATTATATATATATAGAAAAGAATTTCCCTATATATATATATATATTTGATTATATCAGATCTAGTAAAAAATCGATAAGCTAATAAAAGAAAAACTCAATAGAATATTTGATTACATTATAAAGGAATATGTGATGAAAAACCATTTTGTTGTTGTTTATGTAAGGTTTCCTTGGGTGCGCAGTTCATCCTGTTGACTCAATCGTGGCTCTTTCACTGATTCCTCGTTTTCAGGATGGTCTTAAACTCTGAACCTGCTACTCTGGCATGCAACTGAAAATCTCTACAGCTGAAGCTGGCTCCTTGCGATGTAAAGTAGACGGAAACAGAGAGCCAGAAAGGGGGAAAAAAAAAAAAAAAGGAACTGGAATCACGAGACGGAATATGCGAGGGCCATATTATGCAACGTTTTATGCAACGTTATGAAAGACGAAAAAGAACTGGTAGCAAATAGGCAGGTTAAGGCTATCTGCACTCGCATCCGGAAACGCAGCGTCCGGAGCGGGCGTTTCGGATGGAACGCCCACAGCGGCGTCGGGGACGCGGACGTGGCGTCCGGAATCTCCCGCGCCCGACGCCAAACCTGGCATGGTACCGGGCGTCGGGAGCGCCTGCGTGGCGCGGGCCCCACGCTGGCGTCGGCCTCGCCCGGCGTCGGAACAGAGAGAGAAGGGAGAGAGGGAGAGAGAGAGAGAGAGAGGAAGGGGAGCCGCCGCTGCTTGCTGTCGCTGCCGCGAGGTCACTTTCGCCCCCGAGGCCGCGCTCTCGCCCGGAGCGGGTCCGGCCAGAGTGACATGGCCAGGAAGTGGACCTTGCCGGCTCGTGGAATCGCCCGGGGAAGAGCGGGCACACGGGCCGGAGGTGGCGGGCTCCTGCCCGCGGTGGTGGCGGGCACGCGCGGCGGAGGCGGCGGCTCCTGCCTGCGGTGTGTGGTGCGAGCAATGCCTTGTATTGTGGCCTTCCCCGCCGTGCCCAATGGAGGAGGCGGACCGTGCTTCGCTGGAAGGTTGGGCGCCGCCCGCGGAGAGGCTGCGCCGCCGTGAGGAGGGGCTGCGCCAGCCGGCGGGGAGGGGCCACCGCCGCCAGCGCTCCGACGTATGAGCCTTCCTTGCGCCGCAGCGCCTGAACACGCCGCCGGGGAGGCGGGCGGGAGAAGGGACCTTCGCCCTTATGGCCAATAACGCCAGTGACTTACCCGACTGCCAATATTCTTGGCGCTCGCCGACCCGCCAGGCCCAGCTCAAGCCCAGGGAAGGAGCAAGCACGGGGAAGCGGCGGGGATTCTCCCGGAGAGAGAGAGAGAGAGAATGGGTGGGGGGAGAGAGAATGGGAAGGGAGGGCGGTGGGAATAAAAAAGAAGAAAAGGACACTGACACGTGGGTCCCACTAATATGGAGTAGAGGTATAGAGGATGGATGAGTGCGGGAGAAAGTGGTATAGAGAACGGAATCTTGATGACCAGGATGGAATATACCTTTTAAAGGGTGGATTTAGAGTACGACGAGTGCGGATAGCCTAACTAGCTAGTGGACTCATAAAACAATGGTGATAACAGTTTGCTTTCTGTTACAGGCTTGAAGCATCAGAGAAAGGAACCAAAAAGATCGTGGATGGAATCATGGAATTCCTGAATGGGAGTTCTGGTTCAACTTGCTAGCCGTGAAATAATTATCACTCTAGTATATATTTTTTTAATAGAAAGAAAACAAGAATCTCTAGCTTAGCTTCGAGCTCTTCTTACTCTTCTACTGATAATACTCACTGGGAGGCCATCACTTAGGACACTCCCAACGCAGACACTATTTTAGTTTCTATCTGTATATTAGCCTGTCGCGGGACATCGCGTGCGGCCACAGCACGCGCGCCACATGGGATTTGGAGGACTGGGAGGAGGAGAAGTGAACGATTGGTGTGATTTATTCTTTTGTCTAAACTCTAACAAAAACTGCATTAGAAACCTTAATTCCTAGAGATGATTTCTTATGGCATAGAAACACGAACTTTGGCGCGCAGACAGCGCAGCCGCTATCCCCGACGATCTGGACGTCGATTCATCGAAATGCTCTCAACACGGCCACCGGCAGTGCCTCAAGAGTTGAGGCGAGCGGAGGCGGCTCGCCGACACCAGTGGAGGCAGACATGTGGACGGTGCTAGTGCGGGTCTACGCGGAGGACATTGATCTGTTTGTTCGGGAGGCGCGCCGACGCGGAGTGGGTGGGTGGGGTGGGGGAAGTACACGTACGTACGGACTCATGATTAAGCTGGAGCTTAGCGATTAAGTTTTGTACTGTATATAATTCTTGAGTTTGTGATAAACGATGTAACCATCTTCAATTAACAAAATACATGTTGCTTCTCGTTGTAGTACCCTCTGTCCCAAAAAATTAAAAAAGAAGGGGTCGAGTACGAGATCCAAAGCAAGTGCTGACATCCGATTTGTGTTGTTTGTTTAATCAGATCATCAGATGCACACAGTTGGCTAATCAAACAGAGCATATATATAACTCTTCTCTCGCGCATGAATTGTGCATAGTTTATATATCTCGGTGATACGCCATGAAATGCATATCCCAGTGATTAGAAGGCGATCGAACAGAAATCATGCATCAGTCAACTTCGAGTACTATCAAGCAGACAACGTGTTAACTACACCTGCTCCGTATATATAATAAAAAAAGGAAGCTCTGCATTATGGCATCTTGGAAGGACACTGCACCCCGGATTTGTTGCATATATTACAGGGTAGCACACATGTGGGACTACCGATTGGGATCCCGGCCGGGCGACCAATGCAAGAAGACGATGAAGATTGATGTGCACGCGTTTGTTTATTCATCACATACACTACCTTTTTTTTTTGGAAAAACAAACTTTATTAAAACTTAACGAGTATCCTTAGTTCCTTACAGACGAGAGTCATAACAAACTCAGGGAAAGAAGAAAAAAAGACCTAACTATGATCCGACCTAATAGCAAACTGAGCAAGTTCATGAGCTACATTATTACGACTCTTGCTAAAATAACAATCTCCAAACGACACAACTCCTCCATGGTAGCCCGCGCTGGCTGCACAGGGGCCCAACCCCCCGATCGATCTTGCACTCCGCTCTTGAGCTTTGTAGCTGAACAGCGAACTCATGAGCACAAGTAGCCAATCCAGCCCTGTGCAAACCAGCTCTGTTTAAGCAGGAAGAACCTACTCTCATGGCTTGGCGTAGAGCAACTGCGTGGGGGCACTTCACACAAGCATGGTAGCATGGGCGGACCTGGCATTGTGCCTAGGTATTCCCGGGCATACCCAATATTTTTGCCGCAAAGTTTAGTAGATATAGGTATACATATATGTACAATACTATTAAGCTTAAATATTATAGTTCGATTCATCTTATTCATCCAAAAACAGCCCACGAAACCCCATTGCAGCTCATTACTGCTCAACCAACCAGCCCTTAATGTCCCTTCAAGCTTCAAGACATACATGTTTTTATCTTTTCCTAACCAAATTCAGAGGCAACAACTCAAGTTCCCTTCAATCTTTGCTCAATTTGTAATAAATTTTCTTTAGCTTAGGACTTGGGCATACTCAACTTTAAAATCCTAGGTCCGCCACTGCATGGTGGCAGTCCTTCCAAAATCCGCACATCTCACAAGCAGACTGAGAAGCATTGTGTCGATAACACTTGTTAGCTTGAGTGGGGATACCAACTACTTTCCATGCAAAAACTTTCACTTTTTCAGGAACCTGGACAAACAATAAAGCTTTCCAAACCTTCCTTCCATCAGCAGGGGTATCACTATCTCCAATCTCACCTTCCCCGTGTTTCCTCCGCATCGCCAATCTATAGGCACTTCTAACAGAGAAAATTCCGCATCACATATACTACTTTTTTTTGCAGAGAATCTCCAAGAAAAAATATACGCCAGTTGGTTATTATATGGGATCTAATGTTGCCAAGCTCTATACGTATTTATTTAAGCCAGCATATAGTATCCTCTCCGATATATGTGCTTTGAGATTCTCTTTCACTATATTAATCCCTAACAGCATCTTATATAATTAAGAATTAGATCTTCACTCCAAAGTCACTTGTGACTGAAGGGCACAAAAATTCCCCTTTAGTCACTTTACCCTATTTTGAAATGAGTATTTAGGACCATAAATGAATTCAAATATAAAAGGTTTTAACTACAAAGTTGTAGATTATGACTTTGGTTTTGATTATTTCTCTACCCGAGTTTATAAATTCAAACATATTTTTCTTAGATAAACTATTTCAAATGAAAAGGTTATCAACTAGTGTTGGGGGAAAATGTCTGCCCCAACCTCCGCTCCGAGGCGCAGGTCCCCTAAAATTCACTTAACCTCTTATATGTTGTTTCTAGTCTCTTTCGTTTCTTTCAGGGAAGCAGAACCTCCGCGAAGGAGTAACCGGGAGGCGAAGGCCGCCGGAAGGAGACGCCCGGCAGCTCCGAGCTCCGAGGATGGCCGGAGGTCCGAACCTCCGCCGAGGGTGGCCGGAGGTCTGGACCTCCGACGGAGCGAGACCGGGAGGTGAGGGCCACCAGGGGAAGGCGCCCGGTGACCCCAAGAGCAGGACGCAGCCGAAGGTCCGAGCCTCCGGCTGAGCCCAAGGCCCACTAAGGAGGCAAGGGTGAAGGCGCAGATGTAGCCCGGCCCACGATAAGGCAAGGGATGATGTCCATGCTGCCCCTGGGGGGAAAAAATAGCGGTTAGAGCTAGGTCAAAACTACCCCTAGGGTTTGATGGGCAAATATGTAATAGTCCAGAGAAGGACTGTACGGTAGTCACCTATAAAAGGGAGGACTCAGTACTGTTGTAAAGGTTGTTGAAAAATTAATGAGAACATTTACTATTCAAGCACAGCTTTCGAGATTCACTGTCCGAATCCGTTGAGGGGAGAGAGGCACTTGTGGGACCCGGACTTGGGTGGAGGTCGGGACCTCCAGCCAAGCGGGGAACTTCCGCTCATCTCCCAGCCCCCACCTCTCTTGAGTGTGGCTCCTTCCGCCAACATTGGCGCCCACCGTGGTTAGCCAACAAAAACCCAGACATGCCACCTAGGAAAAAGAAAACAGCCAAAGCGCCTGCGCGCGGAGGCACCTCTCGGGAAAGGCCAAGGCCAAGCAGCGCAAAGACCTACGCAGATCCTCCGACACCAGAACCGGCGCAAGGCGGCGCGGAGGATACCACCGCCGTGCCACTGCAAGGCAACGAGGAACCAGCTACAGCCCAACAGCCAGAACCAGCGGCTGCAGCACCAGAAGATGAGCTGCAGCAGGTTCAAGCCCAACTAAGAGAACTGCAAGCAGAAAGGGAGAGAGTCGCAGCGGCCTTCACAGCAAGGCAGAGGGCGGCACAAACCTCCCAAGCCGTCGCAAGGCAACAAATGGCGATCCTGCAAGCAGAGATACAAAGCATGCTCATGGCGCAAACTCAGGAAGGGACACCCGCCCAAGAACCAGCTTTTGCAACCTTCGCTACTACCCGACCCCAGGCAGGTGCACCCAGCCAGGGGCCAGCTTTCACGATCTTTGGTACAGCCCAAACACGGACGGTGGATCAAAAATCCCCACTGTCAGAGGGATTGCAAACAGCGGCATGGCCGGTGGGCTACAAGCCAATCACACTGCCAAAATTCAACGGCAAGACCGACCCTAGACAGTTCATAATGAGTTTTGAAGCAGCGGTAGCCTCCGCAGGGGGGAATGACGTAGTTCTCGCGAAATCCTTTGTCATCGCAGCTGAGGGGGATGCACTTGCTTGGTATTCTATGCTCAAGCCAAGTTCAATCTACTCGTGGGAGAACCTGCGCGACAAGATAATGACAAACTTCAAAGGGTTCTCAAGTTTAGTCGGCCGACAAATACAGACTGTTTTTCACTTTGCAAGCAACAAAAAGACGAGTCCCTAAGAGAATACTATCAATGCTTCGTCCAGTTGAAGGCGAAGGCCCCTAACGTACCAGAAGAGGTAGCAATAGAAGCAGCAGTCAAAGGACTGAAGATTGGTCCGTTTGCAGCACACCTAGCCAGAGAAAAGCCTGAAACTATGGAAGCTTTGTACTCCGAGTTCAAAAAATACTGTAAGTCAGACAACGACCTCCGCAAGAGGGTCGAAGAGCAAAATCAATATAGGCAAGCCCAAAAACGCAAAAGCAAGACCTCTCCTCCGACTCGGGGAGGGGCTACAAGCAGCAGCAGCCCCAAAACAAACAAGTAATGGGAATTGATCAACAAAACCAGCCAAACCAGCAGTTAGGCGCACCAGCAGTACCACAGTCTACCAAAAACCAGCCGAGGCAGAACACAGGAAGGAATTGGAACAACAATTCTGGCAACAAAAGGAAGAAGCCGTACTATTTTTTCCACGGCGAAGATAAGGGGCATGTTACAAAAGACTGCCCAGAGGCAAAAGAAACTCAGGAAAGGATGAAGAGGAGGAAAGAGGCGGAGGTACCGTCATACCAGTAGCCCAGAGAAGTCAATCACACCTCCACGCCAAACTGGCAAAAAACCAATACTGCCCGATATACTCAGCCTTTAAAACAAAGACCCGATACACCCCTCAACACTAGTAGCAACATATTTCCCGAGCCACCTACCCGCATGGCGCCCGGCACCTCCGCATGCAGGCTCAACAACAAATCCCAGCCAGTACAGGCTAGAGCAAGCACCAGCCTACAGCCACCCAAGGCCACCAAGCATAACATACCTAGGGGCGACCGAGCGTTAGCTCGGGTGGCAAGACTCGCTGGTTAGAGTCTGCCGACCGAAGTTCGATTCCCCTTGGGGACGGATTTTCCGGTTTCGCACCCAAATAAATTTCTCAGCAAGCCTCTCAACGCGTGGAACCACAAGGGGACTACGACGTGCCCGTTGTCTACAGAGCGATGTCTCTGGTGATCTCTACAAGGACGCGTCTTCAGATCTGTATATAGTTGTAGGTCTGGTTGTGTACGAGTGGTGTGAGTGAGGTGTGCGTGTGTGTGGTGTTGGCGTGTGTTCGTATACGAACAGATGCTACAGCTGTATCCAGATGAGAGGTGTCAAAAAAAAGCATAACATACCTAGATAGCCAACCTCAAAGCAGAACCTATGAGGCATTACCGCCACCTCCGCCACTCCCACCTCAGCAGCTGCAAGTACAGCCAACAACCCAAGCGAAACAAGAGCCAAGCTAGGAAAATCAACACAACCCCCACCACCCACTGCCAACCATTGGCCTGATATTACCAATTAGCGGAGGCTCAGCAATGGAGTTTCAAACCAAAAAACAAAAGAAGGACCACCTCCGCTAGTGAACAATGTAGCAGTCCAAGGCCAAGTCAGAGCGACGGAATGGTCCAAAGTGCCAATAACCTTCACCGAGCAAGATCTAAAATTAGAAAGTTACCCCCATACTGACGCAATGGTAATAACAGCGAACATAGCAGCATGGGAAATAAAAAGAATTCTGGTGGATTCAGGAAGCTCCGCTGACATACTGTTTGCAAGCACCTTCGACAAAATGCAGCTCGGCAGGAACCAGCTGCAACCTTCGGAATCTCACCTCGTTGGATTCGGGGGAAGAAAAGTGGAGGCAATGGGGAAAATTGCACTCCCAGTATCCTTTGGGAATCAGAGCAACGCCAGAACGGAATACATAACCTTCGACATCGTCAATCTTAACTATCCCTACAATGCCATTCTAGGCAGGGGTTTCTCTAACAAGTTTGGCGCAGCAATCCACATGGGTTAACTCTGCATGAAACTACCAGCGCTGCACGGTGTAATCACAGTCTATGGAAGCCAAAAAGAAGCAAGAAACATAGAAAAAACAATACACAGCTCAAGCAGAAATGTCAACTCTGTAGCTGCAGAGGAATCGAGCAGGGGGGAACCTCCGGATATGCCCAAAGGGAAAACAAGCTTCAAAGCTGGAAGAAAAGATGAAAAAATGATGAAGTCGGTGTGCTTGGAGCAGTCCGCACTGCATTTAAAGATAACAATAGCCTCAAATCTAACAAGTCAAGAAGAGGCAGAGCTAGTGGAAGCCCTAAGAGAAAACAAAGATGCCTTCGCATGGTCTGTGGAAGACCTCTGAGGAGTGTCTAGAGATGTCATACAGCACTACCTGGACGTTAACCCAGGCATCCGGCCAAAAAAGCAGAAGCAAAGAAAAATGTCTGAAGACAGAGTTATAGCAGCTAAGGCGGAGGTTCAAAGACTCCTAGATGCAAAAGTGATAAGAGAAGTCAAGTACTCTGACTGGCTAGCGAATGTTGTACTGGTGCCCAAGAGCAATGGCAAAATGAGGATGTGCATAGACTTCACAGACCTAAATAAGGCTTGCAGAAAGGATGCATTCCAGCTCCCAAGAATAGACACCTCCCTAGATAGGGCCGCAAACTGCAAAAGATTTCCCTCCTGGATTGCTTCTCAGGGTATCACCAAATTTGGCTCAACAAAGAAGACGAAGAGAAGACAAGTTTCACAACACCCTTCGGCACATACTGCTTCCTCAGAATGCCAGAAGGCTTGAAGAACGCAGGTTCAACCTTCGCAAGAATGACAAGCAAAGTCTTGGGGAATCAATTCCAAAAAAACGTCATTGCATATGTTGACGATATCATAGTCATGAACAGAAAAAAAGAGGAGCACATCAAAGACCTGGCAGAAACCTTCGCCAACCTCCGCAGCGCAGGCTTAAAGTTGAACCCAGAAAAATGTGTCTTCGCAGTAAGCCAGACCAAAATATTAGGATGTATAGTAGGACCAGAGGGAATTGCAGCCAACCCGGAGAAAACAAAGGCGATACTGGCCATGACAGAGCCAGCATCAAAAAGGGAAGTGCAAAAACTCACCGGAAGAATTGCAGCATTGAACAGGTTTATCTCAAGATCAGCGGAAAGGAGCCTACCATTCTTCAAAGCTCTCAGAACCTCCGACAAAGTTGAATGGGGGCAGGAGCAATCAGAAGCCTTTGACAAGCTCAAAGAGTATCTGGCAAACACCCTAAAAGTCACAGTGCCAGAACAAGATGCCACACTACTCCTATATGTGGCAGCATCAGATCATGCGGTCGGTGCGGTGCTAGTCCAAGAAAGAGAAAGTGAAGGTCGGAAGGAACAACAACCTGTGTACTACGTTTACAAGCCCTCGCAGCTAAAACCGAACTACACTCAAAGGAGAAATTAGCCTACGCCATCTTAACACCTCGAGGAAACTCAAGCACTATTTCCAAGCACACGAAATCATAGTACCTTCGTCGCAACCGCTGGGAGAAATTCTCAACAACAAAGAAGCCTCCGGTAGAATAGGCAAATGGGCAATGGAGTTGTCACAATACTGCATAACATATGTCCCACGAACAGCGATCAAATCTCAGACACTGGCTGATTTTGTGGCAGATTGGACACCCTCGCAGCGAAGGTTGCAGAATGTAACAGAGCAAAGTTGGGTACTACTCACAGATGGGGCTTGGGGAGTCAATGGCGCCGGAGCTGCCGCAGTATTGATATCCCCATCAGGAACCAAAATAAAATATGCAGCCCGTTTGAACTTTAAGGCAACAAACAACATAGCAGAGTATGAGGCACTCATTCTAGGCCTCAACAAGGCAAAGTCCATGGGAATTCAGAGACTTCTGGTCAAAACGGATTCAATGATTGTGGCAGGCCAAGTAGAGAAAGAATACCAGGCAAAAGAACCTGAGTTAGCAAAATACCTCGAGCAAGTGCGAAGGCTAAAAAGAAAGTTCCAAGGTTTCACCCTAAAACACATCCCAAGGGGGGAAAATACAGAGGCAGACGAACTAGCGAAGGCAGCGGTAAATAACTAGGAATTGCCTGAAGGAACATTTTACGAGCAGATAGCTAAACCTGCAACCTCCGCTGGAGAAAGAAAGTAAAAGCGTATACTAGTAACATCGAGAACAAGATCGGGCGAGCCGAAATAACACAAATGCTCGAAGGAACGTTCAACCCACAGATAAAAGCAGATAAGGAAAGAATGAAGTACAGGGCAAGATCATATGTGCTGATAGACAAAAAGCTGTATAAGAAAGGAGTGGTTCAACCACTGCTCAAGTGCATATCCAAAAGCGAAGGCAACGGGCTGCTAAAAGAAATACACGCGGGAACCTGCGGGTCACACATAGGACCAAGAGCCCTATCAGCGAAGGCCCTAAGGCAAGGTTTCTATTGGCCAAGTCACGCGAAGGATGCCGAAGAGCTAGTCAAAGCGTGCAAAGCCTGCCAGATGTATTCCACCAGGCAACCTTCGCCGTCAGCAGAGCTCCAGCCAATACCCCCAATCTGGCCACTTCAAAGATGGGGAATGGATCTGGTAGGACCGTTACCACCGGCACAAGAAGGATTCAAATTCACAGTAGTAGCTGTGGAATACTTCACAAGATGGATAGAAGCAAAACCCTTGGCGTCAATAACCTCCGGCGATCGGGGAAGTTTTTCCGCAAAACATAATATGCAGATTCGAGTCCCGGTTGTTCTCCGACCGTGAGACAACGGAAAGCAGTTTGACTTCGTGATAAATTCAAAGAATACTGCAAAACCATAGGCACAACACTAGCCTTCGCATCAGTGTACTACCCAAAATCAAATGGGGCAGTCGAAAGGGCAAATAGAGAAATCTTCTCGACAATCTCTAAAACATTGTTCAACCTGCGCAAAGGAAAATGGGCAGAGGAGCTACCAAGAGTGGTTTGGTCACATAACACTACAACCACCAGAGCCACAGGTTACACCCCTTTCAAACTCATGTACGGAGAAGAAGCAATGACGCCGGAGGAGTTGAAACACAAAAGCCTCCACGTAACTAGCAATAACAAAGTAGAAGAAGCATGCTCAAAAGAAGGGATAGAGCAGGAGAGGCTGCAGGCCCTCGATAACATCATAAAGTATCAAGATCAAACAAAGGCATGGAGAGACAAGAATGTAACAAGAAAGCTTATCAAAGATGGAGACCTAGTACTGCGGAGGAAGCCAAATGCAAACACAGTGGGCAAGCTACTGTCAAAATGGGAAGGACCCTTTATAGCCAAGCAAACTGCAAACAAAGAAGCATTCAAGCTGGAAGACAGCGAAGGTCACACCTCCACCCACACTTGGAACACCGCAAATCTAAGAAAGTACTATATCTAGTGTAAGAGGACCTCCGCATAGTTATAAGCGAAGATGCCCTCAAGTAGGAACCTTTTAAATTTCTAGTTTTCCTTTTTCGCCACTTGGCGACAGGCCTGCACTCTTTTCCTCACACGGGGGCTCCTTCGCGGAGGTAAGGTTTTTAACGAGGCAGAGCCTTTGTAAACAACCTCTGAAAATATAAAGAGGCTCCCCCAAGAAAAGAAAAGAAAAAAGCACATTGCGAGCAAAAAAGGTCGAAAAGCTGTCAGCAACGAGGCAGCAGACATTCGACAAAACGACAGAGCGAAAAAGAGGACCTACTGGGCGGAGCCGGCACGGCCAGGCACGCCCAACTGGACCTCCACGGCAAACAATCGCCTGGTAGAGCTGGAGATAACCTCCGCTCAAAAATCAAACCTGGAAAAAGACCCTACCAATGGTACGGGCACCAGGCAATCAAAGGAGATAACCTCTGCCCAAAAATAAAACCTGGAAAAAGACCCTATCAAAGGTATAGGCACCAGGCAATCAAAAAAGACAACCTACGCTACAAAACAATTTTGGGCAAAGGCACAGCCAAGCCTATGGATACCAGAAGAGCATGAGGGGACAACCTCCGCCGTAACGTAAACCAGTCGAAAACAGGCACGTGACAAAAGTAAATGCCAACCAACCTCAGTAAAGGCCATATGGCCATACCAAAGGCTGGCAGCAACCATCTCAACCACCAAAAACTTAATGGCATTTATAAGCCAAAGCCATATATAAACCACGCATCACCCCTCCCCGAGCACTCGGAAGAAAACAGGAGGAGAGAAAAGAGAGGATGGAAGCAGGCGTTTCCCCCAAGTGCAAAGACAAAGAGACACCACGCAAAAGCTTGTAATCAACATGGCGCAATACGCCAGGGTAGAACTAGGACCCACGGGTAAAGGGGGATACCACGCAAAAGCTTGTAACATCCCCCTGAAACCGAAGGTTCTACTTCAACAACTCCCAGCCAAACAAAGCCTCCGTCAGCCGGAAGATACCACGCAAAAGGTTGTAAGAATTGGAGGGCAGAGCTCAAGACTAAAGGAAGAACCTGCGCCAACTAAACATACCGCAGACCAAGCACGCGATGTTGTGCGAAGGTCCCAAGGCGAGAGAAAACATGCAAAAGTGCAAGCACAGCTCCAGCACCTGCGTCAAGCGGAACAACAGGGCCAAGCATGAGATCAACAGCCACAACTTGATCACAAACGACCGCCGAACCGGCAGGATATGGCTGACCAGAGAACATACGTGGCGCTTGTAAATGTAACAGCGAAAGCGAAAGTGCCTAGAATAAAGAAATATGAAAGCAATAGCCTCCGCTAAAAAGTTGCAAGCTCTGCAATATAACAACATTCGACAAAATTTACAAGTGTACAACATTCATTACATATATCCCTCAAACGTAAAACAGCACGCACGCTAAGGTGCGAGCTACATGATACAACAGCACAACGTAGCGCTGGTAAAAGTAAGCTAGGGCGGGGTACTAGGACCCCGCCACGCCAAAGAACAGACAAAATCGCTATGCGGAGCTTCGAGCTCTTCAACGACGAACTTAAACATTTCATTCACATTGTTGTCAGGCCAGCAGTCGAGCATCCGCCCGCTAACATAAACTCCATCCCTCATCATAGTTAACGGAGGTACATCAAGCACTTGCGTAGGTCCCAACAAGGCCACCTGCGCAAGGCAATTTAAAATTAAAAACAAACGACTAAGCAAAAGCTACCTCTCAGAGGTTATGCCTATAAACCAGACTACGCATCAATCCTAAGTTAGAAACTACTCGAGCCTGAGCCTAGTCATCCACCTCCGCGTCTTCGCCGGCTTTCTCCGCCGCGCGCTTGGAAGACTCTGGGCGCGACGCCTTCAAAGCTTCCGCCTTCTTGGCCGCCCTCTGCGCCTCAGCCTGCCACAGCAACGTAGCGGAGGTTATTAAAAACTAAAAAGAACAAACTGCCCAATTAAAATAAAACAAACCACAGGTACCTCCGCGTTGCGTTCCTCGGCCAACGTGCGTGCATAAGTGCGGCCAAAGCGGCTCCAGCAGTAGCGCATAAAATCACACACAACACGCATAGGCATGCGGAGAGTAGACCAAGCAACCTCCTTGGGGTCCGTATATGTAGCTTTCCCCTTCAGAAGCTGGAGGTGCTCGCACCCTACCTCCGTCAAGGCATTCACCAAGTTTTTGGCACAAGAAATGGCCGCAAAATCAGCAATGCCGTCAACAAACTGAGGAAAGTGTGAGAGGCGGGAACGCATCCAATCCAAAGACAAATGGAGGTAGAGGAGTCTTCCGGGGGGGGGAGCAACACCGCCATAGCGGCGAATAGCGTCGAGAATAGGCACTGCCCACGGTGATGGCCGCCTCCTTCGCCTCATCCAACTCAAGCTTCGAGCTCCTCCACTTGCTTCCTCGGCGTCGCGGCGGCACTGCTTCTCACTCTCCACCTCCGTGCGGAGGTTGGCATTAACATCATTGGCCTTCTTCAGCTTTTCCTCCAAAAGCAGGGAGGCGGACCGGGCATCCTCTAGATTCTTCTCTGAGACTTCAGTTTGAGGTCGAGGTCTTCAGCAGCTTTCTTGAACGGGCGGAGCTCTTTTAGGTCGGAAGCTAAGGCTTGCTTCTCGGCCCCCAGAGTCTCAACCTCCTCCTTTAGAGCACCCAGGGCCTCATCGCGTTTCAGCACTTCATGAGAACAGCGAGCTTCCATAGCCTCCGCAATATGATGGCTCTGCGACAAAGACAAGAGTTTAACACATCAAAAAAGTTAAAAACACAAAGCTAATACCAAACTGCAAGCGAGAGTGAACACAAACCACGCTCTGTTGCTCAAGGTTCAAGCGCAAAAGATTGAAATAGTCCAGCCCCTGCAAATACCCGCGAGTCTCCCCTGTGGGCAAACAAAAAAACCTCAGAATATAAGCAAAAATGTTTGACACCAATAAACAGCACGAAGAAAACAGCAAACCTCCAAGCTGCTTGTGCAAAAGGCTATGGAGGGCGAACTCCACCCACTTAAGGTTTCCATGGAGTCACCGCGTAAGAAAAACACCAAACAGATCAAAATACGGTCACAAGGGAAAACGGCAAAGAATGAAAACTAAAACGAGCCAAACCTTCGCCCAAGATCAAGGAAACCCCCCGAACGAAGGTCCGGTGAATGGAGGAGGCTCACGGGGAGCTTGGTCAAGGCCGATGCGAGCCATATCAATCCCGGGAGCAGCCTCACCATCTCGGGCAAGTACTTGAGCAAGACCCACTGAGGGACGTTAGAAGCGGCACAAGCCAAACAAAAGGACAAGAGCGGCGGGCACTTACAGAGAGCGTCGGCAAGACGGCCTCCTTGGCCCGGGAAGCCTCCGAGACAAAGTTGACCAGCCAGATCAACATGAACTTCCGGAGGCGGCGCTGCAACCTCCGGAACTGGAAGACCAGAGGGAGGCGCACCTAAACCAGGAGCCTCCGCAGAACGCGGTGTAGGTTGGCGAGAGAAAACCTCCGCCCCCCCTCCGGTACCAACAACAGCATGAACCGAAGCCTCCGAATCATCGGAGCACACGCCGAAAACACTAGCGAAGGGGGGAATGGAGGCTGATGCCCAAGTAGCCTCAGCAGGTGCCCTCTTTGCGGGGGCATGCTCCACCTCAAGCAAGGAAGCCCGCACAGTGGCCTCCGCTTCAGCGTCCCGACCTCCGCGGGCCAGGGAAGTAGCGGCAGACGCAGACGAAGCTACCGGAGGCAAAGATCAACAGCCAGACACGCCTCTGCTGCGAAAACCTCCGCACTACGGACTGAAGAGTGTGTCCTCTTCCCACGACCCGCGCCAGCCCCAGAAGAAGCTCCACGGCGCTTGCGACCCACAGGCTTGGGGACGCCACCCGATCCCACCTCCGCAGCCGCAGCAGCAGCAGCAGCAGCAGCCTCCTTCTCGCGAATAGAAGCAACCAACTTCTCAGGCACAGGGTGATCGCCATACGTGACGCCCATCTCCTCAAAGACACGGTTCAGACGAGGCATGTTGCCAGCCTCCGCACGACGGGCAAGATACTCCTTATCCGAAATCTCCCCAAGAATTTCTTGGGCCTTCACTTCAACCTCGCGAACGAAGGCCTCGTCCGTTTTATCCTCCGGGCGAACCACTCCAAAGCGAGGAAAAGGCACACCCCCAGCATCACCAAAAACAGGAAGCTGCATGTTCTCCAAATGAAACGAGAGCCTGTTCTTCGCCAGCGGCCAGCAGTCGGCAGCGACCATCTCCTCCACCAAATCACGACCTCCGGAGTAATGGCAGGCCAGAGCGAAGGCCCGGTTGCACGCAGTTCGGGCAGCAGTTGGCTTAGTAGGGGGCGCGATGGAGTAGCGCGGCTCCAGCTGAGTCATCACAGAAGCGAAGGGATAGCGGGTCACCTTCTTGCCGTCAGCCTCCTCACTGGTATAGCCGGGGGTCCTCACATAGAACCAATGCAAGGTCCAATCCTTGTCCCATTTGTTCTTCTGGCAATACGAAAGCTCCAGCCTCGGTTCGGCCTGCTTTCGCTTAGGAATGAATGTGCAGCTACCGTATTGGCAAACAGCGCCGTCCAACTTCTTGTGTTGCTTCTGCAGCTCGTAGTACTGACAAAAGCTGTCAATGTCCGGCGGAGCTCCGTAAGACTCACAAGCCCATGCAAACTTGCTAAGGGCAGCAATTCCATTGGGGGTGAGCTGATGTATCTATACGTTAAACTCGTCTAGAACATCCCTCAAAAATCTGCGGAGAACGAAGCGAAGGCCGCAAGTGAAGAAGTCACGGAACACCACCGCGTAATCCTTACCAGGCGGCTCAGGGACGACCTCCCGTCCAGGAAGCACCGCCTTGTCCTTCTCAAACCAGCCTTCGGTCACCATGTGGTCCAGCATCATCTTGTTGACGACGCTACGACCAATCTCGTAGGTGATCTTCTCATTCTTGCCAGCCATCTCCAGAGAAGGACTCGGAGGCACCAAATCAGCAAGCGAAGCCTCAACGTCAGAAAGAGTTTCTTCAAAGTCCTGGGCCTTCGCACTGTCTACCATGCAATCTTCAAAGCAGCGAGACCACCCACTGGCTCTAACGCAAAGCAAGCGGGAGTAAGGACCCGAGAATGAGGCCCTAAGCGGAGGTGGAGGAAGCTCGAAAGCCACAGCTGTAGTGCAAGCGAAGGCAAGCAAGCCAGCAGTACGGCAAGCATGGCCCGCGCACCCTTTATATAGGCACCCGGGGGGGCCTCCGCCGGGTGGAAGACGAACCGTCAAATCAAGTCACGTCGCACGACGCACCAACCAGAACGTGACTGTGGCAGAACCTTCCAAATTATATGGCCCACAAGCACCTGACATTGTCCTTAAGACCTCTGTCAGCCATACTTGCGTACCACATAACTTAGAATGTTCTGTCGGGTGAAACCCCGATGACACCACGATCTTCCAGGATCAACTTCTTACAAGATATTGTAGTATTACAATCGTTTTTATTCAAATACAACAGAGTAGCGAAAGATTTACAAAAGAAATAACAAAGAGTTGATCGGGTGTGTAATTAAATAAATTTAACTAGGTTTGTGAAAGTAAGAAAGAACTATAGAGCACCTGCGAGAGAATCTCTTTAGAAGGAAGGTATTCGATCATGCTAAGCCCACTGGTATGACTGAACTCATCGGCATTAGTCAACACCTGCAACAGGGGTCAAAGAACCCTGAGTACAAAAGTACTCCGCAAGACTTACCCGACCAAAAAGTGGGGAGAAGACTCAGGAATGCTGGCTAATAGGAATTAAGGTAAGGCTTTAGCAAGATCAAATGACACCTTTGTAAAAAGAGACTAAGCCAATCCTTACTATGCCAAGCACTTGTCAACCATGTATTGGATTCAAAACTTTCCATCATCAACTTCCATTATTACTACGATGCTGGTGCAAGGATTAAGTCTCCCATATCGTGGAGCAACGACGATTCGAATCGCTTTATATACCCAGCTGGGGCTTCCTAGCCACACAATGTATGCAGGACCGAACATCTTACATACATCAACTCAACGCTTAGATTTCTCCATACCAGAACGGGTGTACAGTACACCACCTCCCTATGGCCGCTCGGTCACTTCGGGCTTGCGCATCGTAGGATGGGTACACGCTCTTGTCCGTTCTAGTAACGAATAGTCCAAGTGGAGCTTACCGACATTAGCATGCGACTAGTACTATCCAATAACCTCATGATCCAAGGGCCAAGGCAACGAACGGTGCTTAACCGACTCACAAGTGGACGACACTACACCGGGGGCACTAGCCCTTCCCCGGTGCAAGTCACTCCACCCGGTCTCAATTTACTCATCATCATGCTCTTGTTGCGTACCCTTGACCCGATCAAAGTGAAGGGATACCAACAAGTAACATCAAGTTTTCATAATTTCCCTCAACGGGGATATTGTTATCACACCTTTAAAAACATTTCATGAAGCCTTTGCTATCGCAGGGCTAAGCATCCACTAGCATTTTTGAAATCAAAACAGGTATCTAGGGTAAATGTCAAGGTACGGTAAATGCATCAATTTAGGATATCACACAACTCCTGTTACCTAATGCATCACATCATCAACATATAATATAAAAGCTTTTCGAAATACAAGGAAGGGTCTGAATGCATCCGGGGCTTGCCTGCGTTGCAGAGAAGGTTAGGATCCCTGGAAGGATCACATAGGTCAGATGGCACCAACACCTCTGGGCATCTTCTTCTGGAAACACCTTCTCCGAACTTGATCAACACGAACCTTGCTCTCACGTATACTACACGTATAAAATGATGCAAGCTTTAATGGTATGCTTGACATGATGCTAGATGATGCAAGGCAACATGGAGGAAACAACTCTTCTTATAATTATCTTGAGTACAACTTTCCTTCACGGTATAATTATGCTAAGAGATCATCATTAACATCGACGATGATTAGCGAACAACACGCAATCAACATAAAATGCCGAAGGTCATTAGGGTTAATGACCTAGGGTCATCACTAAATTCCAAAAATCAAACAACACTAATAGTGATTAAGGGTGATTACTAATTTATTAACCATTTTTACAGTCGTTGAAAGCCACTAACTAACTTGCTAATTACTTACTTACTACTACTACTACTACACATGTGATGATAACCATTACTATGCAGTACACATGGGATGATAACTACTACTATTAACACCACACAATCAAGCCATGAATCATTAGGGTGATAATGATGCATGGTCTCCAATCAATACTTAAGTGGAAGCATTCCTAAGTGAAGTACTTTACTAATCATTTAAACAATTTAAATAATTATTAAGCATGTGAGCAAACTATACATATGAACCATGTATGATCATGCCTTGGACCAGAGAGGTTTACTAATCCAGGGTCTTCAAACAGTACCACAAACCACCCAATATTTTAATTAAAAACTAATTAACTAAAGGTTATTTTATTTATCATTTTATAGCCATGAATCAAGGTAGAAATTAATTATAAAAACAAACTTGCTCAAAACAATGCACAAATTTTATTGGAGGTCACTTTTAACATGAAGATCTTACTCCTAAATTTTTATGATTTTTGGATTAAATGATTGCTCTACAAAAATCAAACATCATTCATTTATTAATTAAAGCATGCAATTATTAAATATGATAAAAGTAATCAACATGCTGCACACATATTTTTCTTAAGCAGAGCATCACTCAAGGATCACATACATATTTTTTTATATATTTTTAATTGCCCAGAATATTCAATTATGAAATTATGAAAAACAGCATTTAAAAACCATAAAAGAAAAAGGAAAACACCTTCCTCTCCTTCGCGGGCCACGGTCCGGCCCAAAAGCCCAGTTGCGGCCCAACCCGCGCGCGCTGCTGCGCTCCTCTCCCTCTTTCTCCCTTCTCTCACTGACAGCAGGGCCCCAGTGGTCAGCCCCCTCCCTCCTCTTTCTTCCTCTGCTCCCATCCAAACCCGAAGCGGGGCGCCGGCCGCCGGCGAGAACTCGACAGCGGGCTATGTCTCCGGCGACAAGGTGCGGTTCGACGGACTCCTCTCCCCCCTCGCACCTGCCGACACTATTAACGGGCCACCCGAGCACCGGAGCGAACAAGGCGGCGTTCATGGCGGACGGCGGCGTTAGGCTGTGCGGCGACAAACGCATTTATCGTCCGCTGGCCGGCCGAAAGGCCGGCCGGGAAACGGATGAGTCGAGCACACTCAGGGGATTAAGGTGGAGCGGGAACGGTTGCTAGGGCAGTTTGCAACGCGTCAGAACGCTCTGCCCGCGCGCAAGATAGACGCGGCGGCGCTCCGGACGCCGGTGAAGAAGAAGAGCTCGCGCGGCGTACTCCGGCGATGTCAAACGCCGAGAATTGGTTCAAGGCGTGCGCAGCAGAGCTACGGAGTGGATGGCAGGAGCGATTGGATGATGATAGCTCAAGGACGAAGAATTCCACCGGCGACAGAGCAGTGCAACGGCGGTGGCAGAAGGGAGGAAAAACGAAGACGTCGACGTCGGCCGAGTATTTAGAGACGAGGACGGCCACTGCGGTGCGGGCAGCGCGGCGCGACGCGAAGGTGCTGAGGCAGAGCTGGCATCAAGAAACGCCGAGGCGGGGCACGTCGACGATGGCGAGGACGGCGGCCATACCTTGCCCTGTGCCGGCTACTGTGTAGTAATCAGTAACTCCTATTCCCCTTTCTTTTAGATTAAAACTGTTTTGCAAAATTAATCCAAAACTTTGAATAGAAGTTGAAAAATTCCTAAAATACAGATTGTACAACTTTTCATGCTCTACAACTCTTGTTAAAAAGTTCAGTCAAATTCCAAATATTTTTAAACTTACATTTCAAATTTGAAAAGAGGGCAAGAACCCTAAATTTAAGGATTTTAAAATTACTTTTAATTTTTGAATAAAAGATGAAAATATCCAAAAATAAAAGTTGTTCCATTTTTTCAAGACCTACAACTTTCATTTAGAAAGTTTTTCATGAAACTGAATAAAATTTGAATTAGAGTTTAAAACTCAAAAGGGGACAATTCCCAATTTAAAGAACTTTTGGAATTATTTAAATTTTTATTCAAAAACTTGAAAAACTTTATATACCAAAGTTGTAGAGCTCACAGATATGTACAAACTATATTTTTGGAGTTTTCCCAAATTTTGAATATTTTGAGCACAATTAAGAAAGGAGTAAAATACCTTTTGAAATTTAGGGTTTTGAAAAGGATTTTCAAATTGATTCTTTGGGCAATTAATTAATGGTGTTATGGTGAGTTTCAAACCCAACCAATGGCACACTTTCAAAGTACAAAGTTCATACTTTGAAATGGCACCAATGGTTAGCAAATTTTATTTAGAAAATTAATTACGGTTAGCTCCCAGAAATTGAAAGTGAAATAAAAATTCCAACACGACCATTTCTAGCTAGGGTTGGAGTTTGAATTTCAAAATCAACTTGAGTTCTTGATTTTGCATAATTGACTTGTAAAACATGTTTGGAGAGTTAAACATAGTTAGCCAAACACTCTTGCACCCCAAGGTTGATTTTATATTAATCACCTTTAAAACCTTAATTAATCCTTTAGGTGAAATTCAAATGGTGTACACATACACATTCAATATAAAAGAGTTCAAGCAAACCCTAGAAATTTGTAAACTTATTTTAGTTATTCATGTCATGGTTCTCTAATCATGAATGCTCATGCAATACTTATGATGACATGTGGCAGGTTTAGGTTAACGTAACACCGGGGTGTTCTGATGACATGTGTGGCCTTGAAAATTCCAAAGGGGGGAAGGGGAACCTCCGCCGCAGGAGCGGGAGGCTAAAGAGGACGTTGGCCTACCTGCGCTAGCCCAAGTGCTCTAGGGGGAAATGTTGGGGGAAAATGTCTGCCCCAACCTCCGCTCCAAGGCGCAGGTCCCCTAAAATTCACTTAACCTCTTATATGTTGTTTCTAGTCTCTTTTCGTTTCTTTCGGGGGAGCGTAACCTCCCTTGAAGGAGTAACCGGGAGGCGAAGGCCGCCGGAAGGAGACGCCCGGCAGCTCCGAGCTCCGAGGATGGCCGGAGGTCCGAACCTCCGCCGAGGGTGGCTGGAGGTCTGGACCTCCGACGGAGCGAGACCGGAAGGTGAGGGCCACCAGGGGAAGGCGCCAGGTGACCCCAAGAGCAGGACGCAGCCGAAGGTCCGAGCCTCCGGGCTGAGCCCAAGGCCCACTAAGGAGGCAAGGGTGAAGGCGCGGATGTAGCCCGGCCCACGATAAGGCAAGGGATGATGTCCATGCTGCCCCGGGGAAAAATAGCGGTTAGAGCTAGGTCAAAACTACCCCTAGGGTTTGATGGGCAAATATGTAATAGTCCGTAGAAGGACGTATGGTAGTCACCTATAAAAGGGAGGACTCAGTACTGTTGTAAAGGTTGTTGAAAAATTAATGAGAACATTTACTATTCAAGCACAGCTTTCGAGATTCACTGTCCGAATCCGTTGAGGGGAGAGAGGCACTTGTGGGACCCGGACTTGGGTGGAGGTCGGGACCTCTCGCCAAGCGGGGAACTTCCGCTCATCTCCCAGCCCCCACCTCTCTTGAGCGTGGCTCCTTCCGCCAACAACTAGAAAGTTGCATAACTCTTGAGATCTACAACTTTGGTTTTGTCGTTTCTCCATCAAAGGTTATTTGAAAATTTTGAATTTCATTATGTGTGGACTTCAAACTAATTTTTGGGATCATAGATTATTTCAAATAAAAAAGTTATCAACTACAATATTTTATATATGTTTTAGATCTATAACTTTGATTATATTTTGGTCATTTATTTCTTCGTCTGTGGTCGTTTGAAGAACCAAAAAAATTGAAAGTAAGAAAACTTCAAACATAATTTGCTTGACCAATTGAATTAAAATAAAAATATTTTCAACTACAAAACTATAGATCTTTTTTATAGTTCTTAACGAGACATACAACTTGATATAAAGTTTCTCTTCCTCCAACTTGGTTTAAAAAAGTTATGGATTTTACTATGTTGCACCTATTTGTAGTGGCGGCTAGATCTAGAGCCGCCATGAGACGGATCTAGAGCGGCCTGTGCATGTAGGAACATTTGTACAGGTGGCTTCTACAAATGCATTTGTATTGGTTAGGTTGTTTTGAAAACTATTGTTCAGAGGTGGTTGTAGATTGAGACGCCTGTATTCAAAAAAGAAGACGTCTCTACTAATTCTAGTAGGACATTGAGAAATGCGATTTGTTGAGCACATCTTTGTGTGTACCATCAAAATGAACTAGGAGGCTTTATTTTTTTTATTTCTATGGAGATGAATGCTCTAGAAGACAAGAATAAGCCTAGAATTTTTAGCATTTATTTTGTTTTATTTCCTCATTGCCCTCCCTTAATAGTGCTCCCACTCTCACAAAAATGGACGTGTTTGTGTAGTTTAGAAAACTAGAAATAGAGAAGAATAAGGTCACTTCTCGTTTACTGTGTTTTAAATCCTTGTGGAGGGATCCAAAAGCATCCTACATATTCAACTGTTTTGTGTACATACAGAGGCAATGACCACATTTGCAATTTGCAATATTATATGCAAAAAAGGAGATACTTAACTGCCATGATGTGCGGCATGCCCAGGTACCTCGCCGCGGCCGGACATAGCTAGTAGCTAGTATTGTGGGTAAGGAGAGGGGTCGCCACTCGCCAGAGATGGCGAAGACAACGCCGGTTCTGGGGTCATTCGCGTTGTTGTTCATGCACGCAGACGCCGTGGACGTGGTGTTGATGGCGCTGGGCCTGCTGGGCGCCATCGGCGATGGCATGTCGATGCCGGTGATGCTAACAATCATGAGCCGCGTCTACAACGTTGCAGGCAGCGGCCCTGATCGCCTCGGCCAGTTCAGCTCCAAGATCAATCAGGTACACACAGTCTCTCTAATTTGAAACTGATAATCTACATGCAAATGTTACATGAACAACAACACTGACGCATCCCCCACCGTGTGTCTCTACGATCAGAACGTCAGGTATACCCTCTACATGGCTGTCGCGCACGGGATCTCGGCGTTCCTAGGTAAGAGCGTGCGCAGCGCATGCATACCATACCGATGCTCCGGCTGCTGGCCCCTACTTTCTCACATCGTAGATCGATTTTGCCTGTGTTCGATCGTCGTGCAGAGGGGTACTGCTGGACGCGGACGGCGGAGCGGCAGGCGTCGCGGATGCGGCTGCGTTACCTGCGGGCGGTGCTCCGGCAAGACGTGGAGTACTTCGACCTCAAGACCGGCGGCTCCACGTCGTCGGAGGTGATCACCAGCGTCTCCAACGACAGCCTCGCCGTGCAGGACGTGCTGAGCGAGAAGCTGCCCAACTTCGTGGTGAGCGTCACCACGTTCGTGACCTGCTACGCCATCGGGTTCCTGCTCCTGTGGCGGCTCACGCTGGTGTCGCTGCCGTCCCTGCTGCTGCTCCTCATCCCTGGCTTCCTCTACACCCGAGTCCAGATCGGCCTCGCGCGCCAGATCAGGGAGCTGTACAACCGCCCGGGCGCCATCGCCGAGCAGGCCATCTCGTCGGTACGCACCGTGTACTCGTTCGTCGCCGAGAGGAGCACCGTCGCGCGGTACTCCGCCGCGCTGGAGGAGCTGCTGCGGCTCGGGCTCAAGCAGGGCTTCGCCAAGGGCGTCGCCATCGGCAGCAACGGCATCACCTACGCCATCGTCGCCTTCAACATTTGGTACGGTGGCCGGCTTGTCATGGACCACGGCTACAGGGGCGGCACCGTCTACATCGTCGCCGTCCTCATTGTACAGGGCGGCATGTATGAAACTGCAACTGCGTCTGATCTGTGCGTGATTTCACCGTACGTAAACACCAACACCATTAACGAATTGAACCGTACGTGCAGATCGCTGGGGTCGGCGCTGTCGAATATCAAGTACTTCGCGGAGGCGAGCGCGGCGGCGGAGAGGATCACGGAGCTGATCAGGCGTGTGCCCAAGATAGACTCAGAGAGTGGCGCCGGCGACGTGCTGGACAACGTCGCCGGCGAGGTGGAGTTCAGGAACGTGGAGTTCTGCTACCCGTCGCGGCCCGAGAGCCCCGTCTTCGTCAACTTCAGCCTGCACGTGCCGGCCGGGCGCTCGGTGGCGCTGGTGGGCGCCAGCGGGTCAGGGAAGTCGACGGTGATCGCGCTGCTGGAGCGCTTCTACGACCCGTCGGCCGGGGAGGTGACCCTGGACGGCGTGGACATCCGGCGCCTGCGGCTCAAGTGGCTGCGCGCGCAGATGGGGCTCGTCAGCCAGGAGCCTGCACTGTTTGCGACGTCCATCAGGGAGAACATGCTGTTAGGCAAGGAGGACGCCACGGAGGAGGAGATCATAGCCGCGGCGAAGGCGGCCGACGCCCACAGCTTCATCTCGCAGTTGCCGCAGGGCTACGACACGCAGGTACGTAGTCCTTGCACTAGCGCTTTCTGGAAAGAGTCATATATGGCATAACGGTGGAGCTGTTTTTGGTTTGAGCCGAATCTCTACCAAACCAGCCATTAATTTAAATTTGTATCTATTATTGCTAGAAATAGTTATTACCCCACCATGAACGACCTCCACCCTACATTCTGCTTTATTCTTGACATGGAATGCCTAAGCCTAGTACAAATAGTGATTACTAAATATCTACATATAGATGCTAGTAATGATATAGGTTTATTTGCTTACTTGCATCTTTGTTGCCCACCCACTTTAGATGTGGTCTCTGCTAAAAGTGAGTCATCCCTCTTAGTTATTGTAGATTGCGTCAAACTGAAAAGTACCCATCAGGAGAATAAGTTATGGTGTCTGTTTTTATACTAAATTTTTTATTTGAGGGAACAGGAGGGGCTTGCGCCCCTACTGGTAATTTATTGACAATAAAAAGCAGAGAGTTCAAACAGAAGTACAAATCTAGGAGACAAAAAAGGAAACAAAAAAGATGGAAGCTATTACACAAGTTGCTCTAGCCATAGACTAATCTGGGGGAGATACTTCTTTGCTCTTAGAATAACTAAGCCAAAGAGGTTCTTGAAGATGGCTTTACATCTGTTTATGGAGGCTGCCTCATTTCTGAAGATGAGATTGTTCCTTGACATCCAAATACTCCAGCAAAGTATGATGATGACTTCCATGAAGAACTGGACATTCAACTGTCTCCTAAAATGGTCTAGAATCTGAAATGGCTCAAGTCCCGTGGGGATGGTGAGGCCAATAAAGTTCCAACACTCTTTAGCAAACTCACAGTGTAGGAAGAGATGGTCCACTGTTTCCTCCACCAAGTCATTGCATAGAACGCAATTGTCAGACGGCAAAAACATATGCTTCCTTCTAAGAATATTTCGGGTACTCAATCTGTCCTAAATCACGAGCCAAAAGAACATCTTATGATTATGCTGACATGAGGACCTCCAGATCCAACTGAAGGCAGGGTGGACCTGCCTGGATCCATCTAGTTGCTTATAAGCCCTCCTGGAAGAGAAGTCATTTCTTCCCCAAATATAAGACCAGCTATCTTCTCTTTCAGTCTGATTAAAGTGGATCACAAGATCCTGCAGTTGCAAGAATTGTTCATAAGCTTCAACTGAAAGTGGGAGGTTAAAGGAATTTATGAAGGACTGGTTCAGCTTTGCATCAGCAAGAGTCATATTCGACTTTTTGGTAAATGAATATAATTCTGGGAATTCTATCTTGGGAATTTTGCCCAGCCACAAATCATCCCAAAAAAGGCAGGACTTTCCATTTTGAACATTCACTGAAGCCATACTTTTAAACTTTTGATGCAGTTTTAAGACATCTTTCCACCAGAAAGAGCCTTTTTTAGTGTGATTTGGTAGCTTTCCATTAATATAGTACTTCTCCCAAATAAGCTTGACCCAAGGGATGTCAGCTCTATTAAAGAACTTGTGCAGGTTTTTGAGCAGCAAGGCTTCATTGTGAGTCTTCAAGTCTAGAACACCCAGTCCCCCATCATCTTTTGCTGTTGTCACTAGAGTCCAGGCTGCCTTCGCATTAACTCTGTTGTTGTCATCCGAGCCCCTCCATAAGCAATGCTTGCGGTATTTGTCAATTTGCTCTCGAATAGTGACATGGAGATAGAATGTGCACATATAAAAGGTTGGTAGAGCAGTAAATACAGAGTTGGTTAGTTGCAATCTTTCAGCCTGTGTGAGATACAATGATGTGCTGACCAACCTTCTCTCACATTTACTAACAAGTGGTAGGAAATCATCAACTTTTGGCTTTGTGAGGCCAAGGGGGAGGCCTAAATAGGTAAAGGGTAGACTTCCAGTTGCACAGCCAAAGGTTGCAGCCAGGTGGTTCAATCGGAGATGTTTATTGGGACCATCATTGACTTGTGGAAGTTTACCTTTAGCCCAGTTGAGGAGGCAAAGGATTGCAGCAGAGCCTTGAGAGTGAACAACTGATTCCCACACCCTTCCATAACAATAAGAGTATCATCAGCATACTGTAGTATGGGAAAGTCACTTGAGTGTTGTAAAGGGATTGGCAATCTGAGGAGGCCCTGGTCCTTTGCCCTGTTGATGATGGACTGCAACAGATCAGCTGCCAAGACAAACAAGAGGGGAGAGAGGGGGTCCCCTTGCCTAACCCCCCTCCTACAGTGCAGGACTTTGCCAGGCACACCATTCAATAAGACAGAAGAGGTTCCTGAGCTAAAAATTGCTTCCATCCAAGAAATCCATTTTGGCCCAAATCCCTTTGCTCTCATGATTTCAATCATTGTTCTATGCTCAATTTTATCGAAGGCTTTTTCAAAATCCAATTTTAGGATAACTAGCTCCTTTCTTGACTGGTGACAGATATGCAGGTATTCAAAGGTCCATGCCAGACAATCTTGAATTGTTCTTGTTCTAATAAACCCATATTGATTCTTGTGCACAAGTGTAGTGATCAGAGGCTGCAGTCTATTGGCGAGTAACTTAGTTAAGATCTTCACAGATGTGTTGAGAAGAGAGATGGGCCTGTAATCAGACACCCTTGTTGGCCCATCCACTTTGGGAATGAGTGTGATATAGGATCTACTTATGCTTCTGAGACAGGCACTGTCATGTGAGAAAGCAGCTCCAAGATCATAGAAGTCCTGTTTAATGATGGGCCAACACTTTTTGATGAACTCATTATTGAATCCATCTAGTCCAGGGGACTTATCAGATGGCAAAGCTTTAATCACTCCATTAATTTCATCTTCAGAGAAGGGGTCTTCTAAAGAAGAGAGATCAGAATCCTCGGTTAGAAGGTTTTGAAGGTCAAAAAGCATGCCCTCAAAATTAGAAGTACCAAGTCTGTCCTTAAAGTCGGCCCATAATAGATCAGCTTTGTGAGCATGAGTGAAAACTGCATTGCCTGAACTGTCAACCAGGGAAGTGATCATATTCTTTCTATGCTTGATTGAAGCATTGGCATGAAAGAACTTAGTATTCTCATCACCTAGCTTGACCCACTTTATTGTTCCCCTTTGCTTCCAGTAAAGCTTTTGCTGGTGTAACAGATTTGAGAGTTTTTCACTGACAATTTGTCTAAAATTCCATTCATGAATTGCCAAGTCCCTTCTTTCCTCCACACAATCCAGAAAACCGACAATGGTTTTAAGAGAGCTGATGGCTAGCTTGAGATTGGAGAGCTTAGATTGCCAATTTCTAAGTGAGGTTCTTAGGGCTTTGAATTTTGCTGTCAGCCGAAGAGTAGGATCAGTCTGAGAAAAGTGGCCATTCCAACATGCTGCAACTAGAGGCAGGAAGCTTTCATGTTCCATCCAATAATTTTCAAACCTAAACACTCTGCCTTTTGGGATTGTGGTCTTGATCTCAATTACACATGGCCAGTGATCTGATACTTCCATTACTAGTGCCTTTGCAACAGTATGGGGGTAGGAGAGTGTCCAGGCATTGGATGTGAAGAACCAATCTAGCCTCTCTAGGAGTGGCGGCTGCTGTTTGTTCGTCCAGGTAAATCTTCTACCATGCAGAGGAATTTCAACTAGCCCCAGGTTACTGATGGCCTCATTGAAGAGCAACATTTCTGCAGTATTACCTCCTGGCCTATTTCTATCCTCGAGCTTTCTAATCAAATTAAAATCCTCCACTAGCAACCAATTAGTATCATCAGGCATTTGAACATTCGACAGCCAATCTAGGAAATTCCTCTTTCCTTCCGCATCACAGGGGCCATAAACATTTGTCAGGATCCAGGATTCATTATTGTGCAAGGAAGTAAACTCAACAGAAATGGCAAAAGAGTTGCTGAAAACCTCTGTCCCTACTAACAGAGCACTCTTCCAAACAATAACCATGCCCCCTGAGGCACCGACTAATGGCAAGAACACAAACTGGTCAAAAGAAGGGGGCAAAATTTCTTTATAAAAGCCAAATCAAACAATTCTCTCTTAGTTTCTTGAATGCAAACGATATCACATTGACATTCCAGAATCTTGTTCTTGAGGGAGTCCCATTTCTCCTCACCATTAATACCTCTAATGTTCCAGCAAAGAACATTCCAAGTTTTACTTGAGGCACTAGAATTCATGGAAAAAAAGCTGGAGGTGCAGCATCTAGAGAAGACTTCCCCACAGGAGCAGTCTTCATTTTTTTGAGAAGAATTTCATCATGGAGCTCCAAAGGATCCAACCCACACATGGATGCTCCCATCTTCCTGACAGCGTTTAAAGAGAGAACAGGTGGGCTTGAGTTACAGCCCAAACAAGCCTTGTCATAGCATGGCTTCTTCATAAAGCCCACTGTCTGGCCTTTCAGCCTTGGGCTCCTCCTAACCTGGCTGTCCACAATCACCTGGGCCTTGTTGGCACCTTTCTTTTTGGCTATGTTCAGATTAGCACCAGCATGGGTAGAGTTATCAACCGTAGAATCTTCATCCCCCAAGCTTAGCTCAAAGTTTAGTCCCTGCTTAGCAGCATTATTAGTTATCAAGATAGGATCTAGATTAGTTACCCCTGACTTCAGTTCTGGCTCAGTCCCAGAGTTAAGCTCAACATCTCCTAGACACTTGATCTGTGCTTTGATTGGACAAGCTGATGGCAAACAAAAGCCCACACTAGCCCCCTCATCCAGAGCTGACATCAGGGGGGCCGTTTTAAGAATTTCTTTTGCATTGTCAAACGTCTTGGGAGACAACAGAAGAGCAGTAAAAAAGTTGGCCCATGTAGCAGGGACCAAATAGACTGGTGGGTAGCCCATGCCAGGAGCAAAGAATTTGGCCCAAAAGCCAGAAGGATCACTGTAGATTTGTGCCTGCTTCTTCTGCAACCAACAGGCCAGACTAGGGTCAAAAGAATTATTCTCATTAATCTGGACCCTCCCAATCATCAGGTTTTGAGCCATATCTTGCTGGTTCTGATTCTGTTCAACTTCATTTTGCAGCTCTTCATCATCCAATAGGGCATCCAGCTGAATCTCATGATGGAGATAATTTTTCGAAGGGTGATTAAGCTGAGGGATGTCAACATTAGCAACTGCTTGGACCTCCTGCACTTGCTCTGGATTTTCCTCAATAGCTTCCTCCACCTCAACTGCTTGTTCTACTTCTTCCTCCATTTCATTCACTTGAATCAGATTATGAGCTTCAGGATTGTTGTTGACCTGTGGTGGTGGGAGGAAAGGGTCCACCACCATTTCCTGAGGGCCAGGCACCAGATTAAGATTAAGATCTGGCTGAGGGGGCTCATTAAGGTCAAATGCCAAAATAGGATGTATCTCTGCAGGCCAAACATTCCAGTTTTCTATTTGATCCATGGGTGGTTTCGACCCGGCCCATTGTTGGGCTGAATCTGTCCACCTCCAAAGCACCCCCCAAGAGCACCCTCCAGTCCATGGTAGTTGATTGGTCCCGGCCCCCGTTGCCCAAAACCAAAGAAGTCAAAAGGCCCCCTCGGGGGGACCTCATCTAGGGCCGGCTCTTCATCGGTGGCAGCCCTCCAAGCAATTCTCCTTGAAGAATTTCACATCGGACCGTCCCAGGATTCACCCTGGAAGCCCTCCCCCTCTGTCATCACAATAAACTGCGGCACAGACTCATAATCGATGACTCGGGCTCTGACAAGCAGCCTGGTAAGGCGAGTCTCATCATTTACCCAGTAAAGTACTCTGCCAAAAGAGTTGATTGCATTCACAATAAATTCATCTTCATGGTGGTCCGGAGGGAAACCCAAAAGCATAAGCCAGCACTCACGGTTAAAGTTCACTGCTCTCCAGTTTCTCCCCTTGCTGTGCTCTAAAAAGGTTAAAGTGACATCCCCAAAGTGCATCGGTCCTAAGCCAATGAGCCCATCCCTATCATAAACATTCTTAAATCTGACAAACGCCTGTCCCAAGTGTGTTGGCTGAATATCTTTAAACTCTACCCTCCTTTCTAGGTTCAGAAAGTCAGCCACTACCCCACGGATGTCATTGAAGTTTACCTGATGGCCAGGCATCGGCTCAATGTTGACGATTGCAAGATCTTGATTCTTGGGCCGGGGACGGAGCACCACCGACTGACTCATCACCCTGCGTCCCTCCACCTGGATGGGCTCTAGCCCGCGCGGGATGAACACTCTTGGATCAGCTCGCTGGTACGCCATGGCGGGTGACGGAGCAGGCGGAGCTCAGTTTGGAGTTTGCAAGTGGAACTGGGGTTTTCTTGAGAGTGACGAACAGTGTTCTCAGCTGGTTGAGAGAGTAAATCCCAGGGAATAGTGCAGGCAGACAGAGTGGCGCCTCGGGTGTCACCCAGGGAGGCGAAACGGGGTGGCGTGGATGGGCCCGCTGTCATTGGCTTAGGCTTAAACCAGTTAATGCAAGCAGCATCTTTGGAGGAAAATCTAGAGAAGTTGTCCAGCGTGCGCCCTACTACAGCATCCTGCAGATGTTGCCATTGTCTCGTGCATGAGACTGCAATGTGGCCCCACCCAAGACAGGCATGACATTTTATCTGAGCAGTGCACTCACGTCTCGTATGAGTTGAGGAGAGGCAGCGCCTGCAGTGATGAGGTATTGGTAAGTTCGATTGGTGGAGAACTCGACGTTGGCGATCCGGCTTCAAATCAGACACGATGCAACCGTTACACCACTGCCCCGTTGGTTATCAACCAAACACAACTTGATTGACCTCGCCAAGAAGGCTGTTCCTGCAAGCGAATCGAAGAACACAAGCAAGAAGGTTTCAACACGCAATCTGAAATTGCAAATTTGAATGAAGCGAATATCAATTGAAGGTTCAAGAACTCGGTTCCAAAGGACTAATCGACACAGTGGAGGAGATCAAGAACGGGGCCCTAGATCACTGTAAAAGGATTTGTCACCACAGTTACAATGAACGATTCAGTTTCTCGATGGAAAACTAAACTCTAAACAAAACCCGAGTCTATTTGGCGGCGGCTACGAAGATATAAATGTCCTAGGGTTGGAGGCGCACTAGGGGGGGCGCCCACAACATGGGCCACAAGCCCAACTCGATACAAGACCAAGTTGGCCCAAAAATAGGTGTCGCAGCACCTTTTCATGGTCACACAGCATGATCCACGAATGTTCTGGAGCTAGGACCAGAACCAAACTGACGGCGTCGTTGTCCCCTTTCCAACGCATATTCACACACCTTGTTTCGACGTCGTATGAGAGAATTATGATCAAAACACTGACGACGTGTCTGCTGAATCTGAAAGTGACGTGGCTGCTGAGTTGGAGATGAGTTGCAACTTGGAGAAGACCATGGCGTCGGTGTGTCCAGCGTGGCGATGTCCTCATCATCCTTCCCTTCTTGAATTGGAGTCGTCCTCGACTCCATCTTGGCGATGTCCTCATCATGCAGCGCACAGTATCCAACGAATCCTCCAAATCTTGAGTACTCGAGTGCAAATTCAAATTCAAATCCAGATTTGACTCGGGGGGAGAATGAGTATGACTAGCATGACAAGCCTGACTAGCCTGCTCCATCCGATGAACATGGTGAGCTCGCTGGTTTCTCGGGTTGCCATTCCTAAGAACTGAAGCAGCTTTAGAGATGCCCTTCCTTTGTTGATCACGTCCAGGGAAGGAGATTCTATCAAAAATAGATACTCTGCTTTGATTGCCATGCACACTGAAACCATGAGCAGAAACTGTGCCTTGCTTGTTATTCAGAGATGAACCACGAACAGAGGTATGAGCAAAACTGACAGACTTCCCAGAAAGCTGCCTCGAACGATTAGAACCCAGAGGAATATTGTTTGCACCTGTAAGCATTGCCTGTTCAGAGCCAAGAGGGAGACTATTCGCACCCGTAAGCACATAAGGGGCTTTGACAACATCTGCAAATGAAGTCTTACTGCCCACCTCTTTCCAAGCAGGAATCGGAGGTTTATCTGACACGAGCGATCGAGCTGTAGAAAGACCCGTGTCATTGAAGAGCTGGAAAAGGAGCTCAAACTCATCACAAACAAACTTTCTGAGTTTGTAAATCTCAAACCCCACTTCTTTGCAAGAGACAGTGAAAAGGAAGATTCTGTCTTCCAGAGAGCACACCCGAAGAGCTTGGACTGGGCATCCAAGAACGGCAAAAAGCGTTTCAGCAACAAAAGAATCACATAGACGAGAACGGCACCTGCCAAAAGCAGCCAGAAGCGAGAAACCAACAGAGGAAGAATTGGCAGCAATCGATCTGCCAAGCTTGCTAGAAATAAAGCCTGCAAAAGCAGTTCCAGCAGCTCTGGCTGCCAGGGAAGACATTCTCCTTGCAGCACCCAGCGAGGCTCCAAGCCACTAGGAGATAGGAGGATGCTCGTCCGCCATGGCGTCTAGCGCTCCTTACCCCTGTCGGCTATGGTTTCTTGCTGCCCCCAACGGCAGGCAACATGGCTGGCATTTCTTCGAGCACTTGTTGGGCGCGACGGTAGTGCAGGCGCTGCGTGCGGGCGGGCGGCGCGACGGCACCGCAAAAGCCGGTGACGTGCAGGCCGCTGCAGCCAGGTGACGACGGAGACGAAGCGCGAGGGCGAAGGCCGCGGCGAGGATGGTGTGCTGGCGAGCGTCAGACCGGACGGCGAGAGGGCTGCCGGCGCGGGCGTTGCGGCCGTCCTCGGCAGCTGGGGCGGCGGCGCACGGGGTGGGTCGGTGTATCGGGCGGAGGGGAGGCGCAGCCGCAGGGCAGGGTGACGCCAGTTGGGAGCCGCCGCCCCGGCGCTAACCCTAGCGGCGGAGCGGGTCGGCGTTGAAGCACTTGTGATGGCAATTGATCTTATCGATGAGGCATGTGCCACCACAAGAATGCAGGTTTGCTATGTTTTTTAATGTATGGATAGATTAGTCGTGGAATGTTATTCTGTGATGTGTTTTCTATACTTATTTAATTTGAATAGATTGGGGTTGGAATATTGTCATTTTTCAATTACAATTACATCAAAAGATACATTGAAATTGCAACTTTGAATCACCGTTTATTCTAAGGCGAAGATTCCATCACTAGGCTAATGTAAAGAAATTGTTTTTCAATGTTTTATCTTTTAAACGGTTATATTGAATTATGTTTTATTTTTATTTAACATAAAAATATTTTAAATGGCAACAATAATCTTGTTAGGTCAACTTTAAACTCTTAAATGCATTAGGTTCTTCGTATTCTTTATAAATTGAATTTGTAGGTAATTGAGAAATATGTAAGTCTATTTTTAGATTAACTTTTATGTAATGGCACTTGGGGTACATTATTAATGCCATGTGTAGGTTATAAAAAAGGGTAAAATGATATTTCTGGAATGGTTTTATGCAATGGTAGTGCTGACCAAACGGTATGTCAATGAAAAAATAATTAAACATGTCAAATTTGCATGGTACACAAAAGGTTCAAATAATTTTTTCTAACAAGGGTATATGCTTATCATTTTTTAATAACCATCAATCATGTAATGTACACATAGCAACTATAATGGAAGTTTTTACAATGGTATAAAGAGAGCATATAAACAAAAGTTTGCTGATAAGATTAACTTGCAGAAAACATACATACAAGATTAACTTGAAGCAAACATACATACCAAATTTGCTGAAGAAATTAAAGTTTGATCATTCCTCTACTCTTGCCACAATAGTTTAGGATACTGTTTTTGTTTCAATGAACTACAAATGAGTAAAAGTGTTAGATTGTTATGAAACAAGTTCAATCCAACTTGTTGATATCTATCAAAATCAAATGCCTTAGAACAAGACATGGTATGTGGAATATAAGTTGTTGTTCTTACTTGGATACTAACCATATATATAATACAAAAACAGGTAGGTGAGCGTGGTATCCAAATGTCTGGAGGACAGAAGCAAAGGATTGCTATTGCCAGAGCAATTCTAAAATCACCTAAGATCCTTCTTCTTGATGAAGCCACTAGTGCATTAGACACAAATTCAGAACGTGTTGTGCATGAGGCACTTGAGTTAGCCTCCATGGGACGAACTACTATTGTTGTTGCACATCGTCTCTCCACTGTCCGAAATGCCGATATAATTGTTGTCATGCAGACTGGTGAGGTTAAGGAGTTGGGATCACATGATGATCTCATTGCCAATAAGAATGGCCTCTATTCATCTCTTGTCCACCTTCAACAGGCTAGAGATTCAATAGACACCAACAAGGTTGACAGAATTGCAAGCCAAAGTGTGAGCAGGGCTATCTCTACAGCTAGCATGACAAGCTCAACATGGTCAATTCATGATACAGAACATGATGGTAACAAAGATAATTCAAAACCTCCAGTTCCATCCTTCATGACAATACTTATGCTTAATGCACCTGAGTGGAAACAGGCATTCATAGGAAGCTTTAATGCAATTGTGTTTGGTGGCATACAACCAGTATATGCATATTCCATTGGCGCCGTAATCTTTGCCTACTTCTCAACAAATCATGAGGAGATCAAGGAGAAAACAAGGACTTTTGCACTTATTTCCACCAACCTTGCAGTTATTTCATTCTTAACAAGTATTGGGCAACATTATAACTTTGCTGCCATGGGTGAGTTCCTCACCAAGAGGGTCAGAGAACAAATGCTTGCAAAATTTCTCACTTTTGAGATTGGGTGGTTTGACCATGATAAGAATTCTAGTGGTTCCCTATGCTCACAACTTACCGGAGACTCCAATAGTGTAAGTACAAATAATGCTTGTAACTATTTAAAAGAGGTGATACTGACTAAACCTAATATTTATATTGTAGGTGAGGTCACTCATAGGCGATCGAATGTCTTTGGTCGTCCAAACAATTTCTGCGGCTTCAACTGCCTACATCATGGGTCTGGTTATAGCTTGGCGTATGGCCATCGTCATGATAGCATTACAACCCCTTACCATTGTTATCTTTTATGCCCGTTATGTCTTACTGAAGAGCATGTCAAAGAAATCAATACAAGCACAAGATAAAAGTAGTAAGCTAGCTGCGGAGGCTATCTCTAATCTTCGGACGATAACGGCTTTCTCATCCCAGAACCATGTCTTGTGCCTCTTTGACCAAGCACAAGATGGTCCACGCAAGGAAAGCATCCGACAGTCCTGGTTTGCAGGTATCATCCTTGGCACCTCCATGGCCATTTTGAAATTCACGTGGGCACTCATCTTCTGGTATAGTGGCATGCTCATGGCTCGACACTTCATTACAGCAAAGGCCTTCTTTCAAACCTTCTTGATTCTAGTAACCACAGGACGTGTGATTGCAGAAGCAGGTAGTGCTACAACAGATCTTTCTAAGGGTGCTGATGCAGTTGCTTCAGTGTTTGCTGTTCTTCACCGAGAAACAAATATAGACCCTGACAGCTCTGAGGGATATAAACCAGAGAAACTCGAAGGTGAGGTGCACATTAAAGAAGTTGATTTTGCATATCCATCAAGACCAGATGTGATCATCTTCAAAGGATTCTCCTTGAGTATCCAACGAGGCAAGTCAACAGCACTTGTTGGACAAAGTGGTTCTGGAAAGTCAAGTGTCATTGGACTTATAGAGAGGTTCTATGACCCAACTAATGGGGTAGTAGAGATTGACCATAGAGACATCAAAACATACAATCTCCGTGCCTTGCGACAACATATTGGACTGGTCAGCCAAGAGCCAACACTATTTGCAGCTACCATTAGAGAGAATATTGTATACGGCACAGAAGCAGCTAGTGAAGAAGAAATTGAGAATGCGGCAAGGTTAGCAAATGCACATGACTTCATTAGCAACCTCAAGGATGGATATGAGACAAGGTGCGGTGAGAAAGGTATTCAATTATCAGGAGGACAGAAGCAGCGCATTGCAATCGCCCGTGCAATATTGAAGAACCCTGCTATCTTGCTATTAGATGAAGCTACTAGTGCATTGGACAACCAGTCTGAGAAGGTAGTCCAAGAAGCATTGGATCGAATGTTGATCGGAAGGACAAGTGTAGTTGTGGCACACAGGCTAAGCACTATTCAGAACTGTGACACAATTGTTGTGCTTGAGAAAGGAGTTGTTGTGGAGACAGGCACACATTCATCCCTCATGGCTAAGGGTCCTGTGGGGACATATTTTGGATTGGTTAATTTGCAGCAAGGAGGCAATAGCTCAACTCCACTTGTGGACTAAGTCCCCTATTCATCTTATATGGAAAGGATTAGTCCACCTAATGTTGTCATGAAATTATCAAAATCAAACTTGGACTTCTATCTTGCTTTGTAGACATCTGCGTGTTTTTCTAAACTATTGCCATTTTTATTTGGCAAAATAGCCATTTTTATCCCTAAACTATTGCCCAACGTTCAATTTAGTTTCTGAACTTTTAATTTGTCCACTTTAGTCCATGAACAATATATTTGTGTTCAATCTCGTCCACCCGGCTTCAAACCATGCCACGTGGCTAGGAGTACAGTTGAAATATCATTGTTGCCCCTCTCTTACTTCTTTAGAAGTTGGCCAGGATGACAATGCTAACTCCTCCCACTCTTATCCTATTTCCTCTTTACTGGATCCACGCGCTATGGGGAGTTCTGGATATAGGAACGGCAGCAGCAGCCTACATAATAGAATGACAATGGCCTACATCATGGGGAGTTGAGGGAGATGCTGGAGAACAACCAGATGAAACAGGGTTGGACGAGGGAACAAACCCGGCAGCCTTCCTCCTAGTGTCGCTGATGTGAAAGACAGAGATGGAGACAAGAGAAAGAAAGGGAACAAGGATGAGAGGAGGAAACAGATAGGAGCGGGAGGAAATAGCACTGTCAGCTAAAGAGTCAGAGAGAGGCAGCAATGACATTTTACCTGTACTCCTGACCACGTAGTCAGGTGGACGAGATCAAACCATAAATCCATCATTCAAGGACTACAATGGATAAATAAATTAAAAGTTCAAGGACTAAATTAAGCCTCAGACAATAGTTCAAAAAAAATGACTATTTTGCCTTTTTGTTTTTTAGCTTTCTTTTGTATTGTAACACAGATATTTTTTATATGTATTTTTTATCATGTATGATTGTTGTCAGTTTAAATGACCCCCTGCGTCTAAATATTGGCTCTGCCTCTGTCGGGATATGCGTAGTAGTGTGGAAAGACTGATAGTCTTGTTACGTCGAGCCTGCAATTAATAATTTTATTAACGTCCTGTTTGGTTACTACCTACTAAAATTTATAGTCATATAGACTAGAGACTAAACTTTAGACACCCATGTTCGGTTTGATGGAATGAAAGAGACAAAAGGATCTTTTGGTCCCTTTTAGTCAAGGTGTTTTGCTCCAAAGTGACTAAAAGATGAGGTCTAGTCCCTTTTAGTCACAATTTAGTGACTAATTTACTAAAGTCCTTTTTAGTCCCATTTAGTCATAGTGTTTAGTGAAAACTGACCAAAAGGAACTTAACCAGAGTTGAGACTGCTCCCAAAGTTTTGAAGCTTGTATCAAACTAATAGTTGAGACCGCTCCAGCCCGTAGACTATGGACACACCGCAGACCTGCAGCGGATCTGCCTGTCTCCTCTCCATGACTCATGACTGGTCTCCTCACCCCAAGTCAGAACACCTGCGATTTTATTTTAGGCGCAGCTCGCATGTACGTAGCTTCTCACTTAAAAACAATGCACTGCACATAGACTTTTGATGCGCCATCCCAAGTCAACTTTTAGGAGCAGGCAACGTGAGGTTAACTGCTCAGTACTGCTGCATAAACGACAATCGTGGTATCTTCACGGAGGCAGGTGTTTCACGGATTTGCTGCAGTTTCTGTTACGTCCTCATTAACATAGTTTTGTTGCGCCATTCCTTTTCCTTCTTGGTTAAACTATGCAAGTCAACTTCTAGGAGCAGGCAAGGTGAGGTTAATATAACTACTCCGTACTGCTGCATAAACGACAATTGTCGTATCTTAATGGAGCGAAATGTTTCACATACGGATTTACGGCAGACTGCAATACAGGCGGACCTACTCCCTCCATTTTTAAATTGTAAAACATTTTAATATTTTTAGATTCATAACTTTTACTATGCATCTAGATATATATTATATCATAATATATAATAAAATCCATAAATTTAGAAATACAAAAATATTTTATAATTTGGAATGAATAGAGTAGCTACTATAGCTAGCTAGCATAACGGATGAGCATTTGCCATCCTTTGTACATCATCGATCTTCTTTTTTTTTTTGCCATACAAAAAAAAAAGTTTCTATTGTTTTGTTATACGATAACTTGTTTGATCATTGGAAAGTATTGGATGAGTTTATTAATTGAGGCGACATGGGATTGTCACTTGAGGAAGAAATAAAGGCAATGGATATACATACATACGCACAAACAGGACGGACCTTATTTGAGGCCAAGGTGGTCCAATATAATGCAAGATGGCGATGTCCCTCTCTTTAGTTGGAGAGATGCGTTGTTGGCCCAATGCAAGATGCCGATCCATGTAGAGATCGAAAGAAAGGAGCACGGAAAATACATTGAACACTAAAATTAGAATACAATTTTTTCATGTTATAAATTTATGAACGATTCACAATAGAGGTACAAAGTATTGGACAAAAAAGTACATAAAATTGTTTAGTTAGGCCTGTCAGCATCCCAGGAGCCGACTGGGCTTGTCGGCTATACCACGGCCAACAGGGTTCCTATTGCGGTAATGATATAACTCGGACATTCGGCGGCATCCGGACGCACGTCAGAAAACGATTCGGCGCTCCAACGGCGCCTCGTTGTATCCGCCCGCTCCCTCATTTTATCCGCCCGTGCCTCCAGCTCCTCTCGCCCTCTTCTTCTCCGGCTCCTCCATTCTCTCGCTCTGCTCGTGCGCTGCCGCCTCCCTCCCTATGCGACCTCCATATTGTGAGGGCAGTGGCTTCCGGCGAGCCGCCCCTCCCTCTCTTCCTCCGTCCCTTCCCTCCGTTCAGTGACCCATGGGGTCCGCGCCCTGTGCCCTGCTTGGAGGAAAATGAGGGGGCACGCGCGCTCGGAGGTGAGGGAGGGGGTGCCATGCCTGCTTGTTGCTGCCACTGGCACTCCATCTCCTCTTGAAGGAGCGCGGTAGCAGCATCACCAAGCGTTTGGCTCCCATGGCCGGTAGGTGGGGAGGGATCTAGATTTGAGGCACCCCTCCTCCTCCTTGCCTCTCTAGATCTTGATCTGGTCCCTCCTCTCTCCTCCACCTCCTCTTCCTCTTTCTCCTCTCTCCCCCTCTGGATCTATGGTTTTGATGGTGGCTATGGGTTGTGGCGATTTAGATCTTCACGCAACAGATGATGCGAAATGCTTTTTGCATGAATCTCTGATGTTGCAGTATCTATTTTGCGATGTTTTAATAGTTTTTTCTCATTGTTGTTTGCAGCAGCATCCCCCATGTTTCCTGATGTTTCATTACTATCGCTTCTGTTGTTTTACTAGCTTCTCCTCTTTGTTGCAGCAGCTTTTCTCTTTTGTTGCTGTAGTAGCTTCTTTCTCATTTGTTGCAATAGCTTTTTTTCTTTGTTGAAGTAGCTTCTTCTCCTTTGTTGTAGCTTCTTTCTCCTCGGTTGCAGTAGCTTTTTCTGCTCTATTGAAGTTTCAGTTTATGCATGTTGCAGTAGGTGTTTAGCTCTTTTTTCAGTAGTTGTTTGTCTGTTGTTGGATTAGTTTCGTGCTTGCTTCAGCTTCTGTATGTCACAGTTGGTGTTTTGGCCTTGTTTTCAATAGTTGTCTAATTGTTGTTGTAGTAGTTTCATGCATTTGGTGCAGTAGGTGTTAGTTATCTATTGAAGCTTTTTTATTTTTTTCAATGTTGCAGTAGGTGTTTTACCGTTGTTTCAGTAGTTGTTGAGTTGTTGTTGCAGTAGTTTTGATGTTTTGGTGCAGTTGGCATTTTAGTGTCGTTGTAGTTGGTGTTGGTGTTGGTGTTGGTTTGGTGTTTTTGGTGCTATTGCAGCGTGGTTCTTCACTCTACTGTCGCAACGAACATAGGATGGAGGTTTTGACCTAGGGTGTGGGTTCTGGGGGTGAGCTGGTGGCGGAGAGTGGAGGTGCTTGTGTCGGTGAAGGATTGGGGACGGGGCCAGATCCGTGTGCATGGGGTGCTGCGTGAGGTGCGGGTTGCGGGACGCGGGGGGTGCGGGGCTCAGGGCAGGGGCGTCGTTTTTCTTTCTTTTTTGCTGTGAGAAGGGGCCGTCTGGTCTTGACCCACACGCTGTCTGGACGTGCCTGGATCCGGACGTCCGGGCGCTAGCAGTACCATTCCTATTGGCGCCAACAGACCGATCCCACGACTGTCGGCTGCCACATAAGCTTGGCCGCTCTTCTATCGTCCGTTCAGCTGCACGCTAAATTTACAACTTCCTATAATAGCTCCTAGATTTGTAATTATTCATTAAAGTGGTGTTTTAAAACAGTTCTGGATAGTGACCTCTCCAGGAGTCTGCTAATGGATTATAATTTGCTACCGCCCTGTTTTTCCCTCACTACGTACTGATGAGCTGGTAATTCATGGAGATGGGGCCGCCGATCTTGTTCATCTTGAGATTGTAGCTTCAATGTCGCACAGCCCACCAGGCCCACGATCCACGAAGCATTAGCTGCGCCGCGCCTTCCCCTGTTTTGTTCACCGCCATCTCGGCTCATCCAGCTCGCCCTGGTGCCATCGCCGACCGCTGCCTCCGGCTTGCTGCCATCATTTCGTCCGGCCCACGACCCAGCTCGTCACCATGGCCTTTTTTGACTGCACATAAATATACCTTAATTTATATGGCTTAGAAAAAAATATGATGAAATTTAAACTAAAATATATCTCAATCACTCATAAACCATAAGGGTGTATTTTTATGTCGCCAAACAAGAACTTAAGCTGCGCGAAAGCTAAGAGCAAGAGGAGACACATAAGAGAAGGTGCTTGCACCATTGCACGCGCACAGCGTCACTCGGGGAGCACAACCATGAGTGAAAGTTACATTGCATAAACACAGGCCTAGCCTTGGAGAGATTGTTTTTCTTCTTGGGGTAATACAAAATTCACTGTGCAACCATTCAGTGACGGTGACGAATGAGGCCCATTAGGCTATTCGCACTTGTACTCTAATTTCATCCTCTAAAATGAATATTTTGTCTTGGTCATCGAGATTCTCTCCTCTATATCACTTTTTTTTACACTCATCCATCCTCTATATCTCTACTCTACATAAGTGGGACCCATATGTCAGTGTTTTTATTGTTTTCCCCACCGGACTCCTCCCTCCCCATTTTCTCTCTCATCCCTCTCTCTCTCCTCAATCCTTTCCCCTTCTCCCCAATCGCACCCACCTGCTCTTGCGCTGCCGCCGTGGAGAACGTCGGCGGCTGGGCGCTCAGCGCATCGTGAGGACGCCGCGGGCACACGGCTGCCGTGGACTCGCCTGGCCGCCCAGGACCACGACGGGCGCGCGAAAGCGAGCGAGGAGCACGCACCCCACCTGCCCTGCGCCGCCGCCATGGAGAACGCCCGACGCCTGTATTCGGGCCGGCAACGAGCTTCGCGACTTTCGCGGATGCCGCGGGCACGCGGCTCGCCGTGGACTTGCCTCGCCCCACGATGCAGCGAAGCCGGGCGGGCGCTTCGGGCGAGCAACCGGCGAGGGCGGCCTGGCCGCCACGAGCAGCAACGGCGGGCGCGCCGAGAAACAGCCGGCGAGGCGAGCAGCCGGCGGGCGCGCGGCCGCGGGCGGCGGTCCAGCGGCGCGCCCAAGACCGGTCGCGCTGCTGCGGCCCAGCGGCGAGCCCACGCTGGACACGGCTATGGCAGCCCCAGCGTCCCGCCTCCTCCGCCAGCAGCCTGTCCGACGGCCCTCCTCCTCCCTCGCTCCCTTCGTCTCTCGGCGGCGAAGCGCTGGCGCGTGGATGGCCGACTCCTCCGCTCGCGGCGCCTTCGTCGCCGTGAAGCGCCTTCGCCGCGCATGGAGCAGAGCTGCCGCGGACGGTCTCTCTCCTCCTCGGCAGTTGCGATGTGGGGCCGACTTGGGCTGTGCCGGGCGCCCGCTACTCCCCCAAACCTGGCGGATGGAGCTCGCGATGCCGGATGACGGGCGCATTACCGGACGCCGCTGCGGGCGTTCGTCTGGGAAAACGGCCCTTCGGGATCATTCCCACGGATGAGGCCAGGCAAGGCAGCACGCAAAAGGCACGGGCTATTCCTTCTTTGTAACATTTAGGCTACGGGCCGAATAAACTCTAGTAAATCCAGCTCGACGACACTGCAGCATGCAATCTCGCCCGCCTAGGTGCATGTGCATCTTGCATTCTTGCCACTGCCCATCCTCAAAAAGAGTGTGCTGCGTCGTCCCAATCCAATTTACCAAAGGAAAAAGTTGTTTTTCATCCTTAGCTTTTATGAAAAGGCTGTTTTTTCTATCTGAACTTCAAAACTAGACAAACCACCTCCTTTAATTTTTTAAACCGTACATTTTACCTCTCTAGAGCGGTTTTGAAGACGGTTTTGCTATAATGATGGAAGTTTTACTACAGTAACAACGGTTTTGGCCTTTTTCTTTTTTATTTATTTCGACTAAATCTTTGAAGAATCACAGTAAACCACATAAAACATAAAATAACAAAATATAATTTTGTTGGACTTCACATGAGTAGATCTACACAAAGAAATATATTATATGGTATGCTTTAGTACGAGTTTTGCTAGTCTTTTTTTTTATTTTGGCTAAATCTTTGAAAAATCATAGTAAATCAAAGAAAAATTATAAAATAGAAAATCTAATTTTATTGGACTCCACATGAGTAGATCTACGAGTGAATATATAATATGATATGCTTTAGTCTAACAAAATAATTATAGAAACTACAGCTATGAATTATTCTAATTAATTACATAAAGGATAGATCTAAAACTATTACAAGAATTTTATACTAAAGCATTTAGCCAACATAAATAAAAAATAAAAAAACTAGTAAAAATTTTATACTAAAACATACTATATTTTATATTCACTGCATAGATCTACTCATGTGTAATCCAACAAATTTAGATTTCTATTTTATGATTTTTTTATGTTTTACTATAATTTTTCAAAGTTTTAGCCGAATAAATAAAAAGAAAAAGTTAAAACCACTATCAAGTATCAACCGCCGTTACTATAGTAAAACTGCCTTCAAAACCGCTTCAGAGAGGTAAAACATACGGTTTGAAAAGTTGAGATAGGTGGTTTGTCTGGTTTTATAGTTTTAGGAAGGAAAAAACGAACTCTCGCGGAAGGTGAGAGAGAAAAAGTGACTTATTCCTTTACCAAATCATTGGACGCTGCGACCACACTTGCCAGTGACCAGACACTTGCACACAACACGTCGACTATGTTTTGCCGTTGGCCGTGCTTTCGGGACTGTGGAGTACTTTCTAGTTGGGACAACCTAGGCCATTCGGGTTTGTGAATCCTGCCTATGTGGGCTGCTATGTTGTGTCTGGTTGACCTCTTTTAGTGCAGTCCAATTCACTGGGTTGACTTGAATTTTGTTAGCCATCAGCACCACGTTAACTATAGAGCTAAACCTGCTAGAATTTCAGGGTCAAATAGATCTTATCAAGAAAAAGTTACAAAAACATTTGTTCTAAGAATTCAAGGCAAGTTATAGAAATATATTTTCAAAGAAATTATCCATCTATTTTTCCTAGAAACGTTGTACAATTAAATATCCCCAAATCTAGAAAATTCGATTTACCTAAGAAAAGTATGAAATTAGCTTCTTTTATGGTGTCTAGCTTGGATTTTTGTTTTAATAGTGGGAAGGTATTCAAGGTGAAAAGCACCCACCCCGAGCTTGGAATGCTCGTCTAGAACTGATTGAGCACGGCTTTTTTCTTTTTTCTTTTTTGTTTTGCGATTGATTGAGCATGGCTTTGAGAACATGTTATATACAGGCGTTGTCTTGGTGACATTTCCTACTAGTTGGTATATATGTCGATGATGCAATTACCCATTGGACGAAGCAAGGCTGGCATCAGGAATTCAGAAGGTAGATGATGGGCAGTTTCAGCATGAGTGATCTTGAGCTATTAAACTACTACAAAAAGGAAGGAGTGACAACTCTTTGTCAGAACTCATATGAACAAGCTGGAACGAAAGGTTGCAATCCTTGTCATGCCTATGGAGAGAATAGACAGTAAGAAAGATGACAGTGCCCCTGAAAGTGTGGTAGGGAGTTTGAGATACTTGGTGAACACAAGACCAGCACTGCATATTTGTGGGCATATGGAGCAGATACATGGGCAGCACTCAAGTAAATCCTGTGGTACATAGCTTGGTACTGTGAATTATGGGTGCAGATATAAGAGATCAGAGATTGCTGAACCAGCACTTGTGGAGTTCAGTGACAGTGGGGATGTGGATCTTGATCACAAAAGTACAGGTGGTCTCTAATTTTCTTTGGGGCAGCCTGGTCACTAGGGCGTCTCAGAACCAAAGGGTAGTTGAGCCCTCATAATGTGAAGCAGAATATTTTGCAAATGCAAATTCAGCATGTCAGTGAAATGCTTGGAAGGAAGGTGCCTGCCTGAGCTAAAACTGTTGGTGGGTAACGAGTCTGCTGCAGTTTTGAGAAAGAATCTAGTAACCTATGGCTATGGAAAATCAAAATCAGAACATTTTTAGCAGTAGTACTGGAGCAGTTCCCCTCTGATTACTTAGAATGCAGCCACTGAGACATTTTTTTACAAGAATGCAATCAGTAAGACATTTAGATAAGTAAGATTCAAACTGGGTTCAAAACAAATGCAGTCAGGACGAAAATTCATAGAAAACAAATTGACAGGCAGCAAGAGAATGGAAGAAAACCCATCAGATTATGGCAGGCAAGATGTTTCTATTAGCCCAACCCATCAGTCAGTCAGTCACATGAGCCTCCGTTTCTATAACATCTCCAGAAGAAAGCATGTACAAACAAAACACATAGCAGTTCATATCCCTTCTTTTCGGTCGTCCTGACCAAGTTTCCCATGGCTAAGAACCAGCATCGCTCATGTCCACCATTGGCTTCCTCGGTGAGCTGAGATTTGGAAGTCAAAACTCGCTGCATATCATTCCGGCGGTGATTGGTAGTCGATGTCCCCTTCGTCCATCGGTCCATCATCGCATGAATCCCCATGGTCTTCAGGTTCATGTGGCTGATGCCCAACGTTTGGTGCTGTTTCAGAGAAGAAATGGTAGTCAGACAATAATGGCTAACTGCTATTACAAGAATTTATAAAACGACGTTAAATGCGATTGGAGGTTTGTGTTGTTACTCTTCTATTACAAGAATGGCTAACTGCTCTTATGTGTTTACTGGCTATGCAAAAATAACACACAAGTACTTGCGAGGAAAACTATGAACCAGCCGAATCTACTTTCTGACATCAATTGACATGATAGTGATCGATACAAATATGCAATAATGGAACATCCTATTTATGGAATAAAGAAATCTGTAAAAGGTCAATGCAGCACATGTCATACAATTGTCACTTATTCGATAGGAAACAAAGAAATCCTCCATGTAAGAAGATTGGTCATAAAGAATGAAGTTAATTGAAACAAGTAACTGTGCTGTGACAAGGTGAAAGAATAATTTCATCCCAACACCAATATGCAATAATGGAACATCCTATTTATGGAATAATCAGACTATCAGAGCCTCCTACCATCGGTTGAAGCATTGACACAATCAAGTTATTTGTATTGACAGAAATAACTGCGGTCAAAGAAAAAGTGGACATCACTACTAGTCAACAGAGAATCACCACAGAAACGTAAAATAATTGATAAAGCACTCATGAGAACAAATACTGCCCCTAATATGCAGTGCATGCTAGATTGCTACCTTTGTTGAATGTGTAATTTCAACTAGTTCAGCTAATATGCTATGTAAAAGTTGATGAAATCCATTTTGAGTCAGTAAGGATCAGAAACAGAGAAATGGCAATAACGTAGTAAGCAGCTGAGTCTGATTTTAGTATTCCAATGTAAGAGAAGAACTGGAGAAAATGCTCGACTCTTTCTATTGACAGTGTGCAGGTACAAATACAGAGTGCCCAAGCACTAATGGCCGTTCACCACTAACTGCTAGCCTGAAGAACAGGATCAGCTGAAGACCAGGAGCTCATGAATTGCCACTACCTATACAAGCCGCTAACCAAATTAGCTAATCCTTATCTATCTACTACATAAGAAAGTAAGGAAAACAACAACTGCATTCTGCATCATCCTGTCCTGGGAGCAATCTTCTTAAAGCTAATTCACAAACCATGTCACCATGAAACACAAATGCAAGAGATCTGTAGTTCTCTTGACCAACCACCTATAAACAGGCAATGCAGTACTAAGAGCTAAGGAGTAAATAAAAGGAACTGAAAGGGCACAAGCATGTTGCAGCAAAATTGATCAGGCAATCAGATTTTTTGACATTTGGAGCATACAACTGCAGACCAAGCAAGTAGCAGATACACAGCTCTTCCAGCAGCAGGAATCATATGCATGCATGGTATCTGAATGGCGGCAACACAACTGGATGAAGCAAGCAAGCACAGTAGAATTTGCATTCTGCATCACGCTGTCCTGGAAACAATCTTTCTAAAACTAATTCACAAACCATGTCACCAGGAAACACATACAAGAGATCTGTACTCCTCTTGATTAACCACAAGTAAAACTGGGAATGCAGTACTAACTACTAAGAAGTACAAGGAACTCAAATAGCACATGCATGTTGATCATTAATACATGCAGAAAAATCGATGGGGCAATTCGATCTGTTGACATTTGGAGCATGTAGCTTCAGAACAAGCAAGTAGCAGATACACAACTACTCCAAGCAGCAGGAACCATTTGCATGAATGATATCTGAATTTGCATGAAAGAAATAAGCAAGCAGAGCAGGAATGATTTGCGTGCTGAATGAAACGTGGTAGTATGTATTTCTTACCTTGATCCGCGTCCAGGTTCCAAGTGATGAGGTAGCGACCTGTGACCGGCGCGTCTTGCAGCGGCCCTGCTGGCCTGTTCAGCGGCTGATAGGCCTGACAGTCCACCACCGTGTGCTCGGGCACATTGACGCCGAAGAGTCGCTGGTCCAGGGAGAAGTAGACCACATTGGAGTTCACCGGGGAGACGCCCACGAGCATGGGAGGGTTCATCGGCAGCCCGGTGTGGGCGTAGCTCCCGTTTGCCCAGATGTCCGCGAAGCTTTCGCTGTAGTTCATTCGCCATAGCAATGGATTGGCCTGCAAGTCTCGGTACCACATGTTCACCCTCGGGGCTTGGGGCGGATTGAGGACGATCTCCACGTACCGCAGCAAGTTCTCGCTCACGGCGATGCAGCACCAGGAGTGGTTGTCCGCCATGGCTCCTGCTCCCGCGCGGCGGACATGGCCAGGCGGGAGGCGGTGGAACTCCAGCAGGTGCGGATGGTCGAAGTCGCAGCTGATGATCCCCCACGAGAGGTCGTACCAACAGACCCTGCTGTTGATGCTGACTGTGCCGTGGGGTACCCATTGCCGTTCGCCAGGGTTCTCCAACAACAAGGGGTTATCGTAGTAGTACGCCTCCCAGGCGACACCCTCCGTTCTGATGTGTATGACGCCGGCTTCTGGATCCGCGCCCGTGGCAACCATGAGCTCGGCAACCACGTAGTGACCAGTTTCTGGGTGGCAGGCTAGGCCGACGCTCTCGATGTTCCTAAGGGGGGGCAAGAAGTTGTCGCCCTCGGGGCGGTCGGGTACATCGACGGCGATAGCCTCGATCTGGCCATCGTCGGCCCTGCGGAAGTGGCGCACCACGACGAGGTAGCTGTCGGTGGGTTGCTCGTCGAAGTGGGTGCCGTAGTTGGGCGCGATGCCGAAGTGGACGAGGAGGCAGAAGGGCCCGGTGGCGACGATGTAGGGGTACATGTCGGGACGCTCGGGGATGGGGTGGGAACCGGGCCCCGCGGTGACGAAGGAGACCCGCGGCGGCGGCGCGACCGTGATGGTGAAGTCGGGTTCGCCCGCGCCGAGCGCCGCGTGCTCCGCCTCCGCTGCCACCGCGTCCGTGTTCACGTTCACGACGCTCTCCTCCAGCTGCGCCTGCAGGGCCTCTTCGGCTGCGTTCCCGACCGCGGCTTGACCATCCTGCGCCTCCACCGCCGCATCCACGACCGCGACTTGCTCCTCGGCTTCCTCGACCCCGGCGTGCTGTGCGTCCTGCGCGTGCGCGTGCGCCCCGGCTCCGGCGACCGCGGCTTGACCATCCTGCGCCTCCGCCGCCGCGTTCAGGGCCGCGACGTCGTCGTCCTCGGCTTCCACGACCCCGGCGTGCTGCTCGTCCAGCGCGTGCCCGCCCTCCCCCGCCTTCGCCAACCGCGGCGTGCAGCGCCTGCGCCTCTGCCGCCTCGTCCACGGCCACCACGTCCTCCTCGGCTTCGACGACCCCGGCGTGCTGCTCGTCCTGCACCTGCTCGTCCTCCTCGGGATCGATGACCTCGGCGTTGTCCACCGCGTCCGCTTGCACGTCGACGTCGCCGGGCGGGTGGACGTGGAGCACGCGGTATAGGATCACCCAAGGCCTCTCCATTGGCGCTGGCTAGTGCGCTTGGCTTCCCGCAACGACGGAGAGGGAGAGGGAGAGCACGTTGGGGCCGTCGCGGCGAGGGTGGCCGGTGGGGTTTGGGGTGATTTGGTGCTGGCGTAGCGATTTGGTGGAAAATGGAAGGGCAGGATGGTAATATATTGAACAAAACGGTTACGCCTTCTTCACGAACATTCGATCCAGCTTGGGTCATGACGGGCCTTTGCAGGCCTAACCCAAGCTCCATCAATACCAACTTACAAATATTCTATGTTTCAAAAAAAATAGAAATATTTCATAAGAATATAGGTTAAATCATCAATTATCCAATAATTTGTGAATTTGATCTTCTAAAATATAGGAGGAAGAAATAGTTTGGTACCCACAAATGCAATTTGCTTTGCGATGAATATGTTGTGTGCTACTTCCTTCATCCTAAATTATAAGATATTTGACTTTTTTACTCCAACTTTGACCACTCATTTTATTTAAAAAATTTGCATAAAAATAGTCAAATTTGAGTTATTTTTGAATAACTTGTGTTAATAAAGCAAGTCACAGCAAAAGAAGTGATATTTTGTAAAAAAAAAAAAAATAAGAATAAGACGAGCGGTCAAAGTTGGTAAAAAAAAATAAACGTCTTATAATTTAGGATGGAGGAGTACTTTAAGTGCATAAATAGTAGGGGAATTTTGCCATAGGATACTATAAGTGTAATACGTTCTTTCTTTCGCTGGACACTGAAAAAATTGAGATTTACTGAAGAACACCTTGATTCTTGTTGAATTTTTTGGTGGACACCATGCCCAGTCAAATATTTTTATAAAATGAATATAATATCATATAAGTGCCACAAAATTATAGCATAAAATTTGTTAGACCCTACATGATGAGAACTACAGTAAAACATTGTTTTGCATTGAAATTTTATCTCTCTTCATAAATAAACAAATTTAACCATGGTTAACTTTATTTATTTATGAAGAGAGGCAAAATAGTTATTTTCAGTGCAAAACAATATTTTAGTGTGTAGTTTGAAAGTTAGAATAGGTATGCATATGTCTGCTCATTGAATAGCGCTTACCCAAGATGTATTAGAATAAGCAATCCTAGGATCTTTATACATGTTTTCGGTATTTTATTGACAATACAATTGTCATTGCCAATGACATATGGTTTCGTGTCAACTGAGGGAACCATATGGGAGTACATACCCTTTCGTCTCAGTTAAGGGTATCGAAGTGTTCCCCAAGAGGGGTTATAGGGGTGGATCTGGTTGTAAGAAATACGTTTAATATATATCCTTTATTTTCCTACTAGTCTAGGTATAGTGTAGCTATGTAAGATTTGGAAGGAGGGAACTCTGACAGATCCACTCTGCAAATGTCTTGGAATGGAAACGTGAGCGGTGGAAATGTATGTGCCTTCCAAACTACCTGATGCTGCGTGCTGCTATTCCTTTTTCCGTCGAGGCTTGTACCACTACCACCAACACCAATGACGTCACAAATGCAACGGAAACGGAACTACACACAGCCACGAGGATAGTGGAGAAGAATCTTCTTCTGCTGTACCATGTGTCAGACTCTGGCATAGATGATCCCGTGCGGCACGCACCCGCGCGCGGCGTGCAGTGTGCAGGAACAATTATTCCTTGGTCGTCTCCGTCGGTCCGTCCTCCATGTGTGTGCGTACATTTGCATTGGGGCCGGCTAAGGGGTACAGGCGTATAGCACGGCCACCGCCATGATCTTCGGCTACGGCCGACACGGTCATCGTCGGCATCCTCTCCCGGGTCCCGGCGGCGAACGAAGGCTGACGAGAGCATCTGTGCGTGCTGCTACAACTTCACTGGGTACGCCAACGCTATGTACGCGCGTTGTTCTTAAAGCTGGCGAGCACCGACGACGCATCGCCAGCGTCGATGCGCCCGGCGCCCCGGCCCCTCGGGGAAACGTGACCAGCCCATGGTGGACTATAAGACGATGTTGTTGCGATTGCTGAAGCTGGTTGGATTAGTTAGTTAATGTGCTAGCTGTACAAGTTGGTCGATCCATGGACCATAGGTTTGCAATGGTGCACACGGTGACATATTCTTGAGATCCTCCGCCTCCCGGCCTGCCCCCATCCACAGCGACTTCACCACGTCTATCCTTGCTACCCCCCCCCGGCCCACCGCGCTAAGCCGGGCGTCACCGGGCCATGCCCGTGCCTCTCCCGCCACTCCCGATCCAACCGTCATCCTCCACCACCCTGGGCGGCGGCGACCCACTGCCTTATCCTACGGCCTAGCCTATCTCCCTTGAGCCGGTTGATGTAAGGCAACCGCCTCGGTTAATTGTTTAATGGAGACTGTTGCCTTATACCGACCGTCTCAATTAATCTCAATTTCTTGTGCAGTAGTGCTCATCTGTGGCATGAGAAGAACAACGTCTATAATCAATCTCGATTTTAGGTGTCTATATATAGAATAGGAGATGTGTAGAAAACTATATACTTGTATATATACTGGCCTCCACAAACACTCTCCAAATTTTTGCATGGACTGATTGTCGGATTTTAAGGCGAATTCGCCTTTATAGCGTGTTTGGTTCGCCGGGTTGATCGGTCCTGAATTATCCAAATATAGGTTCGCGCCTAACAATGGCATTTGGTTCACATCAGAAGCTTGTGCCATTCATCATCGGTTCACTGTTTTTTAACTCCCCCAAGCAAATCTGGAGGAGCAACCTTGCTCTGTTTACTTGGCATAATCTGAAGCTGAATATATCGCAAATGCAAATTCAGCATGTAAGGGCATTTGACTTAGTAGACTACTCAGTGAAATGCTTGGAAGGAAGGTGCCGGCCTGAGCTAAAACTGTTGGTGGATAACAAGTCTGCTGCAGTTTTGAGCAAGAATCCAGTAACCTATGGAAAAAGCAAAATCAGAACGCTTTTAGGAGTAGTACTGGAGGAGCTCCTCTCTGGTTACTTAGAATGCAGCCATTGAGACATTTTTTTTACAAGAATGCAGTCAGTAAGACATTTGGACGTACTAGTAAGATGCAAACTGGGTTCAAAACAAATGCTGTCAGGACGAAAATTCAGAGAAAACAAATTGACAGGTAGTGAGAGAATGGAAGAAAACCCATCAGATTATGGTAGGCAAGATGTTTCTATTAGCCCATCACATCATTCATGTTGAGCCTCAGCTTCTATAACATCTCCAGAAGAAAGCGTGTACACATAAAACACAGAGCAGTTCATATCCCTTCTTTTCGGTCGTCCTGACCAAGTTTCCCAATTCCCATGGCTAAGAATAGCATCGCTCATGTCCACCATTGGCTTCCTCCTCGGTGAGCTGAGATTTGGAAGTCAAAAACTCGCTGCATATCATTCTGGCAGTGGCTCGTAGTCGATCTCCCCTTCGTCCACCGGTCCACCATCCCTTGGTGACTCGTAGTCGATCTCGCCTACGTCCACCGGTCCACCATCGCTTAAATCCCCATGGTCTGAAGGATCATCTGGATGATGCCCAGCGTTTGGTGCTGTTTCAGAGAAGAAATGGTAGTCAGGCAATGATGAGTGGGAGAACACCAAACTATTTACACAGTTGTCATCACAACGACGTTAAGTTAATGTGATTGGAGGTTTGTCTTGTGTGTTTATTGGCTATGCAAAAATAACACACAAGTACTTGCTAGGAAAACTATTAACCAACCGGATCCAGTTTTTGACATACATTGACACTGATAGTGATCCATACAAAATTGCCAAAAGAAAATCTATAAAGGTCGATGCAGCATATGTCATACAGTGTCACTTTTTATAGGAAAAAAAGAAATCCATCATGTAAGAAAAGATTGGTTATAAAGAACGAAGTTAAATGCACCCAGTAACTCTGCTGTGACAAGGTGAAAGAGCAATTTCTTTTGAATACCAATATATGCAATAATGGAACATCCTATTTATGCTTTATGGAATGATCAGAGCCTCCTAACATCAGCTCAAGCATTGGCACAATCAAGTTATTTGTATTGACAGAAATGTGATCTCAAACTGCATTCACAGAAGAAATGGACACCGCTACCAGTCAACACAGAATCACAACAGAAACGTTAAAATTTTGATAAATCCCTCATGAGAACATGATTGCCCCTAATATGAAGTGCATGCTAGATTGCTACCTTTGTTGAATGTGTAACTTCAATTAGTTCAGCTAATGCGCTATGTGCAGGTTGATGAAATACATTTTCAGTCAATAAGGATCAGAAACAGAGAAATGGAAATAAGTTAGTTAGCAATTGAGTCTGATTTTAGTAAGGAAGCCAAAACTAGATTATGGTCATGTATATTGTATCCAAATGAAGGAAGCAAGACATGTTTCTAAAACTAATTCACAAACCATGTCACAATGAAACACAAATACATGAGATCTTTACTTTTCTCACCCAGCAGCCTATAAAACATGGAATGCAATACTAATAAGAAGTACAAGGAGCTCAAAGGGCACATGCATGTTGATCACTGATACATGCAGAAAAATTGTTCAGGCAATTCAGTTGACAATTGGAGCATGTAAAAGCAGAACAAGCAACTAGCAGATAAACATCTACTCTAGCAGTAGAAATCATTTGCATGCACGACCTCGAGGCTGAGGCGGCCGACCTACGTTGTGTAATTCGCGAGTAATAGCTTTTAGGCTCGGCGCTTAGGGGAGAGAGCAATTTGTACAACATGTAGTCCCCAAGCGCTCCGTTTGAACAATGTACTAAAAACCTCCTTCTTAAATACAAAGATGCGCAAATCTTTTGCGTATTCGAGAAAAAAAAAAAAAAAAATTGCAGCAACACAACTGGACGAAAGAAACAAGTACAGTAGAATTTGCATTCTGCATCATCTTTCTAAAACTAACTCACAAACCATGTCACCAGGAAACACACAATTACAAGAGATCTGTACTCCTCTTGATTAACCACCTATAAAACAGGGGGGAATGCAGTACTAAGAAGTACAAGGAACTCAAATAGCACATGCATGTTGATCATTAATACATGCAGCAAAATTGACGTGGTAGTATTTCTTACCTTGATCCGCGTCCAGGTTCCAAGTGATGAGGAAGCGACTTGTGTCCGGCTCGTCGTGCGGGCCTGGCCTGTTCAGCGGCTGGTATTCCTCACAGTGCACCACCGTGTGCTCGGGCACATTGACGCCGAAGAGTCGGTGGTTCAGGGAGAAGTAGACCACATTGGAGTTCACCGGCGAGACGCCCACGAGCATTGGAGGGTTCTGCGGCAGCCCGGTGTTGGCGTAGCTCTCGTTTGCCCAGATGTCCGCGAAGCTTTCGCTATAGTTCGTTCGCCACATCAATGGGATGGCCTCCAGGTCTCGGTACCACATCTTCACCCTCGCCGCTTCGTGGGGATGGAAGATGATCTCCACGTACCGCAGCAAGTTCTCGCTTACAGCGATGCAGCGGCTGCTGTGGAGATCCGGCACACCGACTCCGACGAGGAGGACTCGACCAGGCGGGAGGCGATGGAAGTTCAGCATCTGGTCCTCCAGGTCCGGTTGCTCGAGGTCGCAGCTGACGACCCCCCACGAGAGGTCGTACCACAAGACCGTGGTGTTGACGGTGACCGTGCCGTGGGGTACCCATTGCCGTGGGCCACGGTTCTCCACCAGCAAGGGGTTAGCGAAGTAGTTCGACTGCCAGACGCCAATGTCCGTTCTGATGCTGATGACGGCGGCTTCTGGATCCGCACCCGTGGTGACCATGAGCTCGGCAATCGCGTAGTGACCAGTTTGTTGGATGCAGGCTAGGCCGACGCTCTCGATGTTTCTTAGGGGGGGCAAGTCGTCATCGTCGTCGGGGCGGTCGGGTACCTGCACGGCGATCGCCGCGATCCGGCCATCATCAGCCCTGCGGAAGTAGCGCACCACGACGAGGTAGCTGTCGATCGGTTCCGGGTCGAAGTTGGTGCCGTGGTTGGGCGCGATGGCGAAGTGGGCGAGGAGGCAGAAGCGCCCGGTGGCGACGATGTAGGGGTACATGTCGGGGTGCTCGGGGTTGGGGTGGGAACCGGGGCCGGCGGTGAGGGTGGAGAGCCGCGGCGGCGGCGCGACAGTGACGGCGACGTCGGGTTCGCCCGCGCCTTGCAACGCGTGCGCCGCCTCCGCTACCGCTGCGTTCGGGTTCATGTTCAGGACGCCCTCTTCCAGCTGCGCCTGCAGGGCCTGTTCGGCTTCGTCCCCGACCGCGGCTTGGCCATCCTGCGCCTCCGCCGCCGCGTTCACGGCCGCGACTTGCTCCTCGGCTTCCCCGACCCCGGCGTGCTGCTCATCCTGCGCGTGCGCGTCTTCCACGGCCTCGACGACCTCGGCGTGCTGCGCCTGTGCCGCGGCCTCCGCCGCCGCCGCGTTCACGGCCGCGACGTCGTCCTCCTCGGCTTCCTCGGCCCCGGCGGCGTGCTGCTCGTCCAGCGCGTGCCCGCCCTCCCAGCCTCCTTCGCCAACCGCGGCGTGCAGCGCCTGCGCCTCTGCCGCCTCGTCCACGGCCACCACGTCCTCCTCGGCTTCCCCGACCCCGGCGTGCTGCTCGTCCTGCACCTGATGCTCGTCCTCCTCGGGATCGATGACCTCGGCGTTGTCCACCGCGTTCGCTTGCACGTGGACGTCGCCGGGCTGGTCGACGTGGAGTACGCGGCATAGGATCACCCAAGGCCTCTCCATTGGCGCTTGCTGGTGCACTTGGCTTCCCGCGACGACGGAGAGGGAGAGGGACAGCACGTTGGGGCCGTTGAGGCGAGGCTGAGGGTGTCCGCCGGTGGGGTTTGGGGTGATTGTGGTGGTGGGCTGGTGGCGTAGCGATTGGGTGGAAATGGGAGGGCAGGATGGTAATTTATAGAACAAACCGTTGCTCGGCCTTATTGACGAAGATTCAGTTCATTCGCTGGGCCATGATGGGCCTAACTCGAGAATACAATGCCTATCGACTTAGAAAGGAACACTTACAAATATCCCGTAAGAATATGGGTGTAATCCTCAAATAACCAATAATTTTTACAATTGATCTTCTAATAAAATATAAGAGGATGAAATAGTTTGGTACCCATAAATGGAATTTGCTTTGTGACGAAAGTAAGGATCATTATGTGCATGCTATTTTGAATGGATAAATAGGTCTTGTTTGGCCTATCTTCTTAACAAGTTCCGTAAGCTCTTTGAAGCTATTTTGTTCCAAATAGGTCATTCACAAACATCTTTAAAAGGTGAAGCTTCTGAAACCGTGAGATATGAAATTGTGGTGGGATGAAGTTGAAAATAGTTTTTTCCCCTTCAAAGGTGAAGCTCCCGAAACATGCTGAGACATAGAATTATGGTGGTGGGATGAAGTTGAAAATAATAGTTTTTTGTACCGTGTTCAGAAGTTAGACTTGCACCCCCCCCCCCCCTCCTCGTGGGGTGTGTGCACGGACTCAACCACTGGGGTGGCACAACAAGGCACAGCCGCCGGGGCACAACAATCCATCGCTGAGCATGATTGGCATGGCAGGGCAACAAGGCCAATGGCCATGACCGTCGATGGAGAGGTCTCTGGTGTGTCGGGCTATAGCATCCACTAGCGGGCGCAACCGTCCATGTGCGACCATCTCCGGCCGTGGGGGTAGGCGTGGCCACCATCAGGCACGACCGGCAGAGCAAGGGTCCTAAGGCCATCGCAATAGGACACGAATCGTTCTGAGGATGCTGGCAGTGAAGAAGAAAGAAGAAACTTGAGCAGAAAAAAGGAAGAAGAAATAGGAGATGATAGGAAAAAGAAAGGACATTGTCGTCATTTCACTTGTAGAGAGATATTTTACCAAAAAGACCATTGAAGTAGCTTTAGCTTCATTGATAGAGCTGCTTATAGAGTTAAAGTAAAAAAATATTTTTATGAGTGAAGCTGAGTTATGCTAAATGGGCATAGTATCACACCGTACAACTTTTGGTGTTTGACACTAGTCAGCTTTAATCTTTATAGTTGATAGTCTTTGCGTATAGGTATGCATATGCCTACTCATTGAATAGCGCTTACCCAAAATGAATTGGAATAAGCAGCCCATTCTTCATACATGTTTATCGGTAATTTTTTGACATTTCAATTATCAATGCCAATTAGATATGGTTTCCTAGTGACGAGGGAACCATATCGGAGTACAGGTACCCTTTCATCTCAGCTAAGGGTATCGAAGTGTTCCTCCAAGTGAGGTGGGTTATAGAGGTCGATCTGGTTCTATGAAATGCTTTTAATATCCTTTGTTTTCCTACTAGTCTAGGTATAGTGTAGTTATGTGAGATTTGGAAGGAGGGTACTCCGACCGGTCCACGCTACAGATGTCTTGAAATGGAAATGTGGGTGCCTTCCAAAACTAGTCGAAAACTATAGTGGAAAAACAACAATCTATAAAATCCGACAACCCCCCCCCGAAAACCCAAAAATGACACAAATTAAAGCAAATTACATCAATTTTGGAAGAGTGTGTGTTGTGACCAGTACTACACACATATACAAAGTAGATAGTTTTGTGAGAGGACGAAGACGACGGAATATTTGTTCCTGCGCTGCACCTGCATGCCGTGGTGCCGCACAGGATCATGCACGCGAGTCGACCACAAAGTACAACGGAAGATTCTCCACTGACCTATCCTCGTGGTTGTGCAGTGTAGACGTACTAGTTCGTTGCATTCGTGACGTCATTGGTGGTACGAACCAGTTCCGTGAAAATAGGAGTTTGTTGCAGCATCAGGTCATTTCCTCCGCCCCAAAATAACCAGTTTAAGAAAAATAAAGCCAATTTTTTATAAATAATACTAAGTATTATCGATTAGTATCATAATTAGTATCGTCAGAAAGATCTTTGAATCTAGTTTTTTTAACAAAATTATTCAGAGATATAAATATTGCACGTATTTTCTACAAATCGAGTCAAACTTGTGGCACGAAAATCGAAAACGACTATTGTTTTGGGACGGAGTAGTAGGTGTCGTCAGAACCCTCAAGACACGTGCTTGCTCTAAGATGCGGTTTACTAAAAGTGAGCGACTAATTGGTGGAGGCAATTGCAAATTTGCCACTGCTTGATCGAACCGTCCATTTCAAGCTTGCCAATAGGTAAAATGGAAATATACCACCGGGACTGTTATTCGAGCGCGGTATACTATTGTGAATGAAAAAAAAAAAAAGACAATAGATTTTTTTTTTTTCAAATGGCCCATTACGTTTTGTGACTACCAACTTGCTGCGGCTATCGTCTATCTACAGACACGGTATGTACTGTAGCAACATTGTGCTCCGCACCGTAGGACCAACAGTATCATCTAATTAAATTACTGTTTGTTTGTCTATTAAATTAAGTTAAATTGCCTGATTGGTAGAAAATAAAATGCACCAAAATATCTAATATCAAATAATTTTAATTAATTTATCGAGCACAAAATATGTCTTGGTGGTGCATTTCATTTGAACCATAGATGTTAATCTTTTTAGATAATAGAAATAAATAGGGCTTCATCCTCCTTGAAGAAGAGGAATTAGAGGACCTTAGTACAAACACCACACGACAAAGTACCATACTACGAGTTTATGAAACAAAACTGACTCAAAACTCAATTTGTGAAATAAAAGGCAATCCAAAGGACGCAAAAGAATTTCATAGCCACATTATCTGAGCATTTTTCACGAAGAATGTGATATTATAGAATTTGATGCATTTTTCTATCAATTGAAAACAGTTTAATTTGATTTAAGGACAAACAAACAGTAATTTGGAACATGGTACCTATCGGTACAGTAAATGAGAAACTCTGCTCCCGTACGGAAGGGTAGAACTGCGTGTATAGATAGATGCAATGTAGCAGCAGCAAGTTAGTAGAGGCACGAAATGTAATGGGGGCATTTTGAAAATTAATCTTGTACTCCCTCCGTATCATATTTAGAAGACGTTTAGGACATGAATACGTTTACCAAAAAGTGATTAATTATAGGATATTTTTCCATGTTTACCCATATTAAATACCGCTGCAGTTGTCACCTGCACAAAAGTTATTACTAGCTGAATTGGTTAGGTCACCGCGTCCCCAACCCGATGGGCAGGGTTCGAAACCCAAGGGCGACACTTTTTTTGCTATGCGGGCACGTTATTGGCTGCGATTTTCTGCCGGACGGCCGAGCGGCGCGCGTGCACGCCAATAAATACCGAGGCCGGAGGCGTAATCACGTCCAAATGGGTTGTCGATTGGGTGAACGTCTTCCTTTACCGCAAAACGTTTTGGCTCCAGAACGTTTCCTAAATAGGATACGGAGGGAGTATTGTTTTTTTCACAAGAAATCAAGAATGCACTCGAACAACAGTCCCCGGTGGTAATATTTCTGTTTTACCTGTTGGCATGCTTGAAATGGACGGTTAAAAGCAGCGGCAAATTTGCAATTAACCTACACAAACTAGTCAAACATGCACGAGTCTTGAGTTCTGGGACCTACCAACTAACTACCCGATGCTGCATGCTGCTATTCCTTTTTCCGTCGAACTGATTTGTATTTTGTACTACCAGTCAATGACGTCACAGATGCAATGGAAACGGAACTACTCCGTACAGAACCACGAGGATAGTGGAGAAGAATCTTCTGCTGTACTATGCGTCAGGGCTCTGGCGTGGATGATGATCCCGTGCGGCGCGCACCGCGCGCGGCGTGCAGTGTGCAGGAACAAATATTCCTTGGTCGTCTCCGGCGTCCTCCATGTGTGCGTACATTTGCATTGGGGCCGGCTACGGGTACAGGCGTATAGCACGCCAGCACGGCCACAGCGCGCCATGATCGTCGGCTACGGCCGGCCGGTCATCGGCAGCCTCCCGGCGGCGAAGGTGTGCGAGTGCGGTGCGCGGCTGTCGTCGATCGACCCCGACACGCCAGTAAGCCATCTGGGAATCCACTTCCGGAGGCAGGCTATGTACCTAGCGTTCTTGAAGGCGAGCAGCGACGACGCATCGCCAGCGTCGATGCGCCCGGCTCAGCTCCTCGGGTAAACGTGACCAGCCCACGGTGGACAACAAGACGACGTCGTTGTGATTGCTGAAGCTGGTTGCATTGGATTATTAGTTGGTTAATCTGCTAGCTGTACAAATTAGTCGATCCATGGACCACATGTTTGCAATGGTGCATACAGGCTACAGCGACATATTCTTTAGATCCTCCGGTCCCCCACCGGCCTGCGAAGAACGAACTCCTGGTCACCACGTCTATCCTCGCTGCCCCCTAGCCCGCCGTGCTAAGCCGGCGTTGCCAGGCCATGCCCGTCCTACTGCCTTAGCTGTTTAAGGAAGGTGGTTGTCTTACACCAACCGCCTCAGTTAATCTAATTTTTGTTATTTAGTAATGCTTGTCGGCGGTATGAAAAAAACAACGTCTAAAATCAATCTCAATTTTAGGCGTCCATAGAATAGGAGATGTGAAGAAAAATATATAGTTGTATATATACTGGCCTCCACACACTCTCCAAAATTGATGTAATTTGCTTTGACGGTTGTTGGATTTTATAGATTGATGGCTTTTTTTTACTACAGCTTCCCACTAGTTTTGGAAGGCGCATTCACCTTTATAGTGTGTTTGGTTCGCCGGGTTGATCGGTCCGGAATTATCCAAACATAAGTTCGAGCCTAACAATAGCATTTGGTTCACATCAGAAGCCCGTGCCATTCGTCATCGGTTCACTCGTTTTTTAACTCTCCCAAGCCAATCTGGAGGAGCAACCTTGCTCTGTTTGCTTAAATTATTAACTGGCTTATTAGTTGTTTCAACAATTTTTCTCTCAAACAAATCAATCGAAATGAGCTGATTTATAATTAATTCCAGTTGAACGATGACCCAGGGTTCTACATGCATGTGGAGTGAGCTCATGCCGAATCAAGCTGATCCTTAAACCAAAAACATTGTTACAACGTAGACATGTCAATACCAAAAGTTATGTGGCGCGATACTATTTATAAATTTAAAGTAGCACACAACATATTCATAGCAAAGCAAATTGCATTTATGGGTACCAAACAATTTCTTCATCCTATATTATAGAAGATTTTTTCGCGACCAGACTGTATGCCTATTTTTCATTAAGAGAAAAGCAATAGAATTACAGCCAGAACACGGCAGCGTACCAGAGGCTAGAGGCCTATGGTTACTGCAGAAGAGTCCCTGAACTATTGGGTTAGCTTAAGCGATTACATGCTGGCACCGTTGTGTGACCAGAGCAGCTCGACGGTTGACAAGGGCGCGTAGCCTGCGTCAGCCTAGGCCGACGCCTCCCTCATGACAATGGTGACCACCTCGTTGACGTTAGACGCCGAGCCGTTGAAAACTCTCGAGTTCCTCTCCTTCTAGATGCATCAAGAGACTAGGGGTAGTAGAGAGTCGAAGATTGGACGGGGCGCGGCATCGAGCTGTCGGCGTTGCACCAGCCACCATGAGCCAACGCCGTCCACGTTAACTGGCACCAAGTTGGTCAGGTTGAGCGGCGCGAGAAGCTCAAACCAGACATGGCGAGCAAAGACATAGCCCAGCAACAGGTGTTCGACGGTTTCCGCATGCTGGCAGCAGAGGGCGCACTCGTTGTTGTCCTTTAACCAATGGCATTTGTGTCGTTCGGCTATCCATAGCCTACGGTGAAGGGCAAGCCAGAAGAACAACTTGACCTTTGGCGGCGCCCTAGCGTGCCACAGCTCCCTCGCGCCCAGCAGCCGCACTGAGCCGACAAAGAAGGCTCGGTATGCAGAGGACGCACTGTAGATGCCGGAGGAGGACCATCTCTAGACAAACTTGTTTAGGCGTTCCTGGGTGCAGGGTGGCCGCGCACAAGACGTCCCAGACCTTCAGATATTCACAAACGACCTACGTCGTTAGAGCATCGGTGATGTCCGCCACCCAGCGGTTGGCAGATAGCACATCGCGCAGTGTCTTCCTCCTTCCGGCCCTCGAAGTTGCCGCGTGCAGCGCAGGCGTGAACTCCCGCAGGATGCCCACCTCCGACCACCGGTCTGTCCACGTCTTGGCAAGCGCCATCCCTCACGATGACGGACATGCTCGCCGCCAACATAGCTGCGACACAACGCTCGATGCGCGGCGGCAAAGGTGGCGCCCAAAGATCGTTAAAACTCGGGGCGGGAGAGCCATGCCCACCGAAGCCATAGCGCGTAACCGAAGAACCGTAGGTCGACGATGCCCAGCCCGCCAAGGTCGGCAGGCCTGCACATCGTGGGCCAAGCAACCCGGCATTTCCCGCCGGAGCAGGAGTCAGATCCAGACCAGATGAAGGCGCGACGTCGCTTGTGGATCTGCTGGATGGCCTAGGGCGACAGACAGCATGCGATGCTCATGTGTACCGAGATGGCGGACAAGGTAGACTTTGTTAGGGTCACCCAGCCAGCGTTTGTGAGCAACCCCGCTTTCCAAGTGGGGGATCCTAGCAGCCACCATATCTACGATAGGCTGCTCATCCGCGCGGCTCAGGCGAAATTATTGGATAATCGAGGATTTACACCTATATTCTTATGGAATATTTCTATATTTTTTTAGAAACATAGAATATTTGTATTCTAAGTTGATATTGATTGGAGCTGCTTGGGTTAGGCCTGCAAAGGCCCGTCATGGCCCAAGCTGAATCGAATGTTGATGAAGAAGGCGGAGCACGTAACCGTTTTGTTCTATATATTACCATCCTGCCCTTCCATTTTCCACCAAATTGCTACGCCACCACCAAATCACCCCAAACCCCACCGGCCACTCTCGCCGCAACGGCCCCAACGTGCTCTCCCTCTTCCTCTCCGTCGTTGCGGGAAGCCAAGCGCACCAGCAAGCGCCAATGGAGAGGCCTTGGATGATCCTATGCCGCGTGCTCCACGTCGACCCGCCCGGCGACGGCGACGTGCAAGCAGATGCGGAGGACAACGCCGCGGCCGGGGACGGGGAGGACGCGCAGGCGCAGGACGAGCAGCACGACGGGGTCGGAGAAGCCGGGGACGGGGAGGAAGCTCTGGAGCAGGACGAGCAGCACGACGGGGTCGGAGAAGCCGGGAACGGGGAGGGCGCACAGGCGCAGCACGCCGGGGACGAGGACGACGAGGATGACGTCGCGGCCGTGAACGTGGCGCTGGACCCGCAGGCGCTGCTGGAGGACGCGCAGGCGCAGGACGAGCAGCACGCCGGGGACGAGGAAGACGAGGAGGACGTCGTCGCGGCCGAGAACGTGGCGCTGGACCCGCAGGCGCAGCTGGAGGAGGGCATCCTGGACGTGAACACGAACATGCTGCTGGCGGGGTGGTTGCACGGGGTGATGCTCGCGGTCGGCGGGCCCTACTTCACCATGACGGTGGCGCCGCCGCCGGGGGTCTCCTCCCTCGCCGCGGGCCCCCGTTCCCACCCCGCCCCCGAGGGGCCCGACATGTACCCCTACATCGTCGCCACCGGGCGCTTCTGCCTCCTCGTCCACTTCGCCATCGCGCCCAACTACGGCACCAACTTCGACCAGCAACCCACCGACGACAGCCACCTCGTCGTGGTGCGCCACTTCCGCAGGGGCGGCGACGACGGTGCCCAGATCGCGGCGTGCATGGAGGACGTACCCGACCGCCCTGAGGACGAAAACGACGACATCCCCGCCCTAGCCAACATCGCGAGTGTCGGCCTAGTCTGCAACCAAGAAACTGGCCACTACCTGATTGCCGAGCTCATCGTTACCAAGGGTGATCCAGAAGCCGTCGTCGTCTACATCGCAACGGACACCGAGGAGGGCTGGGAGGACAACTACTACCCTAACCCCTTTGGGGTGAACAACCAGCGGGAATGGGTGCCCCACGGCACGGTCACCGTCAACAGCACGGTGTGTTGGTTCGACCTCTCGTGGGGGATCATCAGCTGCAACCTCGCCGAGCCGCACGCGGTGCCGCCGTTGAAGTTCCACCGCCTCCCGCCTGGTCGTAAACTCCGCGCGGGAGCCGGAGCCGGAGCCGGAGCCGTGGCGGACCGCCACGGCAGGCGCTGCATCGCTGTAAGCGAGAACTTGCTGCGGTACGTGGAGATCATCTTCTATCCCCACCAAGCGGCGACGGTGAACATGTGGTACCGAGACTTGCAGGCCGATCCATTGATATGGCGAATGAACTATAGCGAAAGCTTCGCGGACATCTGGGCAGACGAGAGCTACGCCCAGACCGGGCTGCCGCAGAACCCTCCCATGCTCGTCGGCGTCTCGCCGGTGAACTCCAATGTGGTCTACTTCTCCTTGAACCAGCGACTCTTCGGCGTCAATGTGCCCGAGCACACGGTGGTGGACTGTCAGGCCTATCAGCCGCTGAACAGGCCACTTGCGCTGGACGACGAGCCGGTCACAGGTCGCTACCTCATCACTTGGAACCTGGACGCGGAACAAGGTAAGAAATACTACCACATTTCATTCAGCAGGCAAATCATTCCTGCTCTGCTTGCCTGTTTCTTTCACCCAGTTGTGTTTGTGTTACTGCAATCCGGATATCATGCATGCAAATGGTTGATGCTGCTGGAGTAGTTGTGTGTCTGCTACTTGCTTGTTCTTCAGTTACATGCTGCTCCCAATGTCAACAGATCGAATTTCCTGATCAATTTTGCTGCATGTATTAGTGATCAACATGCATGTGCCATTTGAGTTCCTTGTACTTCTCACTTCTCAGAACTGCATTCCCTGTTTTATAGGTGGTTAATCAAGAGGAATACAGTTCTCTTGTAATGTGTTTCCTGGTGACATGGTTTGTGAGTTAGTTTTAGAAAGATTGTTCCCAGGACAGGGTGATGCAGAATGCAAATTCTACTGGGCTTGCTTGTTTCATATCCAGTTGTGTTGCTGCGATTCAGATATCATGCATGCATATGATTCCTGCTGCTGGAGTAGCTGTGTATTCTGCAGTTGCATGCTCCAATTGTCAACAGATCTAATTGCCTGAACAATTTTTCTGCAACATGCATGTGCCCTTTGAGTTCCTTGTACTTCTTAGTTCCTCGTAATGCATTCCCTATTTGATAGGTGGTTGGTCAAGAGAACTACACATCTCTTGCAGTTGTGTTTTGTGGTGACATTGTCTGTGAATTAGTTTTAGAAAGATTGTTCCTAGTACAGGATGATGCAGAATGCAGTTGTTGTTTTCCTTACTGTCAGCGACCTATTCTTTCTCATGCAGTAGATAGATAAGGATCAGCTGATTTGGTTAGTCGGTTGTATAGGTAGGGCCACTGCATGAGCTCCTGGTCTTCAGCTGATCCTACTTCAGGCTAGCACTTAGTTGTGAACGGCCATCAGTGCTTGGGCACTCTGTATTTATACCTGCGCACTGTCAATGGAAAGAGTCGACCATTTTCTTTGGTTTTTCTCTTACATCGAATACTAAAATTAGACTCAGTTGCTAACTAAGTTATTGCCATTTCTCTGTTTCTGATCCTTACTGACTCAAAATGGATTTCACCAACCTGCACATAGTGTATTAGCTGAACTAGTTGAAGTTACACATTCAACAAAGCTAGCAATCCAGCATGCATTTCATATTAGGGGCAGTCTATGTTCTCGTGAGTGCTTTATCAATCATTTAACGTTTCTGTGGTGATTCTCTGTTGACTAGTAGTGGTGTCCACTTTTTCTTTGACCGCAGTTAATACAAATATTTTGATTGTGTCAATGCTTGAACTGATGGTAGGGAGGCTCTGATTATTCCATAAATAGGATGTTCCATTATTGCATATTGGTATTGGGATGAAAATATTCTTTCACCTTGTCGTCGCAGCAGAGTTACTTGTTTCATTTAACTTCATTCTTTATAACCAATCTTTTCTTACACGGAGGATTTCTTTGTTTCCTATCGAAAAAGTGACACTTGCATCGACTTTTTACAGATTTTTTTCTTTTGGCAATTTTGTATCGACCATTATCAGTGTCAATTGATGTCAGAAACTATATTGCCCTGATTAATAGTTTTCCTAGCAAGTACTTGTGTTGTTATTTTTGTATAGCCAGTAAACACACAAGAGCAGTTAGCCGTTCTTGTAATAGCAGAGTAACAAGCCAAACCTCCAATCGTATTAATTTAACATCGTTGTAATAACGACTATGTAAAATGTTTGGTGCTCTCCCACTCACCATTGTCTGACTACCATTTCTTCTCTGAAACAGCACCAAACGTTGGGCATCAGCCAGATGAACCTTCAGACCATGAGGATTCAAGCGAGAGTGGACCGATGGACGAAGGGGACATCGACTATGAGACGCCATCGGAATAATATGCATCGAGTTTTGACTTCCAAATCTCAGCTCACCGAGGAGGAAGCCAATGGTGGACATGAGCGATGCTAGTTCTTAGCCATGTGAAATATGGTCAGGACGACCGAAAAGAAGGGGGGATATGAACTGCTCTGTGTTTTGTTTGTACATGCTTTCTTCTGGAGATGTTATAGAAGCTGAGGCTCAAAGTGATGGATGGGATAGGCTAATTGAAAATTTTTGGCTGCCATCATCTGATGGGTTTTCTTCTACTCTCTTGCTGCCTATCAGTTTGTTTTCTCTGAATTTTCGTCCTGTTTTGAACCCAGTTCATATTCAAATGTCTTACTGGCTGCATCTCTATCTCTACAACATTTAGATAGTTTAGACTTTAGATAGTATAACATTCAGAGTCTCAGAGAGTTTTTAGGTAGTTGACATGCTCATCTGAACAATTTTGGCAATGGACCTGAAAATGATGCTAATACTAACATCAAGGGAATAGTTCTCAGTACAAGCTTGCTGTCCAAGTCTGATTATTGGGGTGAACCTGAAAAGGTTGAATGTAAGTTTGTAAAATTGTAGCATTGTATGTTTGGGTTGCAGCTGGGGTGCATCCATCTTTTAACTTGGGCTGAAGTGGTTATTTGGATGCTCTTTTTTATTAGTTTGGTTTGGTTTGGTTTTCAGAAAACTGCATGCTATTGCAGTTCTGAAAATGTTGTAACTTTATTTTCATTGTGCCTATGTTGTTTTTTCTGTTCCAGTAATTTTTCTATGACCATGGTGGTGCTATTAGCATGCTGTGAGCCTGAATATTCTTTCTGAATCTGAAGCATATATCTTCTATATATTCTTCTGAAAATTGATTGTCACTGTCCAAGTTGTGACTTGTCTGAAAATGTCACTCTGCAAGTTGTGACTTGATTGTTGCAAACTGAATGTAAGTGTGATCTTATTTGCTTCTCTGGATCCCACACTTATTATTGTTGGTAAATATTTCACATGTATCCTTCATTTCAGATAATGTCATACATTCTCTGAAATCTGAATAGTTAGTTTTTTTACTGACCATACCTCATTTACTCAAAATTATAGTTTCTATCAATTCAATCAGATGCCTAGTACATCATTTACGATTTTACTGAAATGGCCAGATGGTATGCTATAATTCTCCGAACTTCATTATCAAAAATAATTCTCCATACTCCACATTAGAATTTAGAGAATTGATACATACAATTATGTTAGCACCTCTGTTGTGTGTAATCCGGTAGCAGCAGTGACTTCAGAGGAGCAACAGAGAAGCAGGCCTCCTCAGCCCAAGATCAACACGCACATCTTTGGGCCGGAGTGGGTCAGCTGCTGACGAGGCGCTAAGGAAGAAAGAAGGCGTATTCTCTATGGGTGGAAAACGTATTTTCTGTAGGCTACATATATCCATCTTCTTGTAGAAGGGGCATTCAGAATTGTAACATAGCCTCATCTCGACTATCATGTTCTTGCTACCCGTCCCGAATTCCTTTCGATCTCACGTGATTGCTAACAAACTGGTACTTAGAGCCTAAATCTTGGAGCTCCACAAATATCGACCATGGCCATTTCACTCCATCCACGACAAACTCAAGGTCATGCGTGGGACCATGTCGGTGCTGCAGACGGTGCGTACGGCGTGCATCGACATAATGGAGAACCCCAGGATTTTTATATATTTTAATTCTTTTTTAATTAATATTCTAAAAATAACCGCACCCAAAAAAATATTTGCACGACATAGCCCTTTTTTTCGCGCCAACGTCCGTGGGCGCGACCAAACAACGTTGTCGCGCCACATGCATTGGCGCGGCAAGATACGGCACTTTGGACGCCGTTTCCGGCGTGGAAAAGCTTGTCGCGCCACATGCATTGGCGCCACAAGTACTGTCCCTGTCGCGCCGGTGAACGGGCGCGACAAGACTGAATTTTCAAAAATCATAACTCTTCAATACTACGTTGGATGGAGATGATTTTTATATGAAAATTGTAGCTCTCGATGAGATCTACAACTTTCTAGTTTTGAGTTTTTTCATTTGAAGCCGTTAAGATGCTCAAAAAAATTATATAAAGTTTCAGCACCAAAATAATCGCGTATTAGCGCTTGATTTTCAAAAATCATAACTCTTCAATACTATGTCGGATGGAGATGATTTTTATATGAAAATTGTAGCTCTCGATGAGATCTACAATTTTCTTATTTTAAGTTTTTTCATTTGAAGCTATTAAGATGCTCAAAAAAATTATATAAAGTTTCAGCACCAAAATAATCGCGTATTAGCGCTTTGTCGCGTCATACAAATAATATCGTGTGCTGGGCGCGATCAACGTGTCGACGTGCACCGGAGGGCTCGGCGCTGGCCTCCACCGCTGCTGCTCGCTGCCCAGGGTGAGGATCTCTTAGGGCTGCTTGTGCTGCTCGGCGCCCCGCCATGCCGGGACGCCGTGGGCGGCGGCGTAGACGCTGAGGATCTTGTTCTCCCCGTCGTGGGGACATGCCCAACACGTACGCCGACAACGCCTTGTTGCCGCTTCGCGCGCCGGGATGCCGGTGACGCCGCCCGTGGCCGGGTCGAGCACGCCGACGGGCGGTCGTGCCGCCCGTGTCGACGAGGCGTAGGGAGGCCGCCGGGCACACCGGTGGCCGTTGCCTTGCCTGTCCAGCCGCGCGACCGTCGCGCCCGGTCGCCACGCCTACGAGCTTGAGGTTGACGTGGGAGATCTTGGCATTGGCGGTGGCGTGACGGCGGCGACGAAGAGCGGGTTCGCCTTTGCTGCTTGGCCGCCCCACCGCGCGCAGGCAGTCGAGGAGATGCGTGGGGCGGGTGCAGCTGCCCCGCCATCGTCGGCATCCGTGGGGAGGACGGTGCCGATGGCCCTGTTGCGGGCGGTGCCGCTAGCAGGTATGCCATCGAAGTTGAAGCCGAGTTACTACTCAAGAAAATAATCTAAGTTTTCAACACGAATATGCTATATTATTTCCCGAGCTTTTTAACGATTTCAAATATAAAAACTCAAAACTACAAAGTAGTAGGTCTCATTGAGAGCTACAATTTTTGTATAAAAAAGTATTTTCATTTAAATTCATACAAAAAAAAGATATTATTTGTATGACGCGACAAGTGCTAATACGCGATTATTTTGGTGCTGAAATTTTATATAATTTTTTTTGAGCATCTTAACGGCTTTAAATGAAAAAACTCAAAACAAGAAAGTTGTAGATCTCGTTGAGAGCTACAATTTTCATATAAAAATCATCTCCATCCGACGTAGTATTGAAGAGTTATAATTTTTTTGAATATCAAGCGCTAATACGCGATTATTTTGGTGCTGAAACTTTATATAATTTTTTTTTGAGCATCTTAACGGTTTCAAATGAAAAAACTCAAAACTAGAAAGTTGTAGATCTCGTCGAGAGCTACAATTTTCATATAAAAAATCATCTCCATCCGACATAGTATTGAAGAGTTATGATTTTTTGAAAATTCAGTCTTGTCGCGCCGTTCCGGCGGCGCGCGACAAGACAAGCATCGTCGTGCCAATGCATGTGGCGGGACAAGCTTTTCCACGTCGGAAACGGCGTCCGGCGTGTGCCGTATCTTGCCGCGCCAATGCATGTGGCGCGACAACGTTGTTTGGTCGCGCCACGGACGTTGGCGCGACCAAAAAGGGGCTATGTCGTGCAAATATTTTTTTGGGTGCGGTTATTTTTGGAGTATTAATTATAAAAGGATTAAATTATATAAAAAATCCAGAACCCCATGGGCAACTGCTTCGGGGATCTGGAAGCTACCACCAAGGTTTTTCAATGATTGGAGGCCAAGGATGAACGTGACGGTCCATGGCGTTGGTGCTCTGCGCAAGACGATGAGGCCAAGGATGAATTTTTCCTTTTTTTGACGGGGAGAATCTAAAGCTTTTGTTGAGCGGAGGTGACTTGTGATGACTATTTTGATATGCAATGTGTCACATGTAAGTCAAATTTTTTAACTTTGACTAAATTTATAAAAAATACATATAACATTTGTCCCAAATAAATTAATTATAAAATTATATTCTACGATCTATCTAATAATGATACTAATTATATATTACAAATACTAATATTTTTTTTATGCATAATTAGTTAAAGTTTTTAAAAAAATTAACTTGTCGGGAAACAAGAACAGCTCCAATTTTAGAATAGATGGAGTAATAAAACTTACAAAAAATTGGAAACGTAGCTTTTACATAGGCAATGACATTCAGCATGCCTGGACTGCAGGAGCATCCCGACTACGTACCACTAGCAGTTAGTATCCGTAGCTCTGCCTGTTATGAGTGTTTTTTTTTTTTTTTTTTTGGAACGCCCTGCTATATGAGTATTAGCAAGCTTGAAATGGATGGTTCAAACTTCAAAGCAGCGGCAAATCAGCAATTACCTCCACAACCTAGTCGCTCATATTTACGAAACCATATATGCATCCTAGAGGAAGCACGAGTAGTCTTGAGTTCGACGACAGCCTCATGGCATGGCATGGGGCGCATATGCAAGCAGTGCAAGCGCACGCAGCGGCGAGCAAGCCTGGGCTGGATGGAGTCGCTGGTGTCAACGTCCCCCGCCCCGCCCCGGAGGTTGACACAGCCGCTTGCGCGTTCTTGGAGCTGGATGACGACAACGCACATGCATGGCCAGCTTACGTTGATGCGCCCCTCGATCGGGCCTGGAAACGTGAGCCACCAGCCCACGGTGGACTACCGATCAAGTATAATAATAATGAGACAAACAAAAAGTGATCCCAATCAGCCCTCGTTCGTTTAGCCCCTAAATCATGAGGAATGAGAGAGAATGAAGGGGATTGAGGAGAAATTTGATTTATAGGGGATTTAATCTCTCCCAATCATCTTTTTGTTTTAAGTAAGCCGAACATGCTCTCAAGCTATTTGCATCGACAGAAACATGATCCCAACAATCAAGTTACCTTCAACCTTCAGAGCTTAGCAGCCAGGGAACGGGAATTTGACCCAAGTTCCCGTTGTCACGTTCCACGTTTTGGGAACGTTTTCGTCCCGAAAACATAAATGTTCCCGTTCCAACGTGTAAAATCACACCCCAAGTTTCCGTTTCTATTCTAGTTCCAAAAACCGGGATGAGAACTTGGCTGCTAAGCTTCGGAACTAGCCTTCTCTCTTCCAATGCATTGTAGCTGGCCGGCACTCATCGACGGGCCCTTGCCTCACCGAGGGGCGGAGGCCAGAGGAGAGAAGGCGGCGGCCAGAGGAGAGAAGGTGGGGCCGGCCGGCCCCACCACGGGGTCGGTCAGCGCCCTAGTTTCTCCTCTGGCCGCCGCCTTCTGGAGTCTTCCTCCCACGCCTCCTTAGAAGCCAAGCAAAGTATCCCAACGTTGATTTTAGGTCGGTTTGATCCGACGGTGCACACAAGATGAAGACGCGGATCGATGACGTCGCGGTTCCTTGCCCCCTACTCCACCTCGGCCTATATAATGACGCCCCAAGGCCCATTCTAGAGGCATTCTACACTCCGGTGCTTCATATTCTCTGCATAATTAGGGTTAGGGTCCCTTTAGTTGATCTAGTTCTAGTTCATCTAGATGTAGCAATTAGGAGAGACTAGTTCTTCTAGATCTAGTCTTGTTTAGAGATTAGAAAGATTGAATAGAGGAGTAGAGATTCTGGAGGAGCTCCGGCCTGTCGGCGCTTCTTCATGGCTGTATTCTTCTGGATTCAGATCCCTCGCCCGGAGCTGCGTTCTGAGGTACTTTTGTACTTACCATTCCGATTTAAGTAAGCAACTTGTTCTTATTCGTTCTTTGGTTCACATCTCATATTGAGTGCTTTGATCTTGGTCATTACTTGGTTGAAGTAGTATTTCGTAGTGTAGGCGTGGTGCCTAGGCCAGTTTTACTTGTGAATGTCCCCTGATTAGCCGGATCTGTGGTAGCTCGCGCAGGTGACTTTATAGCTGCGTTGAATCCTCTGTAGTCCACATCCCGTTGATAGGACTGATAGGCTTATAGGTGCCTGGTAGGAGATTACTCTGTTTCTTCTCCTATTCGGGTTACTTGTCCGATAAGACGATATTATATAAAGTTTACCGGAGTCAGAACCAGAGTGCATTAGCTATTTCCTTTTTCTTAATATGATCTAGCCTAATTGTAGGGTTAAGTCTATATACTTTGTTATCATCACAACTGTTCCCTGTGGATACGATATTTAAAACCTCCGGGTAAAATGTGACACTGGTATGATATCTGTGCGCTTGCGGATAATCCTACTTAAACCTTATTTAATGGAGTGCAGTTAATTTATACCAAGAAGCATTTTTGGCGCCGTTGCCGGAGAACGGTTTGCTGATTTCGACTTAGTCTAGTTTAATCTTGTATAATACTTTTATCTTTTCCTATTTTATCCCATTCTCTTCATTATTTTTGTGTTCATCCTTATGGATGCTTTTAATTCTATTTTTATCTGTCTTTATGGCATGTGCAAAAGCTTCAGGCCACTAAAATCTAATGAACCTATCATAACACCTGGCTATGAACTACACCCATGTTTAATTAATATGATTCGGGATAAACCCTTCTCGGGAGATGAAGAGAAGAACTTATCACCCGAACTAGACACGGAAGTCTTAGTAGCTAAAACACAATCATTTGATTCCCAAGATTTAGCTATCAATCCTAAACCTTTGAAATTCCACTTTGATGATTTAGACTTCCAGTTAGCTAAGATGCTCGTAAATCAATGCACATCAGATCTTCTTAGAAGAGCATCTTGGAAAAAGTATTGTCAACTTCCTTTCCCTCTTAAAAGACATTAGGAAGAGTTCAAGGATGACATGTCGAGTGATGCCATAGAAGGAGAGCCAAGCCACTTAGGAATAAATTCTATCTTCTCCCCTTCTATGTCCACCGTAAATTTCTTTGAACCCATCTCTAAACCCATCCTTGACCCCAATGTATCTTTTTCTATTAAACTTCATAATGACTCTAGAAATCTATCAAGACATCTTAAGAATAAGAGTCATAAAGATTATAGAAATACCCTTGAAGAGCAACAACAATGGCAGGAATGCGTAGAACATACTAGAAATACATATGCTATTGTAAAAGAATGGATGGAAGAGGACGAAGCTTTAGCACTAGCATCTAAACTTGGTCTTAATGGTGAGTTTAAATCAATTTCTTTAATGAATATAACTCATCCAAGTTTAGAGAAAGCTTTAGACGGGACTAACCTTGGAGGCATCAATTCATGAGAAATCCTAGAAAATAAAACATCAAATAAATAGGCATGAAATAATAGGGACAAACTTGTTGTCTATAGACATCCATGAAGAAACACCCCTGGAGTTTGAAAAGGGGGATCACATCAATGAGTATGGGAGTTATCTCATTAACACTTTATCAAATCCATGCTCATATGAGAAATCTCCTGGATCAATTAGTCTCTCTAATATTACCACACACGAGATCTTTAACCCCCTCTTTTTACCTGTTCATAAAATCATTAAAAGGATGGTTGTAGATACACAAGTTTATCATAAATATTGTAGATCTCGTTGTAATCTTGATATAGATGCACAAAAGCTAATGTTCTAGAGGAAACCACCTCACCAACTTGAAGTATAATAATCGAGGGTTTCCCAAAAATAACTTTGTGTCCTAAAATAACCACTCTTAAAAATAAATTAAGCTTGCACCTTTAGCATAGTAATATAATTGTCAAAATATTCCTTTGGTATTTTTGTCACTGACCATTTCAGGTTTGAAGTGAAAAAAATAATTAATGGCAGCGCCAGTATGACCAACCAATCATTATGTAATATTATATCCACCCGAACTTAACTTTGCTTTGCAAAATTCAAGCTTGGGGGGATGGTCTTGTTTAGAAAATCCTATGTTGCTAATATCGGTTACTTCTACCTTTATTCAATGTGTTAATCATGCTCTTTCATCTCTGTCTGAATAACATTCAATAAACTTTCATGTTACCTTTGTTTGCTATAGTATGCTTAAGGTTTGGAGAAAATTCATACACCTTTTGAATTAGGCATGGTGCTTAGTTTAAACTGTTTTCTTGAGTCATAATTAGACAAAGTGTTTAGTTTGATTTTTTGAACTCAGAGGTGTGTTGATTTTACTTTCAAAGGCTTTTTGAATTAAGCGTGGTGCTTAGGTTAAAATATCTTCCTAAGTCAAATTAGACGTGGTGTCTAGGTTGATTTTTGAACTAATAATATACTGTAGTAGACATTAGATATTTTATAGACTAACCCCTGCAGGAAAACTTTTAAAATTAATTTGGGTAAGTCAGGAGATGAATTCAATTCAGATATAAGACAGAGCAAATCATGAATTTCAATAACTTTGTAGAAGAAGACACAACTCATTCATCATGGATGTAGAAATTGTGAACATTAATGATTCATTCACTTTATCTTCTACTGCAAGTTACTTTGCCTTAAGCCATGTCTGTATAAAACATGATCTATGCTAAAATAATATCAATACTATCTTTTCATTAGCATAGACAGAATAAAATAAAATACTGGATAAGCAACCTATGTTTAAAATTTATATACTCCTTCAGGTATGTATTGTTCACTAATACATTACGTGCATAATAATGACCGGAGTAAAAAAAGAGTCAAAAGATCAAAGAAGCAAAAGATGGCAAAAGAATAAGTGTAACAGGGAGAGACAAGATGTCCATGAACAACTTAAGATGCAAGAGAAGGAAAAGGACCACCAGTCATCTACCCTTCATCACTTAGTGCCATCACGCTCTAATAATGAAGGTAATATTCTAAGGTAAGTGGTTCTTGCTCTTCTCTTGATCTTGGTGCATATAAATACACAAACATGTTAGAGTTACAACTTAAATTGATTAACCTAATTAACTCAACATGCTTTGTTCTTTAAAATTGTTTATGGCACCGTTCCCTTAAATCTTAGTCTTAACCAAACAAGCTAAAATATTATATTCGATCTTGGGAAGACGATAGTCATACTTATGTGAAAATTTATATTGAGAAGACAATCCTTCTATTGGTTAAGTATTTTCATTCTTTTCTGTCATGTGAACTTGAATGCAATATTCAATGCTTAATCTTTTGATCTTACCACTCATGTCATAAATAAACAAATCAGGTAACACCAATTTTATCTTGTTCAATGTGCCTAAGGATGGAGAAAAAATAAAAAGAAATAGATTTGATTCTGTTGGTGTTTTTTCACCAGCAGAGCCTATGCACTTGATCTCTACCTTGGTTTTACAAACAGGACACACGTCGAGCAAAGTTTATTAATTCTACAAGTGAGAGTTCTGTGAACATGCACACAGAGCAAGATACTGCCAAAGCTCTACTTCAACCTGCTGGCCAAATTAAAGAACAAAAGTGACATCATCATCACTAGTGGTACGCAACTATCAAGACCTCCATCTCTCAAGATAGAGAGATACATAAGAGTGGAAGAAGAAGACCTATCGGTAAACTTTAAATTTCGTACCCTTGCCATGAGGTAATATGGTAGTTATCTAATTAATTAGTATTCCTATCTACATTAATAATTTCACTTTAACATATTCATCTTCATAAATATTAAAAAGAAAATAAAATAAAATAAAAATCTTTATTGCTTCATTTATTGCATCATAAAATATTGAAAGCCCCACGTGAATAAACTTATGGTAACCCCAGTGGGAATATTTACTGCGGTGGCATAAAGAAAAATAATAATAATAATAGCTTCTATATTTACTTTCTTGCATTATGAAAAAAAGCCTAAGCCCCATAAGAATAAATATTCTCTGTGGAGGCATAAAAATACAACTATATATCATGCACACATATTTAATTTCAGCATAATTAAACTAAAAAATCCTAAAAAAGAATCCTGTTAGAATCACAATTCAAATCAACTCATAAGAATAATCAATTACTTTTTGGCTGATCGCTAACCTCTTATCAAATTAAATTGCCTCGAGTTTTGGTTTTCTTTTGGAGTATAATTATGCAGGGACAACATTAGGACAAAGAGAGAGTCTATTAGTGGCAACCACCAGGAGCGCTGCCGGTTGGCTCGCTCTGAAGATCATCGACACCAAGTATTGCAAACATCTAGCTTGGGGGAGGAGCATCCCCTAGTTATCAGGTAACTATACCTAGGCGATTATCGAGTCTATTTTATATAGTCATAAAATATCAAAAATATATGAGCACATGAATATTCACAATAATATCATAAAAAATATAAAAATACCAAAAATATATGGGCATATGAAGGTCCATGTCTTTAGAGTTTTCTGAGTCCAATAGAAATGAATAAAAACCAAACAAAATACGTATCTATATATTAAGTTGTGATCATAGAGTGTGTCTACAGTCAGTCTAGTTTAGAGTCAAATAAAAACTAGAGAACATTAAAATTTTATCTTGGAGATGATGAATAGTTGCTCTACCGTAATTCCTTTCAAGTGCCTAGTTTTCAACCATGAATTCTCCTGAGATTTTGGACATGACTACTTTGATATAAGAATTTACTCTGAACCTGAAATTCGTGGAGGCATATGCTTGAGCTAAGTCTAGGTAACTGATTGATATGATACATGAAGGTCTAAGTTGCTATTTATCTTATTCCTAACATTACTAAGTTCTGAGAGATTTATTTTGAAAACCCAAAATCTTACATGATGAGCTCTTGTATGATAAAGTTTAATTTCCTACCAAAGCCATATATGATACATTTAGAGTTAGGAAAACCTTTGCACATTCATGCTTTGCTTGCTTTGCATTGAGTTTAGTCAACCTTTGTTATATACCTTATGAGAGTCTTGTCATGCTTTTAAAATCAAGATCACTTACACACTCCACCTACATATGCATTGCTCCTACTCTTGGAGTAAGCGTAATTATTTTCTATTTTCATCCAGATCCACCTTAAAAATATCCTACACTAGGAGTAAACACCCAAAAATATACTCTGTAGAACAGCCCCCATTTAATTGCTCTAAGTTCTTATCATTATCTCTTCGATTATTTATATTCAAATGATGCATGTGGCTATGCAAAAGTATTAAAAAAAAGAAGAGAAGAAGAAAAAGGGGAGTAAAAGATGGACAAGTATCCAACAATTAAAACAATAGGTACATGTCCGCCTCCTAGATTAAAAAAAAGAGAAAAAGAAAGAGAGAATAAAGATAGCCCATGTTTTTCCGTAAAAAGTTCTAAGGAGAGAATTATCTTCAAAGAGCAAAAGTAGAATTAGGATTAGCCACTAAATACCATATATACACCTATCCACCATATTCCATACACATGCACATCTTGATTTGATTGTATGCCTCATTTCTCTGTGGATCCATTGTTTGACTTTACAACATATGAATTGCAAGTATGCTCATCCTTGTTATTCCCACTCCTGTAATCTCCACTATAAATCCTTAGTTGTAGGAAGGCATAATATTATTAATGCCTCAGTGAGATCCATACATACTATATATTAAGAGACTTGAGGGTATCATACAATTAAGCTCTGAGTTTTATTTCAAAAAACTTACAAAACTCTGGAATATTGGTACTGTGAAGAATTTGAGACATAGTGCTTGACTTGATTCTTCTATCTTTCGATTGCTCAAGACTTATGCAAAAGCTATAAAACTCCATAGTTAAAGGTAAAATGGGCAAGTTTGAAAGTTAGAGCAGTTTTGTCTAAACCGGAGGAAAATTTATTTTTTAAAACAAGTGTGCTTAAAAGAAATAAAAGTATTGTAGCAACTCCCCGATCTAAATATATTAATAATTAGGCTTGGGTTGTTTGCCAAGAGACCGGCAAAAGATAAGCTTGGGGGAATTGTTGACGGTCGATAACGTTAATATTTATTAGAACTTTAGACATGAAAGGACACAGGAATACACACTAGTCTAGGGTTTTAACTGACAATTTCCACGAGTTTTGGTGATTTCATATTTTTCCAGGGATTATTCTAGAAAAGTATAAAAGAGGGGATTATAGTGCATAATTACCACGAAACTTATCCGCGACGGAAAACATCGTCATCAGGCTCAGGAAGGGTCTAGAAGACACCCGAAGCAGCGGGACCCACAGAGGAGAGAAGGTGGGGCCGGTCGGCGCCCTAGTTTCTCCTCTAGCCGCCGCCTTCTGGAGTCTTCCTCCCACGCCTCCTTAGAAGCCAAGCAAAGTATCCCTACGTTGATTTTAGGTCAGTTTGATCCGACGGTGCATACAAGATGAAGACGCGGATCGATGACGTGGCGGTTCCTTGCCCCCTACTCCACCTCGGCCTATATAATGACGCCCCAAGGCCCCTTCTAGAGGCATTCTACACCCCGGTGCTTCATATTCTCTACATAATTAGGGTTAGGGTCTCTCTAGTTGATCTAGTTCTAGTTCATCTAGTTCTAGTTCATCTAGATGTAGCAATTAGGAGAGACTAGTTCTTCTAGATCTAGTCTTGTTTAGAGATTAGAAAGATTGAATAGAGTAGAGATTCTAGAGGAGCTCCGGCCTGTCGGCGCTTCTTCATGGTCAGAGTTCTTACGATTCAGCTCCCTCGCCCGAGCTGCGTTCTGAGGTACTTTTGTACTTACCATTCCGATTTAAGTAAGCAACTTGTTCTTATTCGTTCTTTGGTTCACATCTCATATTGAGTGCTTTGATCTTGGTCATTACTTGGTTGAAGTAGTATTTCGTAGTGTAGGCGTGGTGCCTAGGCTAGGTTTACTTGTGAATGTCCCCTGATTAGCCGGATCTGTGGTAGCTCGCGCAGGTGACTTTATAGCTGCGTTGAATTCTCTGTAGTCCACATCCCGTTGATAGGACTGATAGGCTTATAGGTGCCTGGTAGGAGATTACTCTGTTTCTTCTCCTATTCGGGTTACTTGTCCGATAAGACGATATTATACAAAGTTTACCGGAGTCAGAACCAGAGTGCATTAGCTATTTCCTTTTTCTTAATATGATCTAGCCTAATTGTAGGGTTAAGTCTATATACTTTGTTATCATCACAACTGTTCCTGTGGATACGATATTTAAAACCTCCGGGTAAAATGTGACACCGGTATGATATCTCAAAACTTGCGGATAATCCTACTTAAACCTTATTTAATGGAGTGCGCTTAATTTATACCAACAAAGAACCCAAAGATCGAATCTTTGGCTTTCATTAAGCTTTCAATTGCGGGCCTAATTGGTTACAATTCAATTTTGCCAAGCCAAATATAGGCAAGTTTAATAGATTGGGCACCCAATTGGTATGGTGCCAAAGTTTTGGCAATATTTTCCAAAATTTTGACAAGACAAAAACATCTTTTTCTCTCGTGTTGGTAACCAAAAATCAACCTTCATTGGCTTACCAAAACATTCACTTTCCTTAATATTGGTGTGACTATAATTTGGCTTGCCCTAAAATTGGTTTGCAACCAATCAGGCTTCATGCACAAATTATTAGCGAATTTAGGATTGGTAGGTAGTGTATGTACTGATTGGAGTTCACTTGGGTTAGGCCTACAAAGAAAGGCCCATCATGGCCCAGCGAATGAACCGAACGTTTGTGAAGAAGGCCGAGCACGTAACATAACGCCCACGTAGAAGTTACAGGTCGGAGGACAGCGAGCAGCGATGAACATGCATGATTTACAGCCTTGCAGGTCGGAGGACGGCCGAGAAGAGCAATTGCGGCCGGCGCCGGGGCTCCGGTTCATAGTGGCGAAGGAAGGAAGAGCAGCGGCGCGGCCAATGAGAGAGTGGCGGCAGCCACCATGGAGAGAGGCGGCGGCCGAGCGAAAGATTGCGGCGCTTTTCCTCGTCTCTGGCTTGTGACTTTGCGAGCAGGCAACTTAGCCGGGTTCGCATCGAGCCGCCAGCCGGGAGGCGTCGCGAGCCAACACGGAGGCGGAGTCAGTTTGTTCACGCGTCGTCGTTTGAGTGGTCATCCGCACAGCGCCTAGGTGTGGACGGTCCCTACCCAATTTTTTCCCCCACGGTGGACTACCAATCGAGTATAATAATGAGACGAACAAAAAGTGATCTCAATCAGCCCTTGTTCGTTTAGCCCCTAAATCATGGGGAATAAGACAGAATGAAGGGGATTGAAGAGAAATTTAACTTGTAGGGGATTTAATCCCTCTCAATCCCTTTGTTTTAAGTAAACAGAACATGCCCTCAAGCTATTTGCATTGATAGAAACATGATCCCAACAATCAAGTTACCTTCAACCTTCAGAGCTTAGCAGCCAAAGAACGCGAACTTGACCCAAGTTTCCTTTCCCATGTTCCACGTTTCGGAAACGTTTTTGTTTTGGAAATGTGAATGTTTTCGTTCCTATGTGTAAAATCACACCCAAGTTTTCGTTTCTGTTCCTGTTCCAAAAACGGGAAGGGGAACTTGGCTGCTAAGCTTCATAGCCACCCTTCTCTCTTCCAACGCATTGTAGCTGGCCGGCACTCATCGACGGACCCTTGCCTCACCGAGAGGTGGAGGATCCACCTATCTGGCAAGTTGTGGCGGCCACCAAACCTGCCAGCCACCACCCCTTCATGTATCTTCGCCTAAACAGTGCAGCATCAGCAATTAACGCTTGAGAAAAAAAGACAAGGTGGCCGATTCTACTTGTGGGTGGGTTCAGGATGTCTGTGTAAAAGCTGGCAACCCAACATCAAATCTTTGGCTTTCATTAAGCTTTCACTTGCGGCTTGATTGGTTACAATCCAATTTTAGCTAAACCAAATATAGGCAAGTTTAGTAGATTTGGCACCCAATTGGTATGGTGCCAAAGTTTTGGCAATATTTTCCAAAATTTTGATAAGACAACAACGTCTTTTCTCTCGTGTTGGTAACCAAATATCAACCTTCGTTGCCTTACCAAAACATTCACTTTCCTTAATATTGGTGTGCCTATAATTTGGCTTGCCCTAAAATTGGTTTGCAACCAATCAAGCTTCATGCACAAATTATTAGCGAATTTAGGATTTGTAGGTAGTGTATGTACTGATTGGAGTTCATTTGGGTTAGGCCTGCAAAGAAAGGCCCATCATGGCTCAGCGAATGAACCGAACGTTCGTGAAGAAGGCCGAGCACGTAACGTAACCGTTTGTTCCATAAATTACCATCCTACCCTCCCATTTCTTTTTCCACCGAATTGCTCCTCGTCCACCACCAAATCACCCCAAAACCCCACTGGCAAGAGTCTCGGCGCCTTCGGCGTATCGAGTTAGGGTTTCTCGGTGCGACGTCCGCCGCCACGTCCCCTCCATCTCATTCCTCCTCCTCCCCTCGTTCCTGGTCTCGGATCATCACCATTGATCAGAGATAGAGTCCACGACCTTCACTTCCATCGTGTCCACGTCAAATCTCTCCGGTTTCGAAGCCCAGACCAAATCTGCTAGCCCGACCTGTCGCAAAACCGAGAGAGTCTAGGGTTTTAGGGCTAGTGTTGATTGACCACGATCATTGGACATCGTTCCCTAGACCCGGGGAGATGGAGTCAGTGGCAGGCATGATGGAAAAGATGAAGTTGTCGGAGGCGAAGAAGAAGGGAGTGCGGGTGTCCGCGACTGGAGGGGGAGCACTAGGGATGAAGAAGGAGGACCAAGCGATCGAAAAGTTATTGGCTGATCGTCCAGTGAATGGGGAGATCCTGACCCAAGCCCTGGGGAAAGTGTGGTGCCCAATGCGTGGGGTGGAGTGCAAAGATCTTGGATCAAACCACTTCCTGTTCACGTTCCCACAGCAGATGGGAAAGAAGAAGGCGCTGGAGGACGGTCCATGGGTGTTTGGGAAGGACCTGATAATCATGGTGGACTTCGACGGAAGAAAGAGGCTAGAGGACATCAGGTTTGACACTATCCCAATGTGGATCAGGGTGTCAGGCATGCCTCTGGGAATGATGAACAAGCACTCGGGGGAGGCGATAGGGAATGAGATTGGCGTGTTTGTGGACATGGATTTGGAAGAAGATGGCCCAGCTATGGGAGAATTCCTGAGAATTAAGGTGAAATTGAATATCACAAAACCTCTCAGGCGGGGTATATCACTGGTCTTAGTGGAGGAGGAGGAGCCGGTATGGTGTCCAATTGTCTATGAGTTTCTCCCTGAATTCTGCTACAATTGTGGCATTATAGGCCATACTGACAAGGGATGTCTGAAGGAAAAGGAAGTGGGTGGGGTGCTCCCGTATTCCAAAAAACTGAGATTTATCCCGGAGAAGAAGAGATGGGAGATGGGTAACCCAGGCTATGGGGGTAGCAGCAGGAGGTCAGGCTCTTGGCGCTCGGGGAATAGTGGAGAAGATGATAGGGGAAGTGGTGGCCTCAGAATGCAGCATTCGGGACCCTCTAGAAGCGGCTCTCTATCCTGGAAGAAAGATGAGGGTAAAGGTGCCGCATCATTGGAGGACGGGGAAAATGAGCAGGAGGTAGAGAGCCCCCTAAAGAAGTTTATCCCTCCACATAGGAGGAATCAGCAGCAGAAGAATGTGAGTAAAAATCTATCTCTGACCCTTGAAGATGCCCGAGAGAATTTTGAGGGGGAGAAGGATGCTGCGCAGATAGGGGGCAATTCTCAGGAACAAAGGAGTGAGGGGACGGGGGGAGACATGCTGGTAGATAAGGTGGGAGAAGTTGGTGAAAAGAATAATGAAAGAGAGGAGGGGGGAAGGAGGAAACTAGGTTCCTACAAAAAGAAGCCGAGAGGTTCAGCTGGGAGAGCGAAAGCTGATGAGAGTGTGAAGGTGGGGGCTAAAAGAAGTGGGGAGTTTGAGGAGAAGGGTGAGCAGGGAGGAAGTAAGAAACTGAAAGGAGGAGAGGGAAAGGAGGACGAGACTGAAAACTCTGAGAAAGCGGGACTGGCGAACCAGCCCTGCGAGGACCAATGAAGATCGTGGCGTGGAACTGTCGGGGGTTGGGAAACTGCCCGGCAGTTCGGGGGCTTCTGGAGTTCCAGAAGTCAGAGGAGGCGGACATCCTTTTCTTGTCCGAAACAAAGTTGGATGACAAGCGAATGCAGCGTTTTAGGTGGTCTTTGGATCTGGCAAACATGGTGGTGAAAGATTGTGAAGGAAAAGGGGGGAATTGCAGTGTTTTGGCTGAGGGGGGTTGATGTGACGCTTTGGAACTATTCCAAGTATCACATTGACATGGACGTGGTGAATGAGGATGGGAGGACATGGAGGTTTACTGGTGTATATGGGGAGCCAAGTTTGGAGCTGAAACACAAAACGTGGGAAACTCTGAGGTCCCTAATTAGAATACCAGCAACTCCTTGGCTTCTTGCCGGGGATTTTAATGAAGTCTTGCATGCTCATGAGAAGGAGGGAGGGAGACAAAAACGACAAACATGCATGGACAATTTTAGGCGTGCACTGGAGGATTGCAGGGTGGAAGATTTGGGGTATGAAGGAGATATGTTTACCTAGAGGAATAATCAGTACACGGAGGCGGGGTTCATACGGGAAAGGCTTGACAGAGCAGTGGCAAGCTTAGAATGGAGACAGATGTTCCCAGAGTGCCGGGTGGTTAATGGGGACCCTCGGCATTCCGATCATAGACCTGTGATTATTCACACGTCGGCTGAATCATTACCCCAACCCTGGGCAGGTCCAGCAGGGTTCCGATTCGAAGCTGCTTGGATTGAGGATGATGGGTGCAGGGAGGTGATACAGAAGGCCTGGTCTAACGCAGGCTTGAGTGGGGGGGAGGGAGATGTAGCGAAGGCCATTAAAGGTGTATCGGGTGAGCTATCAAAATGGGGTCCAAATATTGTGGGGGAGCTGGAGAAGAGGAAAAAGAAGTTGAAAAAAGATTTGGAAGCTTGCCGTAGAAAGGGGAGGAGCAGAGAGATGATAGAGAAAGAAGGAGTGTTGAGTTATCAGTTAGAGAAGGTAGAAGATCAGTTAGATGCTTACTGGAAACAACGAGCGCATGTAAAATGGATGCAGGAGGAAGATAGAAACACAGCTTTTTTTCATGCTTCATGCTCAGAGAGGAGAAGGCGCAATAGAATAGGAAAACTAAAAAAGGAGAATGGGGGCTGGGTGGAGGAGGAGGGAGAAAAAAAGAGTTTTATTGCTAACCATTTTTCAAATCTTTTCAGGACAGGGGGCACCCGAGACATACACAGTTTACTTGATTGTGTGCAGTCAAGGGTTACTCCTATGATGAATGAGATGCTGGGAAAGGAATATACCCAGGATGAAGTATATAAAGCACTGAAATCCATCGGTAGTCTGAAAGCCCCAGGCCCCGATGGAATGCCATCTCTGTTCTATAAAGAGTACTGGGATATTGTGGGTGACAAGGTTGTGGATGAGGTCCTAGAGGTTTTGAGGGGTGGGGAGATGCCGGAGAGCTGGAACGACACAACTATTGTATTGATCCCGAACGTGAAACGCCCAGAAAACATAAAGGAGCTGCGGCCGATCAGTCTGTGCAATGTAATCTACAAGTTGGTGTCAAAAGTCATAGCAAACCGACTGAAGCTAGTGCTGCCGGAGATTATTACACCATCCCAAAGCGCGTTTGTCCCGAGGAGGCTTATTACGGACAACATATTAATAGCATATGAGATGACACATTATCTGAAGAAAAGGCGGAGAGGAAAGGATGGGTACATGGCCATAAAACTGGACATGAGTAAGGCGTACGATCGAGTTGAGTGGCATTTTCTGGAAGCAATGATGCTAAAACTCGGGTTCAGGGAAGATTGGGTGGAACTGGTGATGAAGTGCGTTACATCGGTCAAATTCAGAATTCGGGTTAATGGGGAGCTAACTGAAGAATTCAGGCCGTCTCGAGGCATACGGCAGGGAGACCCGATATCCCCGTACCTCTTTCTGCTGTGTGCCGAGGGTTTCTCAGCTCGGATCACTAGAGCAGAGGAGGAGGGGAGAATACATGGGATCAGGATCTGCAGAAATGCGCCAACGGTATCCCATTTACTTTTCGCAGATGATTCGCTGATTCTGTGTAGAGCGAACCCACAGGAAGCAGCCCAACTAAAGCACATTCTGGAGGTCTATGAAGAGTGCTCTGGACAACAGATTAACACAGCCAAATCGACTGTCATGTTCAGTCCAAACACTGCAACAGCAGATCGACAGGGAGTGATGGCAGGGCTGTTGATCAACTCTGAAACTGCTAGTGAGAAATATTTGGGGTTACCTGTTTATGTGGGACAAGCGAGGAGCAAAACCTTTGCTTATTTGAAAGACCGTATATGGCAGAGAATACAAGGTTGGAAAGAGAAATTGCTATCCCGAGCAGGGAAGGAAATGATGATCAAGGCGGTGGCACAAGCGATACCGGTGTTTGCAATGGGTTGCTTTGATATCACCAAGGAGATGTGCGGCCAAATTAGCTCCATGATTGCACGCTATTGGTGGAATAATCAGGAAAAGGATAAAGGGATGCACTGGATTAGCTGGGAGAAACTAGTAAGTCCCAAGGGTGATGGAGGCTTGGGGTTCAGAGACCTGCACCCTTTCAACACGGCCATGCTAGCCAAACAAGGGTGGAGGTTGCTGCAAAACCCAGATTCGTTATGTGCGAGATTACTAAAGGCAAAGTACTTCCCAAACACAAATGTGTTGTCAGCACAGGTGAGGGAGGGATGCTCATACACCTGGAGAAGTATTTGTGCGGGACTAGAAACTATGAAGCTCGGGGTCATTTGGCGAGTAGGGAATGGCCGGGATATTAAGATCTGGTCTGATCCGTGGCTTCCAAGAGGGACTACAAGGCAACCGATTACTCCAAGGGGGGCAAATCTGATGACAACTGTAGATGAGTTAATTGACCCGGGCACAGGCACATGGGATGTATCCCTGCTGGAACAAACCTTTTGGGAGGAGGATGTGCAAATTATCAGATCCATACCGGTGTATATAGAAATGACAGACATAGTGGGGTGGCACTTTGACAACAAAGGTATATTCTCGGTGAAATCAGCATATAAGGTGCACAGAGCAAGTTTACTGCAGCAGCTGAATCATGGTGCAGGGTCGGCAGGGGGAAGCAGCACAGCAAATGATTTCTGGGGAAAGTTGTGGAAAATAGATTGCCCCCCAAAGATTAGACACTTCCTGTGGAGGCTCAGTCACAACACTCTGGCTTTAAGGCGAAATTTGAGACGGAGGGGGATGGAGATCGACACCTTGTGCTGTATATGTGGAAGATTGGATGAAGATGCGAGCCACCTGTTTTTCAAGTGCAAAGAAGTGAGACCTCTATGGAGGGAACTGGGCTTGGATGGCATCAGGTGCAAATTGTTGGAGGCCAACTCGGCTAGGGAAGTCATGGAAATGGTGTTGGGCATGAAGGGAAAGGAGCAGCTCACAATAGTAATGCTGTTGTGGCTATGGTGGGATGAGCGTAATACATGGAGGGAGGAAGGGAGAAGGAGATCCGCAACTGAATTAGCGTGGTTTCTGACGATTCAGGCTGACCGGTTTCAGCAAACAAAGGGGAAGCCCGAATTGTCGGATTCTCGTCAGAGATCACTGTGGAAGAAGCCGGCGGCGGGGTACCTGAAACTGAATACTGACGGGTCTTTTGATCCGGTGTCGAGACAAGGTGGATGGGGCTTTGTGCTTCGAGATGAGGATGGACATGCTGTCCAGTCGGGAGCCGGAAACATGGAGCATCTGCAGGATGCCTTCCATGCCGAATTGATCGGTTGCCTGGCCGGTTTGCAGGCTACAGCTGCTTGGGGGGCTACACATGTTGAGATGGAAGTAGATGCATCGCTGGTGAAGGAGGCGGTGGAGACTGATTTCTACAGACTCTCATCGATGGGCGGCATCATCACCGAACTGAAGCTACTGATGCACGAAAATTTCATTACTTGTAAAATGAAGTTATGTAAACGATCCTGTAATCAAGTAGCACACGCATTAGCAGCTATTGGTAGCAAGTTTTCCAGTGGACATGTTACCACTTGGAATGAGGTGCCCCACGAGGTGGTGGCGTTGGTGACCGGCGATTTAGCCGAGTCTGATAAGTAATGAAAGTCAGTTGCGTCAAAAA
>JADLZL010005631.1:0-19251 GCA_015844335.1 Chrysopogon serrulatus | reverse complement strand
CTTGGGAACAACGGTGGAGATGCAAACCCTAAGGCTGGGTAGGAGGTCAGTCCGTCAAAGCGGGCCCTAAATGGGCTCTCGAGGGCGCCGCTTGTGCCCGGTCGGCCCCACCCCCGTGGGCGCGGGCCCCACCTTCCAGAAGCGCTTCTCGTGTCTTCTAGAGTCTTCTAGTGTTGGTTTCAGTTTAATTGATATCTTTTTGACCCGAACCCAAATAGGGCAAAACCATATATCCGCTTCGATCGCCTCGACGAGCTCTTCACAATGGTGCACTCTAAATCATCATTTGAGATACTTTTATTCTGTGCAAAAATTAGATATACCTGCAAACGATCAAGAACAACGAACTCGTGGAACTCTCGTTAGAATCAAGCCCTACAACTATGCTTTGGTGATTCATTTCATATTAATTTATGCAATAATTGATGGTATAAAATAGGCATTAAGGACCTCAACAAGTTCCCCCAGCTTTCCCCTTTGCTAGTCCCTTACAAAGCCTAGATTTGGATCAGAGTCGCTTAATTTTAACGCCTCAAAAGTACACATGCTTTCAAAACGTAAATTCCTCCTCCGATTAGATAAACCCGCTTCTAACTTTTAAACTTACTCATTTTTACCTTGAAGCTATGGAGCTCTTTTTAACTTTCATATGGGTCTTGAGCAATTGAAAGATAGAACAATCAAGTCAAGCACTATATCTCTAATTCTTCACTCAACCAATATTCAAGAGTTTTTATAAGTTTTTGAAATAAACTCGTATTTAATTGTATAACATCCTCGTCTCTTTAATATGTGTATTTATGCATCTCACTTGAGGCATTTATGTTGTCATGCCTCCTACAACTAATAATTATAGTGGAGCTCATAGGAGTGGCATTAAACAAGGATGAGCATACTTCCTTACAATTCATATATTGTAAAGTTAAACAATGGATCTAAAGAGAGTCAAGTCATACAATCAAAACCAAAGGTATTGTGTATGAATGGTGGATAGGGTGAATATATGGTGGCTAAACCTTAATTCTAATTTTTGCTCTTTGAAAAATAAATCTCTCCTCGAACTTTAGAACTTTCACTGAAAAAACATCTGCCATCTTTATTCTTTCTTCTCTCTCTTTTTTCTTCTTTCTTCTCCCTCTCTTTTTTTTATTGGTGGAGGCGGCATCTATACACCCATTGTTTTAAATGCTTGACACTTATCCATTTTTTTACCCTCTTTTTTTTTTCGTATACTTTTCTTTTGCATAGCCACATGCATTCCTTTGAATACAAAATGATTAGAGAGATAACGATGGGAAACTTGGAGCATTTAAACAGGGGTTGTCCTATGGGGTATAGTATTATTATTATTTTTGTGTTTACTCCTAGTGTAGAAGAAAAATAATTTTAAGGTGGATCTCGATGAAAAAGTAGAAAATGGTTCGCGCTTACCCTAGAGTAGGAGTAATCGCATATGCGGGTGGAGTGTGTATGTGATCTTGATTTTAAAAGCATGACAAGATTCTCATAAAGTATACAACAAAGGTTGACTAACCTGCCAATGCAAAGCAAGCAAAGCATGAATAAGCTAAGGTTTTCCTAGTTCATATGTATATCATATTCGCTTTTGGTAGGAATTCAAATCTTTGTCATACAAGAGCTCATCATGTAAGATTTTGAATTTTAAAGAGAAATCTCCTAACTTTAGTATCGCTAGAAATAAGATAAATAGTAGCTCTACTCTCTTATATCATATCCATCAATAACCTAGACTTAGCTCAAGCATATGCCTCCACAAGTTCCAAGTTCAGAGTAAATTCTTATATCAAAGCGCTTATGTCCAAAACTCAAGAACTTATTGAAAACTAGACACTTGAAAATAATTACTACAGAAAGCAACTATTCATCATCTCCAAGATAAAAATTTTATTATTCCTCGCTTTTATTTGACTCTTAGCAACTAGACGTAACTAAACACACTCTATAATGACAATCTTTAATAAATAGCTAGAGTATCTTTTATTTGGTTTTGATTGTTATTCATCTTTTTATTTTACTAAAGACTCTACAAACATGGACCTCATGTGCCCATATATTTTTGAAATTTTATGACTATAATTCTAATCGTGAGGAGTAGTATATTTCTTACCTCAACCTCCTAGGATGCTCTTCTCCAAGCTAGATGTTGTCGTAGTTGAGCATTGAAGCTTCTTCCTTTTCTTTTTGTTAGTATCTCGAAGCCAACTCTTTATTACTGGAGTATGATGACATCATGTGGTAGAAGATAGATGAATTACAATAGTCTTTTTCTTTCTTTGCATCTTGAGTTGTTCATTAGCATCTTTGTCTCATATGTTGTACTCCTTTCTCACTTCGCCTCTCTCTCTGCTCGCTCTCCCTCATTATTTCCCTTTTCTCTCGCAAGGGGATTAGTAGACAACACATACACAAGGAATATACTATTTATTTGAAGTATGGATAGTGTTTGCTACGAATTAAAGATTTATTTATGGTTCATGTTTTAAATGATTCACCATTATTTTTTAAATTTTCAAACAAGGTTAAGGCGAAGATATAATTTTGAAGAATACCCTCTAACCTTGATTTGATTCTATGAAGTCTCCTAATATGATTTAAATATTTTTATATAGGAGAGGGATAGTCTGTATATATAACTAAATTTTATACAAATATGTTTGATGTTATAATATTTAAGTAATATTCTAAAGCATACTTATAATAGACTAAGAAGTTTAAAGACTAAAGATATTTATTCAAATAGAACTAAGAATATGTAGGTGAACCAAAAAGAGTATTTTATTTGTTTTCAGTTTTAGCAAAATTAAGCATGACATAAGGTATGGATTAACAACATGGTATAAGGATGTTGAATATAGTTTAAAGATTATATGAGGCTTGGGTAAACATACCTTGTGTCTTTCAAGGTGATTGGTCCCACTATCATGGTGAGTGTAGAAGGTGTCGAAGTGTTCTTTCATCTATCATCTTAGTCCTTATATATACTGTTCTTCTCTTTCTTTTTCATTTCGAACCATGATCAGATATTTATTCTTTTCTTTTCCTGCAAAGAGTTAGACACATGCCCGAAAGGATTGCAAACAAGTTTTGGAATGGGTTATGGTCTATGATTCATGCAATTTGATCTATGCTAATGAAAGGATAGACTTTTAATACATATTTTAGCATAGATTTCTTTTAATCGAATAAGCTGGTAGCTGCACTTTTACACGATGGCTCAAGTGTAAAAGGTAATTTGCAATAAAGGATTAAATTCCTTTTGTGCAAAGTTATTAGACATCAAGCCACATGCCTTGATTCGCTCTCTTTGATGTGAGTTCATCTCTTGACTTACCCGAATTGAGTTTGAGAGTTTTCTCAGAGGGGTTAGTCCAACAAAATATCCAATGTCTACTACAATACTCTAGTTCAATAACCAAACCAAACTCCATGTCTAATTTTGATTAAGGTAGGCTATTTAACCTAAGCACCACGCTATCTATGAAAGTATGTACAATACTTCCAAACCAAAGCATACTATAGCAAACAAAGATAGCATGAAAGCACACAGAGATTTACTCAAATAAATGAAAAGCATGATCATGTATGATGAGAATTTTTAAGTAGAGATGCAAAGTGACATGCATGTGCAAAGAACTAAACATGCCGTGGCTTTGATATGAGATGGAGTAGATGCATGGATTATTCAAAGTAAACATGCAAAGGAATGCAACAAGATAACTATTCATTTAAATTTAGAGTCTATGAGACAAAGACTTTCTCACCTTTCTTGATCAAACTTTACCATGACTCACATGCCAAAGATATTTATGAGTTGTGCAAAGATCTTTTTCTTTTGTCACATGTGATGAACTTTTGACTTCATGTGATGATGACTTTCTTTCTCCAATCTACACATGATTAGAATAATATATATGTTTATACATACCCGTGAGATGGCAGGGGTTCCGTTTGTGATGGATCATGAATGTTTAGGCACCATGGGTTTCTTTCAATATCTCCCATGTCTTGTTCTTGTGGAATTTCACATGTAAGATTGGAACGCATCTAATATCCTACTTCATTCCACAACTCAACAAAAAGCAGCGGGTAATCCTACTAAAAGCTAATGGCGGAGACTAGATTAGCGGATATCAAGATCATTATCAAAATCTTTACGCCAATTGTTTCCCCTGGCAATGGCACCAAAAATGCTTGTTGGTATTTCTTATGCACAACTAAAAATATGAACGATTCGCAAGCGCACGGGAATCACCATTGTACGCATTTTACAGGGAGTATTCCGTGTATCGTTATTTTATATTTTTACCACTGGAAACAATGGATGAAGACATTGATAGTTCACCACCATGTATCTACTAACTAGTACACCAACTAGACTAGAGTAGGGGCAAATGATAAAATGATAGGGAGTTATGCAAGTAAAATGACACAAGTTACCAATGTGAGAGAATTATATGATAAAAGAGTAGATAGCTAAAAGTGAGGAAAACAACTGAGAGTTCAAGTGGTTCTAACAATTTCTTATTACTGGGGTTGTTTGAGATGAATTTAATTATGGAGGATATAGCAAATCGCCATTGGCCATTACGGACATCGAAACACTAGTCACGAAACAAAAAAGCATCAGAAGCTCCGGATTACGGTTCTTACAAACACCAACCCAACATGGTGGAATAATGCCTGGCCGCTGTGGTCGCCACCACCAAGGCCACAGAATCTATATAAGATTGGGTGCAACTGCAAATCAATAGTTCAGACGCCATGCTCCTTATTTTCCATTACTACTCTAGTCACACGTAATAACTAGAGTACCTAATACGTGCTAAGATCCTATGCTAAAGCATAATAGCTATACTTAAATCAATCAAATGTAATACATAAAAGTAAATAGAGAAGATAAAATATATTAAAGCATAAGTCTTACAAGAATAAATATAAAGATATACCAAATCTCTGAAGACTTCTCCAGAACCCGAACGTAGCTCCGCTCTCCCTAACTCTCAACTAGAACTAATCTACTACATTGGAAAGTCTAGCCCCATTTCTCTAGAGATGAGGTCATCCATTCAAGGGACACCTCTACATCTCCATAATAATGTGGTGCCCCTTCTCGAGGTGGGTCCGTCTTCTTTATTTATAGCCCGTTGGGATGAACGCAGCCGCTGGATCAAAACCAACTTGAACAACGGTGGAGATGCAAAACCCTAAGGTGGAGGAGGCCGCCCATCAAGCGGGCCCCAAATGGGCTCTGAAGGGTGCCGTCGCCGGGTTCTGTACGCCGGGCGCCCCCACCCTATGGCAGGTGGGCTCCACCTTCTGTAAAGTCGCCTCTCGTCGCCCAGAGTCTTCTAGTGTTGGTTTCGTGTAGAATTGATATCTTTTGACTCCAGATTCAAATAAGGCAAACCATATGTCCGCTTCGATCGCCTCGACGAGCTCTTCATAATGGTGCACCCAAATCATCATTTGAGATACTTTTTATTCTATGCAAAATTGATATACCAAAAACGGGAACAACACAACTCGTGAACTCGCCGTAATCAAGCCCTGGCAACTATGCTTTTATGATTCATTTTATATTAATTCATGCAATAATTGATGGTATAAAATAGGCATTATGGACCGTCAACAAGCTCCTCTACTATCATTGCTTGATCGGGTATGCAGCTTTCCCTCGTCTTTATGAACTTTATCTCTCGCACTTGGCGTGAAATTGTAGGTTGTGTGTGATGTGTGATGTGATGATTTTGGAATCTATCTGGACTATTAAACCTTGCTAAATTTTTTTTTGTATAGCACCAAGTAATGGCTTCGTGAGAGAATTTTTCTAGCATCAAGTGTGTGGTGAAATTGATTTAATTTGGGACAATTGTTTGGAAAGATCTTTATTTTTTTTGTTGAACAACGCAATCTGAATTTTTCTTTCAGGAGTACTTAGAACATATGTGAGGTTAGATGTTTTTTCTCATATGTCTTTCTACTATTTTGACACCGTATTTTGTAAAAGGTGCGCCATGGATAAAACATGGATGGATTAGCCTAGGTACCTTATAAACCCATGAGCATATACTAGAATCTACATGCATAGGGTGTTTGGTCCGATGTCTTGATAATCATATGTAGGCAAAACCTTGTGTATATACAAGGAGTGATGCATTTTTTAGAGTTTGCTTTCAAGAAATTCAGTAAAAGGAAATCAATTTTTGTGTCCCTGTAAGGTATGCAAGAACTCTTGTTGGAAGGTCCCAGTACTCGCATGTGTGAGCAATTTGATATGTGAGGGATTTGCATGTATGATATATAACAGGGTGAATATGGTGAACCTAGTTCTAGTTCGCTCACAAATAGCGTGCAACATGAAAGGGTAGAAGTAGGGGACCCAAATGAAGAGGATGATATTTCTAGTTTACTCAAGACATAGGGGGGGTTAGATGTCGTGGGGGGACTTAAAAAGTGAAACACGAAGGAGCACAAAGAGGATATGAAGCTTTTCTCAATATGGTAGAAGATGCCGCAAGGAACTCATTCAAAGTTGCAAGTACTTGAAGCTATGTTTCATTGTAAGATTACCCATATCAAATTCGCCGCGATGGAGCGAATAAAAAGCTTCTCAATGCTACTAGAGTTACTTAAGAATGTCTTACCCAAGAGTCATCACTTCCTAAAAACTTTAATGCAAAATTAAAAAATGGCCAAAGGTGTAGGTCTTGGGTACATGAAAATCCATGCATGCGCAGAATGATCAGCATACTATTTTGGAAAGACCATGCCAAGAAAATGTTTGTCCAACATGTAATACTTCAAGATGGAAATCGAAAAGAGTAGTCCTAAAGTGGAAAAACATGTGCATAAGGTTCCTAGGAAAGTCCCGCATTACTTTCCTATAAAAGAAAAGGCTGCAAAGTATTTTTATGTGCTCGAAACAGCAAGTGACACAAGGTGGCATGATGAAGGATCTTTTAATAAAATGATGGTTTGCCGAGGCATCCCTCACGATGCTCCTCTTTCGAAAGATTTTGACTCTAAGCATCCTAAATTTGGCTTAGAGAGTTAAAATCTTAGACTAGTCAGAGCTAGCGATGGCTTTAATCCTTTTAGAACCATGAGATCAACTTATAGCATTTGGCCTGTTATTCTGATCCCATACAACCTCCCCCCCCTGGAAAGTGTATGAAGCAATCAAATTTCATCCCCGCCCTTGTTGATCCCTGGACCTAAGGCACCTTGTGGTGATATGGATGTGTTTCTTGAGCCGTTGGTGGATGATATGGTAGAAATGTGTTTGTTCATGGTGTAAGAACATATGATGCTTCTAAGCACGAACCCTTCCAACTACGGCCGCCATAGTTTGCACCATACCCGGTTTTCCGTGCCTAGGTTATTTGTTGGCATGCGCCACTTGTCCCTCAATGCCACTTAGATAATGTTCTTTTTCCAACTAAAAAAGGGAGGCAAGTGTGTCTACATGGGCCATCGTGAGATTTTAGATGCCGAACACGGATTTCGTTTGATGCGGATTCATTTGATGGTACCAATGTAATCCTAGACCAGCAACTAGACCACTTAGTGAGTAGGAAATATTAGAGCTCGATGTACCAATATATGCACAACCTTTGGAAAGGACCCAATAACCAAGAAGCTAGCCAAGCGTCCGTGTAATCCCAATCGCTGAGGAGCCATCAAAGCGAAAACACAAGAAAGTTAATGACTCACCAATTGTTTGGAAAAGAAAATCCATTTGGTTTAAGCTGCCATATTGAAAGACCTACTTTATGGCATAATTTGATGTTATGCACATAGAAAAAAGAATGTTTGTCGAATATTATTGGACACACTTTTGGGACACCGATGGAAAATCCAAGGATAACTTAAATGCTCGCTTTGACATCCAAGAACTTGGCATTAGAAGTGATCTTCATCCCGTTAGTGTAGAAAATAACTTTCTATTTACCTCCAAAGACGCTTACAATGAGTCCCTGATGAGATAAGGAAGCATTTTTACAAGTATTGAAAGAAGTAAAATTTCTAGATGGTTATGCATCTGATTTGCGCCCATAATGTGCGTTAAGGAAGAGAAAATAATTGATTAAAGAGAGCCATGACAATCACATATTGCTGCAGCACTTGCTTCCAATTGTCGCTAGAATAAATTGCCTAAAGAGTCAAGCAAAGACTAATTGCAGAGCAATTCTTCAAGAAGATTTACTCACCTAATATTCATATCAATGACATGCAAAAAAACTAGAGGCTGAGATAGCTGAGACACTTTGTATCCTTGAGACTATATTTCTGCCATCCTTTTTGGATATATCATGGTACATTTGTTGGTGCATCTTCCTACCAAGCAAGACTTGCTAGTCCTATACACTAACAAGTAGCATGTGAGCAGAGAGAGGTACTAAACTATTTTTAAATGCTATTAGACATATTTGAAGTTAGATTCCACACCAAAAAATTGTTGCTTCATAGGTATTTGATGAAGTTGAAGGGGTCTGCTCGCATTTCAGAAGTCATCCAGAGGGATCAATTTGTGAGGCCTATAAATTTGATGAGTCTTTTACTTTCGCTTCTAAATTTTGAAAGGTCAGTGAGGATCAAGTAAGTAGGGAAATGGTGAAAGTATGGACATTGAAATTTGTACTACACCATTCTTCCAAAAAAAGGGGCAAGCCGTATGGGCAAGTGCAAGCATCCTTAGAATACAAGACTTGGGTTCAAGCACATAGATACGTGCCGCTCAACTATGATAACATAGAACCATACTTGAAGTAAGAAATCCAATTAAATTTTAGGCATATTGCATTTCATGTTATTCTATACATTTTCTCAATGGGTCACCTTTAGCAGCAAAACATATTGGGTACCTTTCCCGACATTGGTCGCCATAATCAAATGAAATCAATCGTATCCATCATGAAACATTTCATGATTGGTTTAGAAAGCATGTTAGTAAAGGCTTAATTAACATGTTCCAGATAGATCTAATACACACCTAAATTAATCAGACATATTGTGATAACGACAGTGGAAGGGTTAGTTGAGAGTGGTGTAAAGTACCGAAGAGATACAAATTTTGGGCAATGAACCTTTCATGATTGCAACAATGTACAATAGCTATGCCATTAATGGATTTAAATTCCATACATCCCCATGATGAGGGTAGACCACCAAGGTAGTGGAGTAGCTTTTGTGCCCGTTAATTATTGCTTTTGAAAATGGAAACAATGGACCCGCTATGATAAGCAAGGTATATTATGGGCATCAAAAGAAATCATTGAGTTAAACTATCGCAACAAATGAAATGTAGTTTTGTTTAAATGTGATTGGGTGGATAACGATACAAGATAAATGGGTCAAAAAAGATCAATTTGGGGTTACAAGTAACTTAAAACATTTTTTCAATAATCGAGAAAAATTGTTAGATGAGCCTTTATCTTGGCATCACAAGGTATACAGGTTTACTATGTTAAGGAAGGTCCCCGAATCGATTGGTATGGTAAGTTGCCCGGCCAAAACCAACACCGCTCCAAAACCACGTGATCTTTATGATATGGAGGTTGATAATGAGAGATATACAACCCAATGCCCTCGATTCGATACAAATGTTGATCCGAAAGTGGTTCCTTTTTGACATGTTGTACATGTAAGGACTGATATTGATGGAGCCATTGTTGCTGAAAAGAAAGAGGAAGTAAGTCTCAAACGCCTTTTAGTTGTTGTATGGTGCTATGCGTAAATTTCTTTGACATAATTTCTTGGGAATTTGGTGTTTTATTCTGATTGCTTACATACTTGCAAAGGGTGTTTTTGAGAATCCTATATTAATTCAATTATTACTTTTTCCGTGAGAAACAATGCCAAATGCAAGTGGGGGAAAAAAGAAAAGTCGCGGCAAAGAACCGATCATGAAAATGGTGTGGAGCTAACTGAATATGAAATTGCAAGGAATGAAAACATAAGGATAAAGCTACATAAACCGAAGAACTGAATATTCAAAGCTAATCGCTAGTAAGAATCAACGTGACCGCAAGAATCTAAGAAAGAAAATGTATGTATTCTCATGAATTTGAAATGTTCTCCTATATATTGTTTTCTTATAAAGTGTCTATAGAAAAATTGAACTAATTGCACTACTAGGACGTGAAACCACCAACCCATATTCTCGTCATCACCGAAACTCTAAAACGGCGGGCATAATTTCTTTTTGTGACTCGATTAGTGACCTAAAATGGTCTCAAGTCATGGAATGAGCGCCACATTTCAACCGCAAAGGACTAAAACATATATTTTCGCCACAGATGTCCATTTATTCGATGATTTAAAATGGTTATCGCCATGGTTGAAATTTCATTCTGTGACGATCACCTCGGCCATTGGTATATCGTTTTCGTCATAACTCTGCCGCCGTAGGTGGCCGTATCAAGGCCCGCCACGCCAAATACCGACGCGTCCTATCCACGCGGCACGCCCCACGTGGCATGTCCATGTGGCAGTGACGGGCCACCGATGTGGCTTGGCACCGGCAACCAACGGTCCGACCATGTGGTACCGACGCGGTCCGCTGATCGCGGCTAATCCACGGTCGCCCTATGGGGCCACGCTTCCGCTTTATTGCGCCACGCGGCATGCAAAGTGAGTAGTCCACGCGTCTTGTCTCGCTGCTTGTCATGTTCACGTAAATAATTGCAAATTCATCACGTATAATTATAAATTTGTCATTGAAGCTAATAAAATTCATCATAGGTGCACATGCTGATTTAATTAGAAACTACAAATAATTAATAGATCCAAAGATTAATCGACCATACAAATTAAGCAATGGTACTAAACTCGCTCACATATCTCACTTGACATCACATTAGAGCTACATCGTTTCATCTCGCGCTCACATTAACATCACACAAAATAACAAAAGGTTACCAACTAGCAGAAACTTGAGTTATTGCATTAACAAAATCAGCAGAAGACGTACCACTTGCTAAATCAACCAAAGAACTACAAGTAGCGCTCATGTCGAAGAAGAACTATTGAGGGACAAGATACGCTGAGCAAATGCGATTGTTCTCCCCTCCATTGCCTTTGTGTTTATCTCCGCCGCCTTCTTGTACTCCTCCATCTCCTTTTGTGTCCTCGCCAAATTTCCTGCTTCTTCACTTCTCTTCTTGATCATCGAAAGTTCAACTTGTAATCGCCGCCTCCGTGTCCGAGCTATGTTCGACACCGCATCGCGCCACGCCCCGCGGCGAGGTTACGTACCGCCCAAGCCAAATCCGCCATCGCTGCATGAAACTGTAATCTTTTGTGGCTCCTGCTTCCGCATCTATGTAATCGCAGCCGTGAACCGGTAACCCGATGAAGCGAACCCTGCGGATCGAATGAGAAAGCACCGCCAAAGAGGAGTGTCCATTTTGCCATGTTTGATTAGTGCGATCCGTGAGCAGTTGCAACACATCCCCGACGAGTGGTTTCTGAAGTGCCCATACAACATCTATGTAAGGATTGTTTACATCGGTGACATGACTATGTATCTCGCAGCTTGGTCTGATTGATGTGTTTTGATCAGCTTGATCAAAACTACTCGTGGTTACATTTGCCCCGAGGTGCCGACATTAAACCTAAACCGAAAGCACAAGAATGAAGCAAGTGAAGGCTAAGGAGGCTTGAAGTGCATATTGCTATGAATTCATATCGGCGTAAGAGCTGAAGCAAACACCGGATAAGCAGTTAGAATGAACTTAGGAAACCTAAGGCGAAGCTTGCAGAGCTCTGCCCTAAGCCGATTCAAGAGTCAAGAATGAGCCAAGCAAATAGTGATCAATTATTCTGTTTTTGTGGGCTTTGTAGGTGTCTTAATTGGTGTTGTGGTTGCCTCGTATGTGGAAGTGATACCTAAGTCAAGCCTCGCGGATGGCTCTCTTGTTGTTGTTGTTTTGTATTCTTGTACATCCGAAGATGGACAAGCTTAGTAATTGTAGTCCTAGTATTTGTTTAGAACTGATGTAATGACAATTAATCCTATGGAATGAAGATCCTTTTCTGAAATCAACTAGTACTTTTCACTGGTTTTATGCAGATCATATGGTCTGATATGACACGCCTCGTGCTTCAATTTATGAAAATTTTTGACAGAGTTCTCGCATGAAAATGGATACAATTTAAATAGAATTTGAACATATAGGTGCACACAATAGATATGTAGCATGATAGGTTCAGATAATATCTCCAGATTTGATACAAATAGCTTCAACATATAAGTTCTGGATGAAAATTTTTTTGATAGAGTTCTGCATGAAGGTGGATACAATTTAAATAGAATTTGAACATATAGGTGCACACAATAGATATGTAGCATGATAGGTTCAGATAATATCTCCAGATTTGATACAGTCACCGGCGAAGCTCCTTGGGGCCAAACTGGGCTCTGGCCCCCGCTTCTAGAACTCATGAATATATACAGATGCATCACTGAAGTTTTATACCATCAGTGATTGTTTACAATTATTTTCCTACCTCTCTCTCTATATGTTTACTAGCTATACATTTGATAATGAGGGATCACAGCTTGCAACCTGTAAATATGAAAATCTGTACACAAGCAGGTACATAGAACTTCTTCAAAAAACAATGATTTTCCACAGAATTTCAAATGTCTGTACTAATATTAGTGATCACTGTAGCAGTATAGTTTTGAATTAGCCCCTATGTATTCATGCATGTTCGCCACTGATACAGTCGTGTTTCAACATATGTTCTGGATGAAAAATTTTGACGAGTTCCTCGCATGTCTAGATTACATGATAGGTTCAGATAACATTCAAATAAAAAACCAAAATAGTAGTGCAGTCTAGGGACTTGTCATCATTGTTCCATACTAAACTCAAAAACAGTACATGAAGGTCCAAAACTAGAAATCATCATCATCTTCATCGCCTATGGACATGTCATCATTGTTATTATTGTCACCATCACTACAGTACTGCAGTACTGTATCATCTTCCTCCTCATCCTCACTATCTTCCTTGAATATTAGGTGGCTTCTGGTTCTTATAAGGTCTTGTAAATTGCCTTCAATTATAGTAGCTTCTCCACCGAATATTGTGCCTAACCTCATTATCATCCCGCCACTACATGCTCAAGATCGTAACAATAATCATCCCGATGCACATCATGATGACCTCCTATCCTTTTTTTCTGCAGCCACATCAAAAAAATATTCCTATGTTCAAATTTCTCAAGACAACTAGCCAATCTTTACCTAAAGATGTGTCTTGCAGGTAAAATATTTTTTTTCGATTGAGTTGCTAAGATAAAAGGATCAGTCTTGTACCATAATGATCGCACATTTATGGATTTGAATGTCTATCATCCTCAAGGCCTCGCCTTGCCTTCTTGATTGAACCAATTGCATCCAATAGAACCACCGTCCGACGGATTTGAAGATTTGAGTTATATTCTAACTCACTACCTCTTTTAAGGACTCCATAAAAAATCTATGTTGTTCCCATTATGTGAACCTTCACGCCATTACACCACTATTTTGTGTCGAAGGAACTTCTCACTTATCCACGCTGTATAACCGCACTCCATTAACCGTGCAAGCTGCACAAGTCTTTAATCTTCCTCGCAAATCAATACATGACAAAGGCTCACAAATTCCTTCATCACTAACCACCCCCCGATTCTCCCCAAGGCTCTCCGTTTCTCAACTGCTAAAAATAAAAAAAGTACTGGGCTCACCAATTACATATGGATATAAATGCATTTATCGAACCTAGAAACACAATGTAGTGACTTACATGGCACTTAAACCACTTTGCAAATCCTTGTTCAACCATTCTATCAACATCATGTGTACCTTGCTGCACTAGCTCGGTCCCTGTAACAAGCTGCATGCCAATGTTTAGTTATAAGAATAATTAATTTGAAAATTTATATATAAAAAGAAAAACAATAACTCAAACAACTAAACAATACTTACTCCAAATATTCCTCAACTTCTTCACAATTATTTAGCACATACCAAACCAATTTATTTAGAATAACATCATCAATGTAATGGCCTCCTAGTAGATCCAACTAGAGTAACGCTTTACAAAGCTAAAAAACGAGATGTCATCAGGCAATGCAGCATCTCTCCATTAGTACCATCATCATGGTTAAATCTATTATCAATATCCTCCATACCTAGAACAAAAAGTCAAGGTGTCACTTGCCATATATGCCTCGAAGAATTGATCCTTCCTCGGCTCCGGCCCTCGTTCCTTACAAAATTCTTCAAAGTGCCAAAGACGCCTTTCTATTGGAGTACATCCATCCATACTCGAACGGAGTCCTCTAAGCGATTACTCATCTGGAAGATGGGCGGCGAGTGCACCATGACATCATCAAAGAAGGCGGTGGAAAGATTTTCTCAAGCTTGCATAGGATCAATGGAATTTCTTCTTTCGAAATTGTTTCAAACATCAATCCTGATTTCCTACCCACGTTCCCCCGAAGAAAGGTCCCTAGCTCTCGCAAGTTGCTTCATATACATCCTTCCTCACCGCCCTTTGATCCTCTTAGGCGGCGAGGTATGATTCTTTGCGGGGAGTATGTGGCAAGAATGTGTTTTTAGCTTTCCCCGTACCTTGAACCATCCTCACTTATGTATCTTGCTAGGTTAGCCGCATATCCATCAGGGAAAACTTCACATGCCTTTGAGAAACTTGCGTAAACTCAATTTTTGATCCTTCCCCAAGACATATGGAGCAGGTGGAGTAGTGGACCGAAGCTGCTATTCTGGCTGTAAGTGCAATTCAGGTCTTATGCCCATATCATGCAAATCTAGCCTAGCATTGGTTGTGTCCTTGGTCTTGCCCCCTGTACATTGAGCAATGTGCCAAGAATGTGCATGTGCATCACATCGAGATTATGTGTGGAAGCTTCAAATCTTTTCCAATATGGCAATCTCCACAACCCGCCTTTAAGTACTATAAATCCTGGGACCCTCATTGCGCCTTTTATTTCCAATTTTTAGGATGCTTCCCTGGCCTAACATCTTTTACCTTCTTCTAGCTGCCCTCTAGACCTCCTCCAAAGTGAACTTGCCTCGGCCGATCTTTGTTTTCACGCCTACCATCGAAAAGCCAAACTTCCCTCCATGGATGTGGTCTTGCAAGGTAACGACGATGTCCAATATAGCATATCTTACTCCTTATTGCCCGAGACAATGGATCCTTATCGCAATGAATACATGCGGTATTTTTGTTAATCGATAATGTGCTCAATGCTGGAAAATCATGTATACACCATAGCACCGGCAAAGACGAAGATCAAACTTGCGACCAAGACATGCATCGTATGTTCGACACCCTTCCATAGATCGGTGCTCTTCAAGGAAGGAACACATCAAAATCCTTTCCTGGAGATTTTGACCTGATGAGTAAAGACATAAAGCAGTTGTCGTGGATTCACAATATTCCCATGGTGGAAGATTCAAGTCAAGAAAATACATACTATACCGGTACTCATGTTGCCAAAATGGATTGAATCCATCGCAGCTAAGGCAAGCCTCAAGCCCTCTGACACGCTGAAGGTTGGTTCCCTCCTATCAAACCTCCTTTCCATGCCTCCCCCATCAGCCGGATGGCTCATTTACATTGTCGACCAAGGCCCTAATTTTCTTTTGTGCCATTGTGTTCCCCTAGTTCGCTTTGAAGCATAAAATTTTCAACCTTGGCAAAAAAGTGAAAATGCCCTCAATACCTGGAACCACTTGGTCCCGCTTCATCTTGCCACCTAGACACCTTTGCATACCGGGCACACATTCTCTTTTATACACCCTTCCGAAACAACACACAATTGTGCCCCCGTGACAATGCGGGATGTTTTCAAATGCAAGGCCCAATTCCCCAAGATCCCTTGGCCTCATCAAGGTGATTTGGCAACTCCTCGCCTCGAGGGTATCCTCGATGACAACAACTTCATCATTGCGGAAAATGCCGTATTGGCAATTCGATAACGAGACTCTGATATACAACATCCTCACCGTAAAAAGAGAATTTTGAATGGCTAGGAGCCCGGCTAAGTGACTTCTTCGCATCTTCAAGGACTCTTTGCAAACCTTGGTTGTTCTCCATCAGCCTCTACCGCAGCATATAGATCTCCTATCATCTCGGTACACCGTGATCCTCATCGTAATCATCATCGCCATATATCCACATGTATCCCCAAAAGTCATGATCACTACCTTCGACCTCCCCGCTCCGAATCTCAACTACGACAAAGATCCGACTCCATGATGAATCCACTTGGTATATGTAGTCGACATTCCAAAAAATGTGTATATGGTCACTTACATCATACCGAGGCCGTGAAGTTTGATTAAGACATTTATGGCACCCGACAAAAGTATGTGACCTGCTCGGGTATCTTTCACTAACAAATTTCATGAACTCTTCAACCTCTTTCACATGTGTGAATTGTGTCCCATAAATCCATCTTCGATCCATCTGTTTTGACACTAAAATAAACCTTAAAATTAGACTAGATTAGAATAAACTCAACCAAAATTAAATACACATCAAACAAATGCATATATGTAAAACAAATCAAACCTTTGTACTCTGCCCTCGAGGCACTCTCGCACTCGGCCGCTGTTTCAGACATTTAGCGCCACTCCGGCGCTCTCTGCACGCACGCCACGTGTCGTGCTTCTACTAATAAATTAAAAAGTTTGTACTAATAAAAATTCAACAAAATTCAAAAAACACATCACGACGTGCACATGTAAAAAAAATCAAAAAACAAAGCAAACCTTTGTCCTCGGTGATCCTTCCTGCTCGGGTGCACCTTCGGTGATGTGCACCCCGCTTGCTTTCGCCGTTGCTTTCCCCCACGCCGCGTTCGACGCCGATCTGCACGCGACGCCACGCACAGCTCCGCTCGCTTAGCACTGTTGCCCGTTACACGAAGCGCCGCCAAGGTGTTCCGGCGCCGCACGCCACGCCAAGCAACTCTGCCTCCGGCCGGGGCGCTGCAGTTCTTTATCATAGCGCAGCCGCTGCCCAGCACCGATCACCTGCTGTGGAACGCCCGGTATAGGGCCACCTAACGCCCTCACGACAGGCGCCACGGAGGTCTTACGCAACCACAGTCAGCCACGGACGCCGATCATGTGTATATGGCCTAAGAATTTGATCGACAAAAAACAAAATTTTTTTCCTCAGAACAAATATAAAATGTGCATGCTATATAGACACAAAAAAATCCGTGAGCTCTAGTGGTAACATTCTCCTTTCCAGCTGCAGGTTGTGGTTCGATCCCCCTACAGACGATTTTAATATTTTTGCCAAAAAATAAAAGGGAGGGGGACAGCCAAATCCACACCACTCCATTTGATTACCAGCACGATTAAGAAACCAAACCAAGCCAATTATTTTCAGAGTTCTGCCCAATCCAATCCAAACCATTATGTGTTTTTTCCACCCGAACTGATCAATATTTTGGTTTCAATCAAAGGTGCCGCAGCTAGAGCCTGCAGATTCCCATCCCGTGTCGGCCGCACTAGGGCGACCACGGGAGGTCTGCATGATGACAGCGCCGGCCATGGGCTCCCACACGGTGGTGGGTCGAGGACGCCCTTGCCGACGCTTGGTTGTTGCCCTTGCTGGGCCATGGCGACAGCGGGCACCGCGGCGCCCGGCAGGATTCGACATGGTAGCGGCGGCACCGCGGGTGTCCGCCAAGAATATTCAGACGCAGCATCCGCACAGGATTGGATGCGGCGATCATGCATGATTCGACTGCGGCGGCGTTGTTTAGAGGTTAGGGGCTGCACGCTGCATCGGAGAAGGTCCTAGAAGACGCCCATGGCATCCTTGCAGGGAGATAGCTTCTCATGTCCATGGTGTCCTTGCAGGGAGATAGCTTCATGGATGGGAGAGCTCCCGAGTGGGTGTTTCCAGGATGGAGATGGAGACGATCAGTTGCTGCATGCTTGTCGTTGTTTGATTCTAAAATGTAATAGAAACCAGCCTCAATCTGAAACTATGGGATGCTCAGTGACGCCCAAACCACAATTGTCCATCAGGATTCTGAATCCATTCTCTACCAAACCAAAAAGCGGTAATTCAATAAAAACCCGCACCATTAAAAACCATTTAAAACCAAACCATTAGCAGTTGATCTTTGTGGTATGCCGTGTATGCACCGGCATACCCGCGATCCTAGAACGCATACAAGATATATACGTTGTATTTTTTTAAAAAAAAAAAAAAACTTACCGCAGGTGAACGCCGCCTAACAGGCCACATCCCAGCAGCCGGCAGCTCTCCCCTCTGAATGACCGTGATCACGTGATGGGGAGGCCCACGCGGCCCATGAGGCCATGCAGACCAATTTGTTTAGTTATTTCACACTTCAAGTCACTCTTTTTTATTATGCATATATTTTGAGCTTCCTAAGTGGGTTTTTGAATTATTTATATTACACATTATGAAGGCTTTTTAACTTAATCTTCAAATTTTTACACTATCTTAAGTTGTTTAGTGTAGATGACAAATTATATTAAAAAAATTCAATTGTTACTAAATTGCTAAGCATGATTTTACTGGAATTATATATGAAAATTTTTCTATGGGTATACCCTAAACTAAAATCCTAGATCCACCATCGGGACTGCCCAGCCACTGCCCCTCGATGTGGGACTACGATGTGTTTTTCTAAGATTCAGCCACTGCTAGTTTAGAAAGAAAAACATGCATACCTATAGCACAACAGTAAGCAAGTACTCTAGTGGTAGAGCACCTATCTATCTAATGGCAGGTCATGGGTCTCGAAGCTCACCGAGTGAGCCTATGCATAGGGTGGGAGGGGGAAGGCTGCTGCACCGCCACATGTTCGCCGGCCACATCCTCAACGCTGGGACCTGTTGGGTCCGCAGCGCCACGCCGCCCCTCTGATGGGACTCATGGTGCCACGCCCCCTACATAGGACTTGCTGCTGGGACCACAGTGCCATGTCCCTCGACGTGGTACATACACGCAACCAAGCAACTCAATGACGCATTTAGTTTTGTAATTGTATGATGATCCTTTCATTTTCATCATTATTCTTCGTGCCAAAGTCTCGCACTTGTGACTAATGACGGCCACACATTTTGTCACAGCATCGTTTCATTCTCGCGGACTCATTTGTACTCGCCACTAGTGAATCGTCACCGATGGAACACTATTTCTACTAGTGTTGTGT
>JADLZL010005630.1:0-64984 GCA_015844335.1 Chrysopogon serrulatus | reverse complement strand
TTGCTACACACAAAAACAAATGAACACTAAAAATAATGTAATATTAGTGCCTTGAAGATATCACCTTTTTTGATGTCAGCATCTTCACTGGAAATCCATGTCGCCTCTTGACCTTGAAGAGGACTCCTGATTGGTGCTGGGAGTTGAGTCTGAACTCTCAATAGGACTAGCAGTACAAGCATTCTTTGCAGCACTGCCATCAACATGGAGCTTACTCTCTTGCAAACGAGGGATAAGAGGTCCAACATCACTAGATTGGTCATTAGTTGGCTGTTGCTTTGCCTGTTCAGAATTATGATGAGTTTCTGTCATGGAACTAGTTTGACCAGCTTTGTCTCCATCATCGCTATCACAAGATTTTGTATTCTGAGTAGTGCCTTTAGCATCCCTATTATACAAATAGAAAGCTTGATCAGAGAATGCTTGCGATCATATCACACACTTGCAACAGAGGTGGTAGTAATGGGTCTATGAGTGCTCACCTGGGTGGAGTGGTTTGGGTTCCTTCACCTTCGGTCATGGGTGGGAAAACTGACTCTAGTGCAGTGGTTTGGCTTCCTTCTGGGGTTCTTTCTTCATTAGATAAAGTAACATTGGCCACTACTTTCTGATCAGTCAACTGCTCAATTTCACATTCTGTTCGATGATTCAAATCACAAACATTATCTGATGTTTCTATCTCATCCATATGCAGAGTCTTAACCCCTGAAGCAGCTATATTATAAGTGCTCCTACCAGTTATCCATGACTGATTCTGAACAGCATCTGGATATGATTCCACACAATCTTGTAACTGAATAACCACAGGCTCCTTTCTCAATCTAGCCAAATTATTCCTTGCTTCCTCCACAGCCAAGTCTATTTCCTTACTCTGTTCCATAATCTGGGTCCCATCAATACTTTCCTTCCTGCTATGACAAGCCTTTCCAAACACTACATCTGTGAAATGACGCAACATATTACTGAACTTGTTAGGAATCTGATCCTTCCTCTCAGACTGCCTAGCATCGCAATCATCTTTGCCACTGTTCTGCATTAAGACTCCTTTTCCTTTTCCCAGACTATCTTGTGGAGATTGTGGCATCGGCATAAGCTTTTCAGCGACATCATAAGATTTTGAACTCTGAATATTGTCTGTGGCATCCCTGTTATACAAATAGAAAGCTTGGTCAGAGAGTGGTCATGATTGTGCCATACATTTTGCAACAGAGGTTGTAATAAGAAGTAAGGACAGCTTCTATGGGTGCTTGCCTGGGTAGAGTGACACGGTTGACGGCCATGGTTTCAATTCCTTCACCTTCAGTCGCAGGTGGTTTGATGAACTCGGGTGTCGTGGTTTGGCTTCCTTCAGTAGTAGGTTTGCTAGATTTGTGCAAATGCATGTTGATCTGATGAATCTGCGCATCCTTTGGTTTGCTTGTTTTCACACTATTAACAAAATCAGGGTGCATGTCAGACAAATACACATGCTTGAGACAGAGAATATGCTCAAGCCCCTGTGCTGAGCCACCAGAGAGATTGTCACACTTAGTAAACTTCAGCTCCTCCAGGTTCTTCATGGCTCCTGTGCCAAATGTGCACTCAGTCAGGTTTTCCATGGACATGATGGACAACTTCTTCAATTTACGGTAGCCCCCTGTGTACAACTCAGTTTCGAATATGTGGACGCGTTGCATATGGAGAGGAGGAGGAGGTCCTGAAGGCCTTGCAGGTAAAGTAAGATGTCAACATCCAACTTGCTGTCCCAGAGATACAGATGTGTGAGGGAATGCATCATGTAGATGCGGTCTGCAGACAGTTTTCCCATATTACCACCCAGCTTTAGCTTGCGGATATTTTCTCCAATTTTTAGAGACCCTATATCAAACCGGCTCCTGTCAGGTGTTGCTTCTTTATTTTTGTGAGGCTTCCCATCAGATATGTTTTCCTTTTTATTGACAGGCTCCACACCTTGGGATATGTTTTTCTTTTCCTTTTCCAGGTCCTCATCATATAAGGTTATAGCGAGTGAGTGAAGGAACCCCATATTGCTGACTGCAGAACATATGTTCTTGGACGATGCAGTTGATACTTTGATTGAAAGTTTCCTGAGGAAGCTAAGGTTTGATAATTCTTGGTCCAAATTTCCTCCATCCACAGTACCTGACAGCGTCCGCAGATTGACCAATGATCGCAGACCTTCACTGATAAGAACAGACTGGTTACGGAAGGATTTTGCAAGATGGAGATGCCTCATTTTTATAAACGCGGACACATCATCCAAGCTTGTTATCTAGTTGTCCCTGATATCGAGGCAAAGCAATTTCTTGAGCCTATTAAAGGAAGCAGGAAGATCCTCCAGTTGTGTGTTCCGCAGTCCGAGGTACTGCAAGCAAACAAGGCATCCAATACTGCGCGGTAGGTGGCCGAGACGGGCCCCTTCAAGTTCTAGTGTCCGTAGAAGCCTGTATGTGCTGCGTCTGATTGGCAGCCTGTGTGGGCGTCTGAATGAAATCTTAAACTCTATGGTTCCAAAATATAGCAGGGAACGAAGTTGGATGTCCCTGCAGAGCGTCTCCGATATCTCTTTAACTCCATCTCCATGCACGGAGAGCATGCGATAGAGAGATGTTGAGCTGGGTGGGGACGCTGGATGTGTATTTTTTGGCGGATGTGTATTGCCAGGCACAAATCTGCAGAATTTCCGTACATTGCACATTTTCAATGCCAAGGGACGGATATGCTGGTTTATGCAGCATTTGAGCACCTTGCCATCAACGCCTTTCTTCTTTTTTCGACGAGCAGATTCTTTTTTATGAGGACCTGTAGCCGGCTCTCTGCTTCACGCTCTTGGCTGTGAAGCGGACTGTCTTGCACGAAACCTTCTGCCATCCACAGTCGGGCAAGCTTCTGTGCTGATATTTCCAATCCTTCTGGAAAAGCCAGACAGTATAAGAAGCCACTCCAGATGCTGAGGGATAATGTGTCATCATCTAGTGCTATGGGTGGATCAACCTTTCCTATTTCTCTATTTCCGTTTATCAGCATGCCATTGATCTGACCCAGGATTTCTTCCCACCTTTCAGATGGATTGGTCTCAAGAAGCTTCCCCACCATATGTATGTTCCAAGGGTTGCCCATGCATTTCACCAAGATTTGGTCCAGTATAGTGTTTTTCTTGGCCACATCAGTTACTTGTAAATCGTCATCCCCAAGTTCGTCGGTATCCCTCCACTCGGTAGTAAGTTCGTCGGTATCCCTCCACTCGGTAGTTTTCTTAAACTCATCCCTGTGGAATCCGGGGAAAGCTATATGCACAAGTAACTTGCGTGCATCACTTGTTTCAAGAGGGTTAATCATAATAGTCTTACTATCATTTTTGTATCATCTTGTAGGACATCATCTTGTATGTTTTTTTCTTGTGGCCAGACAGATGATCTTTCCCTTGCAACCTTTCAAGACGTGCTTCAGAGTATGCAAAGCACAAGTGTCTTCAACATCATCTAGCACTATCAAGTAACGTCCTTTACCCTCCCCATGGAAGGTTTCTTGCACCTTATTCATTATCTCCATGTCACTGATGGCATCGTGGTCTTCAACAGATCCTTCCACTTTGAGCACTTTTCTCAGGAAGCTTGCCAAATCTGTAATTTGTGCCGTATCTTCTACCCAGGAACATGGACCGAAACTGCTCCTGACATGGTTGTCTTCATACAAACTCTTCACTAGTGTGGTCTTCCCTGAGCCTCTCTCTCCAATGATGAAGATCACAGAATGAGTGTAACTCTCTGTCAGAAGTTTATTTAGCTTCTTGATTGTGTTGTCCATTCCAAATACTGTTTTTGCTGTCTCAGAGTGAGAATATCGGACAAAAGGGGAGATCTCACAAAGCTGTTGCTCCAAGAATTTGGAAGAATTGCTCTCAAACTGCTGCACCTTTTCTGGTTTACTCTTTATGCAATTCTTGATGGTCGAGGTGAGGTCTTTGATTGACTTCTTCCCTATAGCTGACTTCATTGCGATTAAGTCATCAACCTCAAAGTCCCTCCTGTACATTGCGATCTGATCTTCCAGGCAAAAGGCTGCCTCTTGGGCTTCATTGATCCACCTGCAGACCTGGTCCTGCTCTGGATTTTTTATCCCACCAGCAATGAGGAAAGAAGCATAGTTGATGTAGGTCTTAATTTCTAGAAGTTCTCGTTCGGCCTGATTGATTTTGTTTCCTGATCTGATTTCATCAATGTCTTCCTGTAGACATAACTTCCAGCAGGCCCTTTTTGTCACTTCCGAAGCTAGTTTCACATAAGACCGTATTATATAGGCCTGGAAACCAAATGGATCCATCCAAGCATTCTATAATCTACCTTCTAATGGAGAAGCTGCAACCAGAAACATGAGTAAGTGTAGAGAAACACCGCACACCCTAATCAGGGGGGGTGACCTTCATTATATAGCCTAATAGGCTAGGGTTACAATGTACATGGGCCAATGGGCCACACGCCCAATAGGGCTGTTACAATTATATTCTAACACCCTCCCTCAGTCTAAGCGGGAGTGTCACGAACACAAAGACTGGACCTAAAGTCGATGAACAACTGCATGTAAACCCTTTGGTCATAATGTCCGCGAACCGATGAGACGATGGAACATGGAGCACCCGAACCTGTCCCAAATCAACCTTCTCACGGACGAAGTGAATATCTATCTCAATATGCTTCGGCGACGATGATGAACTGGATTGGCGGTCATGTAAACAGCACCGACATTGTCGCAGAGACGATCGCCGCCGAAGAGATGGGTGCGTGGAGCTCCGGGCAGGTAGACGAAGCCAACAAGTCTCAGCCACGGCGTGTGCAAGACGATACTCAGCCTCCGCACTCGAACGAGAGACCGTAGTCTGTCGCTTGGAGGACCAAGAGACTAAGTTGTCGCCGAGGAAGACGCAGTACGCTGAAGTGGAGCGCCGAGAATCGGGACAGCCAGCCCAATCAGCATCGGAGTAGGCAGTCAAGTGGGTGATGTTGCCTGTGCCGATGTGCAGCCCGGTGGACAGGGTGCCTTTGACATACCGCAAGACACGCTTGAGCATCGCAAGATGAGGCTCTCGCGGGTCGTGCATGAAGAGGCAAACCTGCTGAACTGCATAGGCAAGGTCCGGACGAGTCAGCGTGAGATACTGTAGAGCACCGGCGAGGCTTCGGTACTGAGTGGCATCCGCTATCGGAGCGCCGTCCGTAGCGGAGAGCTTGGCCTGAGTGTCAACAGGGGTCGCTGTAGAGTGACACTCGGCCATGCCGGGCGCTACTGAGCAGGTCCACAATGCATCGTCGCCGAGAGGAAGAGGCCATCAGCTGAACGCGTGACAGAGATCCCGAGGAAGTGGTGAAGATCCCCGAGATCTGTCATGGCGAACTCGGAGTGAAGAAGCTCGGTGAGGCGACGAAGAAGCGAAGTTGACGAGGCTGTCAGGACGATGTCATCGACGTAGAGAAGCAAGTAGGCGATGTCGGCACCCGCTTTGTAAACAAAGAGGGATGTATCGGAAGCCGAAGCAGTGAAGCCAGACCGCAGGAGGAAACCGGAGAACCGCTGGTGCCACGCCCTGGGCGCCTGCTTGAGTCCGTACAAGGACTTTTGCAGAGGCGTGACGTGGTCGGGGCCGCCGGATCGACGGCCGGGCGGCCGGGCCGACAAAGAGATCGTCTCGCTCGATGGCCGTGGAGAAAAGCGTTCTTCACGTCCAGCTGATGGATCGGCCAGGAACGAGAGGCGGCGATGCTGAGGACGACCCGGATGGTGGCCGGTTTGACAACCGGACTGAACGTCTCGTCGTAGTCGATGCCGCATCGCTGCGAGAACCCCTCGAACGACCCATCCGGGCTTTATGACGAGCCGCCGAGAACCGCCGCATGAAACTTGTGCTTGAAGACCCACTTGCCGGTGATGATGTTGGCGCGAGGCGGCCGAGGAACAAGACGCCAGGTGCCATTGTCAACGAGCGCCTTATATTCTTTTCAGCCATCGCCGCACGCCAATTTGCATCAGCAAGCGCAGCGCGAGAGTTGCCTGGCAACGGAGAAGCCGACCGAGGTCGCCGCGGTGAAGCCGCATCGCCGCATTGTGGGTGGCGTGGAACCCGCCTCGAGAACGGGTCGCCAAGCGCAGAGGCTCCCGCGGTGCCGAGCCGGGGCACCATCGCCGAGGCCGTAGGGGTTAAAGATGCTCCGGCGGCGGTTGTGGAGCCGGCGGTGGAGGCGACGACGGCCGTAGGGAGGCCGAACCGGCCGGGAGGGGGCAGGGGCGAGACACCCGCAGGCGGAGGAGGTGCCGGAGCCATGGCTCGCCGAGGCGCCGGGTGGCAGCCGGTGAGCAGCACCGCGCCACGTAATGGCAGGGTCGAGCCCGACGGGTCGCCAAAGATCGCCGGGCGCCGCCGTCGCATGCACGAGGCAGGCACCATCGAGAGCCGCGAGTGCCAAGCGCCCGAGGTAGACGGGCAGGCGCGGAAGCAAGTCCTCAGAACAAAAAAATCAAGAGAATCCGGTTGGGGCTTGGAGGCCGCAAACGGAAAGTGAGTCTCATCAAAAACAACATGTCGCGAGATGATGATCTTGCGAGTGGAAAGATCAAGACACCGGTAACCCTTCTAAGACGAAGGGTAACCAAGAAAGACACACGCCGCGGAGCGAGGGGATAATTTGTGGCTAGTCGTGGCACTAAGGTTGGGGTAGCAGAGGCAGCCAAAAACCTGAAGGATGGAGTAGTCTGGCATCTTGTGGTGGAGAAGATGATATGGAATACCGTTATTTTTGGACGAGGATGGCCGCCGGTTTGTGAGAAACACGGCGGTGGAAAGTGCTTCGACCCAATAGGATGGAGGCATGGCAGCATGAATCAGAAGCGTGCGAATAGCATTGTTCAGAGTGCGGAGCATGCGCTCAGCCTTGCCATTTTGAGCTGATGTGTAGGGGCACGAGGTGCGAAGTAAAATGCCGCGGCCAGCTAAGAAGGAGGCGGTGGCATTGTTAAGGAACTCGGTGCCATTATCTGCCTGAAAACAGCGAACAGGAAGACTGAATTGTGTGTGAGCGTAAGCAACAAACTGAACCAATTGTGCATGAACTTCAGATTTATGACGAAGAGGAAACGTCCAGCAATAATGTGTATAATCATCAACTAACACAAGATAAAATTTATAACCAGAAATACTCGCAACTGGAGAGGTCCAGACATCACAATGAACAAGTTCGAAAGGTGCTGATGTACTAGAGACCGAACTAGCAAAAGGCAGCCTAACATGTTTACCGAGCTGGCAAGCATGACAAATGCGGCGAGCTGCTTTATTACACTGAATAGCTGATAACTTATTTAAGATAGCGACGACATTAGGTGCAGGATGACCAAGGCGGGAGTGCCACAGCTCCGGGGAGACGACAGCAATGTGACAGCGAGGTGGCATATGATGTGGGATGGTGTAGAGGTCCCCGTTGCTATTGCACCGAAGGAGGACCGTCTTGGCCTTGAGATCCTTAACAGAAAAACTAGAGGCGTCAAATTCAATAGAACAGTTATTGTCGCGAGTAAGCTGTTGAACAGATAACAGGTTACGGGTAAGGTGTGGAGCGACAAGAACATTATTAAGATGAAAAGAGCGATCAGCTATTTGTAAGGAAGATGTGCCACGACCAAAGACAGGAATAGAATGTCCGTTACCAACCGTAATGGAGGACGGTGGTGACGGGAGACGGGAAAGAAGTATACCGTCATTGGAGGACATGTGGGATGTCGCTCCGCTGTCCATGACCCAGGGAGCAGACCCCTGAACCGCCATCTGATTGAGAGCGGCGATCAGGTTGGCCGCATCCCAGAGCCGCATACCACCCGGGCGGCGCTGGGGAGTACTGGGTCGGCGCGCTGGCGGCAGTGTGCGCCTGAGGAGAGGCGGCGGGGGTGGAGAGGCCCGAGGCGCGCCTCACCGCTGCCGCCGAGGCCACCGCGCGACGGCCCAAGGGTTGTAGCAGTCCCAAGGACCGGCCGGGCCGAGGGGCCCGACGTCCCTGAGCGCCCCCTTGGGGCGCCGTGCTGCTGCTGGTTGCGCCCGCCGGTGTTGCCGTTTGCCGCCGCGGCCTCCTTGCCCTTGCCTCCCTTGCCCCCTTGCCACCGCCCCCACGGTCACCGCCCCCCCACGGTTGGATGGCGCAGGAGTGGACCGGCAGACGGCGAGGTGCAAGAGGAGGTGGAGGAGGCGACCAGCGCCGATGCCGAAGCCTCCTTGCCCTCGGGGCTGCCGAGACGGAGCTCCTTGACACGGAGCATGTTGGTGGCAGCCTTGAAGTCGGGAAGCGGCGACGTGTTGGCAATGATGTCGGCGGTGTTGGCGAAGCGAGGATTGATGCCGCGCAGAGATTGAGCACGAGCTGCGAGGGCGAGATGGTATGGCCGACCTCCCGCAGGCGCCGGCGGTGTTTTCATCTGCCGCGCATAGGCGTCGACGGAGAGACGCCTGGGACATGCCGTGGAACTCCCCGCCCGAGGACGATGGCCCGAGGCTCCTTGTTCGCCTGAAACAGGCTTCGATGGAGACGCATGCAGCACGCCATCTTGATCGGGCTCCATGGCGAGGTCGAGGACGCGGTCGCCGCAGAGCCGCATATCCATCCACGAATGCAAAAGGCGCCGGGCTAGGACCAGTGGAGTCAGCCGGGCGCGCAGCCTCTGTGCCGCCGATGTGGCCGAAAGCAGGCCATACTTGGCGCAGGGGCGGTGAAGAACGCCTTCCACTTGGAGTAGTTGGGGCGCCGAGGCCGAGGGCGATCGGGACGTGCTGCTTGACGCTGACAAATGACGTAGGCGGCGTAAGGGGGCAATGCCGCCCCCCATGGCGCCGGAGGTGCCGGAGCCGAGGACGCCGGAGATAGCCGAGGAAGTCGCCGACGACGCCATGGACGCGAGGCAGATCGAGCGCGGCGGCCTCGGGCAGTGCGACTCGGAGCGAAGCGGCGCAGTTGCAGAGGCGGGCGGCGGCGCGATCGAAAGTCGCGTGGGCGGCTCGAGTGGCGGCGGCGCGCGACAGGGCGGCCCGGCGTGGGTGGCGCGGCGGCGCGGCAAAGTTGGCGCGGGCGGCCCTAGGTGGGCGGCGGCTGCGCGATTGGGATCGCGCGGCGGCGGCGGTAAGGCGCACGGCCTCGCAGAGGACGACGGGCAGAGGGAAGTCGAGCGGAAGGAAGGAAAAGATCGATTAAGGATCGTAATTAATTAGCTGATACCATGTAGAGAAACACCGCACACCCTAATCAGGGGGGGGTGACCTTCATTATATAGCCTAATAGGCTAGGGTTACAATGTACATGGGCCAATGGGCCACACGCCCAATAGGGCTGTTACAATTATATTCTAACAGTAAGCATTATCTTTTTGTGTTGAATGAAATTTAAGATTTTTGACATCAAGAATACAATCAATAATCTAGCTTTGGTTCTATTCTATCTATTACACCTGTCCTAGTGTGTACTTAGAATCAAGCATTGCAAGGTTCGACCAATAATTTGACAAACTTTACATAGATTTAGCGACGTGAAATCTCCATCTACTTTGGTACTTCTTGGACCACCGTGACTTGAGCTTCCTGGGCCTCTACCACACCGCTGATGATATCATGCCTATGTGACCTTGACTGCACAGTGCATACTTCAATCAAAAATGCTATCGCCTATGTGACCTATGTGACATTGGATGGAGCATACACAAATTGCCTTGCAATTAATGGAGGATGCCAATACGTTATAATTTCAGCAGGGTTTGTCCTAAATATCGATAAAACTTTGTATAGATTAACAACACAAAATTGGTATTAATAGATTGACTACGGAAAATACTTTCATGTAATTCCTATAATATACTTTTAGATATATTATTAGTCAAAGTACCATATTTTCAGTTGGAGGCAATAATGGGCATGATGGTAGAAATTTTATTCGAAATCAAGCTGTCACATATCTTGAATATTGGAGATTGCATGAATTCCAGCCATCAGTTCTACACTTGATATCAATACTCATACGATCTCTAGCTAGCACTAGAAACATGTTAATAAGAGAAATAGAGAAGAAAAAAAATGGCACCATTGATTTCTTTGGTCTAGGCGAAAGGACCTCTAGCTGAGTTTGTTAGGTAGCTTGAGTAGCACTCCTTAGGTCCTGGGTAGGGTATGATTCTTCGTGTGAGCGAATTGTCAGGCTCAGTTAAAAAAAATCCCCTCATCTGTCCCATGCCAAAGACAGGTCTAAGGCCTGGCTCTGGTCATGATCGTTTTCACATGGGCTACAGTGCCTCTGTGTATAGGTGGGTCAGGGTTTCGGCCTTTCAGGGGGGGGTTTCTTGGGTGTCTTAGCCCCTTCAGGTTGAGTTTTCTTTAAATTTCTTGGGTCTAGACTGTAGTGACACAGATTAATCAGGTTAGAATGTTAGATATTACTCCCTCCGTTCCAAATTATAAGTCGCTTTGACTTTTTTGGTACATCCATTTTGCTATGTATCTAGATATAATAATGTGTCTAGATACATAGCAAAATGGATGAACTAAAAAAGTCAAAGCGACTTATAATTTGGGACGGAGGGAGTACAATTCAACAACGTGCACAAGTCTATTTTCACACATAGAACTAGCTCTACGGTTTATATCTCATAGGCCCAACAGAAAAGTGCAAGTTACCTAGTATGTATTCTTTTGAGAACGGAGACCAATAGCACTACACGTCAAACAGTCAATTTATACAGCAAGGAACAAGCAATAGATGCATTCAGCTCTGGTCATCCTCCTCTCTTTTATAGCGCCACTGTATATACTGGTGAAAACTGATCAGTTTATATATTGTAGACAAGCTGGTTCTGGGTTTCACAGAGCTATGCTGGTTCGACCTGATATCAGCATTTGGCTGGAGGAGAAATAACAGAACTACTTTGCCTGTCTTACTGACCTCTTAAGGATCTGCCAATTGACAGTCATGGCTGGGCCGCTGGGATCTAAACGGTCACTACTCACTAGATATCCTATGTAGTTTTGAGAATTGAGATAAATGATCCAGTTTCTTTTTGGCATGCAGCTTCTGGGTTTGACTGGAATGCTATTAAAAGAAGAATTAAGACGCTCTACTTGCAGTTTGTATAAGCATCAAGGAGAAATCAGAGCACACACCTGCTTATGCGGAAAGTGGAAGAATCATGCTTCACTTTGGAACTTGCTTTTTTAGTAAGTCGGGAGGGATTGGAAGGCCCCTGCCCAAATTCATTGCAAGAAAATGCAGAAAAAGGGAAATACGAAAAAAAGGAAGAGAAAAGGTAAAAAGATGCAGAAGTCTTGACCCTCAGCTCGAGCAAGGCCCAGTGCTGAAGCTGAGGAAAACTTTAAATGGAAGTCCACAGATATCTATTGTGAAATTATGGAGGATTGGGAATCTCAGCATCTTCTCTTCATCTCTAGTCTGTATCCATTGCTTTGGATTGCCAGTGGAAAGCTGTGTCTGCCGTGGCCAGTTAGGCGGATGAAAATGCACAGCAGCTGACTCCGTGGATTCCTTGTCCTGCACTCCTGCTACTCCTGATCTGGCACTAATATTTGTAGCAATTAAAAGCGTCCCAGGATATTTAACATATTGCAACTGGTGAAGAACATATTCTTCAGACAAGCTTGATCTATTCCGGGGGGTGGGGAGAGCGTACATCAAACAGGCTTGGTATATTCGAGGAAGGCGAAAACTTACATTAGAAATGAGACAAACTGGTCAATTCGCCTAATGAGAACCTCATACTTGAGACAATAATATCCTCCATTGAAGTCGTTCTCATTATCTCATACAAGTAACCGAAGATTTTTCAGAACGCTGGAGATAGAAGCAAGATCCTAGGTTTAGGGATTGTTAACTCCTGTCATCACTCAGCACGCGGACAGCATACACTCACACATGCATACAGAGATGTATCGTCAGAACTTGAACCAGCTTTGGAACGATTGGCAGCTCAACTCGCTGGTGTTGCTAAGCCTCTTCCTGCAGCTGCTGCTGCTTTTCACCGGCAGCCTCCGGAGGTGCACGCGACCCAGCAAGTGGAATAAGACCTACTTCTGGGGTCTTTACATTGCATCGCCACCCATAGCCATCTATGCGCTTGGCATCCTCTCCCGCGCTTCGGCAGGGCATGCCGACACCGACGTCCAGGCGTTCTGGGCTGCCCTCCTCCTGTTCCACCTAGGAGGTGTTGATGACTTCACCGCACTGTCCCTAGAGGACAACAAGCTCTGGGTTCGGCGCTGCTTTACGCTGCCATTCAAGTTGTGACCACCGTATATGTGTTCTTTCACTACTTCCAGGACCCTGCATTCCGGTGCTTCATCGGGCCCTTTTGGCTCATCTTCTTGGCTGGACTGTTCAAGTGCGTGGAACAAGTCCTTGCTCTACAGCACGCAACGATGGAGGCGCTCATAGGGTCAATCCTTGGGATCCCGGATCCTGGCCCAGACTACGCTGACACCATGGACCGCGTGGACGGGATTCTGAGATCTGGCAAGCTGCCGCACCTCAACATTGACAATGAACGAGTTGACCTTCCAAACTCAGGTTAGGATTGCATTGTATCCTTTTATGCCTGTCGTTCAGAGTCCATACCAGCTAGTATTTCCTTGTATTGGCTTATATAATATATTAATGCAGCTTTCAAAACGGTGCAGAGTTGCTGCAGGTGACCGATGCAGAACGAAACAAAGATGAGCCACAGCAGGCTGTGAAAATCATCCGCTCGGCGCACTTTCTGTTCTCGAGATTTAACATGCTCTTCGCTGATGGTATCTTTAGCTTCAAGGACAGGCGGGACAGCCGAGCTGAGTTCTCAAGCAAGGACGTCCATTGGGCCTTCAAGGTTATTGAGATCGAGCTGAGCTTTGTGTACGATCGGCTCTACACAAAGGCTTCCGTCTCTCGGACGATACCTGGACTGCTTGTCCGTGTCTCTTCCCTACTGATGACCCTTGTAGGCAGCATCTGGGCCTTGTTTGTGATGCTACAACATGCAAGCCAGTACCGGGCGAGACATAGATGCATGACGTACACACTGCTCCTTGGTGCTGTTGTTACAGACGTCGCCACACTTGCCTTTCACAGTTTCTCTATCTGGTCTGTGAGGCACAGGGGTTGGCTGGAATGGTGCTCTGATAGGTTGGTAAATGGAAGGGCGTGGTGGTCAGGGTATATGGCACAGTCCAATCTCATCACATTTTGCCTGCAGGAGCTACCCTCAGAGTTTAAATTGCTTGCATATATCCGTAGAGGAATCCGAGCAAAGCCGCTAGTCGAGTTGCCAGTGCCTATTATGATCGGGCGGATATTTGCTCAGGAGCTCCAAGAAGGTCTCCTGAACTTCAGGCAGAAGTTACTGGCAAGGAGCTTCTGGAGGAAGTACGGGCACACAAAACATGTCCCTGTAGGTGAAGAGCTCAAGGCCTTTATCTTTGAGGAAATTAGGAAGAAAGAGAAAAGGATCTTCAACGACTGTAAGAGAAAGAGCCAGGGAGTACAGCCTGCCGGCATTTCAGACAGCAGTAGCCCACCCTTCACCGCCGATAGGGGTGACCAAGTTCTGAGGAACGAAAACATTGTTGGTCTCGAGTGGAGCCTCCAAGAAAGAGAATTCGACGATAGCCTGCTCATATGGCACATTGCCACAGATCTGTGCTTCCGCCAAGGCCAAGGCCAAGCCCATCATGATGAAGCAGATATCACCTGCAGGAAGCACATGGACATGGGTAGAGAGCTATCAAATTATCTGTTCTACATCATGGTGGTGCACCCATTGATGCTGTCGCCACCCACAACCATGGCTACCAAGAGATGCAAGGACACATGCGCCGAAGCGAGGAGGCACTTTTTGAAGGAGCACGCACAGCACCTGCGGCGGCCGACCACCGAGGCTCGCGTGACCGAGGAGAACGCGCACAGGCTGCTGCTCAAGGTGGAGACGCCGCTGCCCGCAGCGGTGGTGAAAGGGGACAAGAGCAAGTCAGTGCTGTGGGACAGGTGCTCCCTCGCCAGGGAGCTGGCACGGGCCATGCCCGACCGGGGGAGGCGGTGGCGTGTCGTGTGCAGGGTGTGGGTGGAGATGCTGTGCTACGCGGCGGTGCACTGCGGAGGGTACCAGCACGCGGAGCGGCTCAAGGAGGGCGGCGAGCTCATCACCTTCGTCTGCCTCCTCATGACCCATCTCGGCATGAGCAAGCATTACAGGACCGAGGTCGGGGACGCCTATGCCCACCTCTCTGCCTACACTGTCTAGGTGATTTGGAGGCTGGCAAAGGTAAACAAGCAACCCATCATCGGAATTCGCTTGGTGATCGCCTGATCGGCGTTGGCAAACTTTTCGAGGAATGTCGATGCCGGCTGTTAAGCTGTGGTTACAGGCAGGCGATAAGCATCTGCGGTCGCTGACTCTGTATTTGTAATAGAAAGTTTCAGTCTTTGTGATTTTCTGTTTCAGTTGTCTTGGGCCGTTGCTTCAGTAATCGACTGGTTACTTCTGCCTGCCTTGTAATGTTTTCTACTTCCACTAAATGAAATACGTGAAAAAAAAATCGCCTGATCCGCTGACTTATGAGACCCAGTTGAGTTGATTACAGTCTAATGCTACTTTCATTCTTCGCAACACAAATGGTTGTGGACGTATGTAATGTGATTTACCAGATACTGTATCATCCTCATGTACTTGGATCATGTGACATGTATGACGGATATATACATAATTCATGCCAATTCATGGTAGAGTAGCTCTACGGTGGATTTAAACTCCCGTCAAACCGTTTGGTCAGTTTTTGTTCCTTCTATTTTCCGCTAGTCTAGTACTCCCACTATTTCAAATTATAAATTGTTTGACTTCTTTTTTTGTACATGAATTTTTGCTATGTATCTAGACATATGTTATATCTAGATATATAGTAAAATTGATGTACCAAAAAAATAAAAAAAAAGACTTATAATTTGTAATAGATGGAGTAAAAATTGCATCAAAGCTTTTGCCACCCGTGAACAAATTTTTGGTTACAACACCATCGCGTATGGGCATTCCCGGTGGAACAAGAAACCACATTACCAGCCATGAATGTTAACTGAAAAAAGTTCTCTAACGGCAACGCCAAAACCTGGTTCAGCAGCAGCAGCACACAACTGGTCCTAAGAATTCAAATACTGGTGGTTTAAACGCGCCAAAAATTTAAAATTTTGCCAACTAATGTTCCTCCGTCTTCACCTCACTCCTCAACCCCCAATGATAGGGGGACTCACATTGTGCAAACATGTCTGTGCCCTTTCTTTCTGATCAAAAAAACAAAAAAACATTGTCCAAAGACTAACCGGCAAATTCAAATCAGAACCGCAGATTATCATCAAATGGCTAACCAGAAGTTTCCACCCAGGCAGGCCCTCGAGATGACATCAGGTACATTTATCTTTCACCATGTTCGGAGGTGCGTCAGTTCCTGAATAATCGGCGCAGCTCCGTCAAGCGGGGGATGATCGTCTTGCCAGAACCTTCCTGGGGACGGGTCCAGAGGATGCGCAGCGGCGGCGTTGGAGACGGAGAGGGGCGGCAATGCACCAGCATCCGCGTGAGAAGTAGGCTGATGGATGACAGCTGAACTTGAGCCCCACGAGCCGTCTGACAGAAGAGAGAGAGCACGCCCAGGTTCTGGGGCTCTGTTCGAGTTGGAAGCGGTCGCCGAAGCTTCCACACCTGAAAATTTTACGGATGTAAAATGTGCATCAGTAGCGCAGCCTGTGAAATCTCAACTTGCAGGAAAGGATATGTGTTCGTTGTCTTTTCCCAAACGATAGACTCAGGGGAAAGAAATGCAAAGGAATATAAGCTACTGCAAATGGAAGAACCAATTTCTGGGTTTTCCCAGACAGGGACAACACGGTCAAAGAGTAACATGGAAAGAAATTTAATCACCTAGTAAAATAATCACTGATAGGAAATGTGTAACGTTAATGGTGTTATGCAAATTGGAGCCACAAAGAACAACATGCCAGCACAGTGTCGTGAAAGTTGAAACTGCTCGGAATTAGAATGATAGTGTAGATAACCTATTTTTGAACACAATGTGTAGATAACCTATTATGGCAAGGCAGTTTCTTAGGAACAGTAAGTAGTTGATCTCACTCAGTTACTTCATTAATATGGTTAACTTTTTAGTGCTGAGAGAGTACTGTTTAACCCTTTTCAAGTTCAGTAATAGATCTGTAGACTAGAAAACTACCTTGGTTAAGGACCTTTGTGTTGGTTCCCTTGTATGACATGAACCCATCAAAATTATGATGGTGTCCAGTGTGAGCCACAACACTAGCTGATATCTGGGGGGTTGAGAAAGGCAGCTCATCAAGGCCTACTGTTTTTGTTGGCTGCACTGGCAGATGCTTCGTTTCCATAAATTTGAAGCCTCCCAAGTTATCCCATGAAGAAACTGAATTGTTTCTCACTTGGCCATAAAGAGGTTGACTAAAGAAAAGATTTGTCCGCTGGCTTGTATCTGCAAATGCAAATTTTACCAACATTAAGACTAAAGTGTTTCCATACAACAGATACAACAACAAAGCCTTTTAGAGCCAAGGAAAATTGGGGGTTGGCTAACTAAAAATGTTTCTACACAAACAAAAAACAATAGTAATAATACATCTAGAGAGAAAACATAAACATGCTAACGATAATCCCACTAAAAGAGAAGTTACACAGTCATGGTATGTGGTTACTAAAAGTTTCATGAAGTTTTGTAGCAAAAAAGTTTCATGGAGTTGGCTAAGTCCTTGACTAACACAGTAAATATGAATTTGCAAAGATCTGAACTCTGAGCCTATATTTATTTGTACTGCTTGAAATAGGTATCATCATTTTATTCAGAAACATAAATTAACTAAAGAATTTGCATTCAATCATCGCTCTGAATTGGCAGAACCACTCAACAAGTTATAGTAGCAGATTAGCCATTTGATATAAAGTGCTCTCTTCTTTTTTTTTTACTGGAAATATAAAGTGCTCTTTTAACATATAAGATTCAGAAGCCGGCCTCGCAGAAAGGTAAAGAGGTACTGAATGAGTAGCATGTAGCATTCACTTAGAAGGTGTTTCTGAGAGCTCAGTACTACCATAAAACATTGTAGAGAGTCGTGATGAATTGAATGAAATTGTATCTGCCTGTGGTTTCCTCCTCCGTGCATTATGATGAGTAAGACGCCTACGACAGCTTCGTTTGTTCTGATCAAACTCCGCTAAACCATGAAACCTACAAACAGTGAAGGATTAAAGAAAAGAGGGAAATGAAGCTTCATTACGTCACTAAAAGATGAAACTGCAAATGTTATTTATAATTAGCTTGTCTGCAATTTCCCTTTTTCAAGGTGTACCAACAGTTCCAGAAACAAAGGGAAAGGCCAATTTTTCTTCACTATTCATTTCATCCTAGCATTTCTGTGTACCTTGAATAACCATAAATATCATGAGTCTGAGCCAAGCCAAATAATTGAACATCATATAGACTAGCACTGGTCCACTTCATTCTAAAAGTAAAGTGGCGGTATTGCTTTCAGCTGGTCACATTTTCAAAGCTCCCTCCCTCATTAAAGATGCCAAAAACTGTAACTTGGCAATACAAATAGAAATACTGTAGAATGAGAACAAATCTCACCGGCTACACTGTTGGCAAAACCGGCGCTCTAGACCAGCAACAACCACCTTGGGAGCTTTAGAATGGACTACACAGACTTTGTGCTTGCGGTTGTAATCTTTAGCAGAAGACAGGTCAACCTTGCAACCTTCAACCTGACAGTACCAGTTCTTTGCATTCTGCTGAGACACCTTAGTCTTTTTGACCACAGTGGCTGCAGAAGTAACGTCTGAAGGTGCAGAAACCTTGGCATCCTGTCCGCCGCAGACATTTTCGAAGTAAGCCCTTTTTCCAAGCTTCAGGCTGATCAATGGCTCTCCTTGGCCGAAGGCTATCATTGGCGATGGAGAATTCCCTGAGGCATCGACTCTAGCATCTGTGCCCGTGTTCTTAACATGCCTTTGAACAGTGGCGAAATTGAACTCCAAGCTGTTCCCTACTCCAGAGGGTGAATCAATGGATGCTGAAATAGAGCTCTTGGATGAACCATGCCCTAGCTCTGAGCTAGAAGTAAGAGTACCGCCAGATGAATTGGCAGATCCATGTCTTGTAACTGCATTCGAGACAGATGGTACTAGATGTTCCCAATCCCACACCACGGAATTCTTCTGATTCCAGTTCATCCCAAAGGAACCCATTATCAGAACTGAAGATCTCAATCCTTCCAAGAAGAATTAGAAAAATCTCAACTGCTCCCCCAACTCTGTGTATGTGAAAGCTGGCAGCACTGCAGGGAAGAACAGAAAGAGCAAATGTCACAGACAAAGTGCAGAACTGAAACAGATATAGATAGAGTAAACTCAACTGCTTATAAAACTTATAATTCGCACAAGATATAACAAGCATAAAAAGACTCATCATGTGCAACTCATTTAGTGAGAGAATCACAGGAAGAACAGAATTACTAGACAATAAATAGGATTGGGATAAAAGATCAGAGACCTCAAATCCCTGACGAAACAGAAAGAACACAACCAGATCCTCCGCCTATTCCTGAACCTCTTGTTGCCAATCAGCAACACCGCACAAACCCTTGAAGTCAAACTAACTCAGAGAGATGAACCAGGGACCGAGGCATGCCAATCGTCTGGCAACTAAAGGAGCTGCGGCGGCATTACCGTCGACTGAGCTCTCACCTGGCCTTTGGGGTCTCTATCATGCATGCCTCCCCTATCCTTAGCCCCATCTAGGTTGGCCCTATCCTATATCCCTATGACCCTATCCACCATCACAACCACCCACATCTAAACCCTCTCTAATCTTTCGCAGCAATTACCTCAGCACTGCATTATTTGCACTGTGTTCCTGCTCCCACCAACACAAGAACCAATAGGCATCGAATCCAGTTCCTTTTTGGAGGCAAAGAGGATGCAAACCATAAGAAAAGGAAAATTTTTTATATAATGTACAGAAAAAGGGGAGGGAAATGCTGGATGTGGAATCAAGCATCTAACCCCCTTTACTTGAAAGAATCTTTGTTCGATTAAAATTCTACCCTAGCAGGCACCAGGCACAAGGAAAACCAAGAACCATGAGGACCAAGAAAAGCAAAAGCAAGAAGACAAAGAGGGCATGACTCACAAAGATCCAACAGAAACGCACGAGATGGCAACCTTCCTCCTACCTCTCTGTTCATGAACCCCACCTGATACAGGAAGAGTGAGGCCCAATGGATGCCTGCCTCAGCATACAGTACAGGCTACAGCAGCCAGCATGCACATCAGCACATGCCTCAACCACCCCACTGCTAAAAAGAAAAAGAAAGAAATGGAAGAACTGGACAGTGAACAACCCCAAGATGGTCGATTCCCTTTTCCTAATCGGAGCAAGTATCTTTGTGAACGGGCATGGGGAAGAAAGATCCATAAAAAGAAGGAAAAATATATTCTAATTTACTACAAAGAAAGCATACTAACCTGATTGCAGGGGGTGCTGGTGCTATGAAGAAGCCATGGGGTTGCTTGCTTTTCTACCTTACGCTCTCCAGATTCCAGAGCGCCAGTGCCAAGTGCCAACAGCTGCTCGCTCCACCAAATGATGTTTGCTCTAGGCCTTTTCTTTCCGTGCTCCAGGAATCCAGGGTGATCTTTGCAGCTGGTGTTTGGTCTGATCATTGGTGTCATTGGCCAGTGTATAAAGGGTAGGAGTAGTATTCAGAGTTTCAGACTGGTGGTGGGTAGAGGACAAAGCCGCTACAGTTCTCATCAATCAGTGTGCACAACAGTAGGATCATGTGCAGGTTGGGTGGGCTAATGAATGAATGATGAATGAATGGGAAATCTGAAATCTCATGGCCACCCACAGGCCAGGTGCAACCTTTCACAGTCACATCCCCTCCCTGGCCAGATCCTCTACAGTGACACCACTGTTGCATGTCGCCTCCTCTAATTGGGCAAAGCAAATCGAAATGGGCAGGAGGAGAGACCTTCTCGCGCTGGCAGGGCAGCTGGTTGGTAATGGTTGGCCTAAACAGGTTTTTTTTTTTCCTTTTGGAGAACGGGAATAACAAGTACCGATGCTAGTTTGCCTTTTCCCTGCAGAAATGTGGCCCCCTGTATTTTTCTACTGCAAGAGGAGCGAAGCAAGGACAGGTCAGTGCCCCAGCGGTTGCTCTCAAACATGAGTTGGCACATGGAAAAGGATAAACAAGTTAAGTACCCCCATTTGTTTAATACTTCCTCCGTCCCAAAAAGGATGATGTTTTTTGGGTATTTCACGCCAAGCATTTCTGATTTGTAGAAAATACGTCTGAATATTTATATCTCTAAATAAATTTGTTAAAAAAACTACTCCCTCCGTTCCAGAATATCATCGCCGCCGACAGCTAAAGCAAATCTTGGAATTTTATAAATATTAAATATCATCGATTAGTATCATAATTAGTATCATCGAAAAGATCTTTTGGGTCTAGTTTTTTTTTAAAACATTATTTAAAGATATAAATATTACACGTATTTTCTATAAATCAATGATTTTTTTCGTATATGTTTTGCCTTCCACTACTACCTACCAGTGGAGGTTTACTATCAATGATTTTTCTTGGGTTTCTACTACTACAACCACTTATTGCTTGCAGTTGCCGTCAAAGTAGAAGTTTTGCAGGGAAAAAGGGCAACTACTCCGTAGTATGTAAACAAACAAACCGTTCTCCAATTTCGAGTGCGCTGCAATCGAGGCCTAGCCGCCACGATTATCATGTGCCGACAGCGATGCAAAGCTTTCTCGTGCTGTTGCCGTCGTCTTGCACCAAGAAGAATCGAAACGGTAGTAGTAGAGGCATGACAGGAGGACAGGTCAGCATGTCACAGGAACGCACGAGGAACGAAGATGGTTGGGCCGGCCGCGGCCGATGATCTGGACAAACAGCACGGACGCGACGGGGTCCAGGGACGGACAAGTCGCCGACCAGAAAGAAACAATCAGATCTGGCTACTACTAGGTCGCAGTCGCAGGTAGTAATGGTATTTGGATTTTGTTCGAGCACCAGAGAAGGAAGAAATAGCAAGTGTACTGTATCTGCGAATCTGTCCATTTGCGACGAGCGACCAACGCACGCATGAACAGGTGGGAGGTAGGCAAAGGTAGGTTTCAGGTACCTGCATCGGATCGGACACACGAGGAGCAATTAGCGCGAGGAAATTCCGGAGGTTTGGTTTGGCCAGCAGCCAGGCGGCGGAGCCGCGGGAGAAAACGCCGGCTCGCCGGTGGCCGCTCCGGCTTTTGGCCTCCCAGCTCTGCTTCCTGCCACTCCATCTGCATCTGCTGCTGCTGCTAGGGTCGAATCGGAGAGACTTTTACCTGTGTGCCATTAAGAAAGTTCCACCAGACCCTGATGCCACTCAAAAGTTTAAGCACACCTGTATGCCATCGCTCAACTTTTCTTTTACCTCCAAGCCCATTCCGTCCATATTCTGTGAAATTTACACCGTTTGGATGCCCCGACGTGTGGGACCCAAACCGGAAAATGTCCAAACTGCCCATTTGTTTGTGATGCCCATGTGCTGAGATGCCCATGTGTGTGTTCCTCCGGGAGCACGTTCGCCATCAGCGCGACGCGCTGGCGATGCTCTCCTCCGCCGCCATCACCTACAGTCCCTCCTCACAAAAAAAAAAAAAAAAGGCTTACCAGAGTCACGCATCAACTATCTCCCCGGTGTACACGTACCATACACGTAACCACTCTTCCAGTCCCTTCCGGTGATATAAAAAAAAAAAAAAGAAGAAGCAAAGGAACGAACGCTGGAGCTCTCGGCGACCTTGCTCACCGAGCCATGGCCCATGCCCACACCGCGGCCCCAAACCCCCCAAACCCCGCGTGCACAATGCCTCGGTCCGGTGCGGCTACGCTGGCGCACCTGCGATAAGGCCGTCGCCCTCTGCCCGCCCTGCGGCGGCGCGACCGCAGCCTCGCGACGCCGTGCCCTCCGTGGCCGGCCAGGTCTTTGCAGCGGCTCACGGCTCCTCCTTCAACCTCCGGCCCCCTTTCCTCAATCTCCTCACCACCGCCCATCCAGGGCGTCTTGGGAGGGTGGCGGCGGCTACTGCAAGGCCCTGTGGGGCGGGCGGGGCTTTCCACCTGCACGCGTGGCAGCTTGGCGCCGCGGCTTCGCAGAAGCAGCGCCTGCAGACGCCCACCACGGGCTTCGGCGGCGGCCCAGCGGCCGCTCGCCTCTGCCAGAGTGCGGGGCGTTTCTGCTGCGGAAGCTCGCTGGCAAGGCCGCGGGTAAAGCTGGCGCAGCTTGCAGCTTAGCTGGGGCCGCGACGCGCGCAAAGAAAGGCGCTGCCGCTTCGGGGGGGCAAAGGGCGGGGTTTCGCTGCGAAGCTGGGCAGAACGCCTATGGGGGTTGCCAAGGAGCCATACAAGGCTTGCTGGGGGGTCGCGGCGGAAGCTCAAGGCCGCCCCATGGCGGCCGCTGCAGAGCTCTGCACGCCCGGCCATGGGGGTCGTGGGCGAGCTCCCAAGGCTGCCCATGGTGGGCCGCGGGGCGGCTGTCTGGCCGAGGCGGCGGCCGGTGGAGCTGCCCTCCGCACGCTCCCGAAATGGAGAAGAAAGAGAGAGAGAGAAGGGAAGAGAAAGAGGAGAGAATGGGCCCCACTAGAGGGCAAGTTGGTCTTTTCACCCACCGTGGGACAATCGCAAGCCACAAGAATTCTACGGAATGGCTTGAGGTAAAAGAAAAAGTTGAACGATGGCATATAGGTGTGCTTAAACTTTCGAGTGGCATGAGGGTCGGGTGAAACTTTCTTGATGACACACAGGTAAAAGTCCCCCGGATCGGAGAACTCTGCGGGGATCCGGGGACTGGCACAGTGCGTGTGTGTGCCGTCCGGCTGTCAACGTGTGGCAACGAGGATCGGTCGGGTTATTTGCATGGGCTGAATCAAAGGCCCAATCTACCTGTAACGTCGGGAGTTTGGTTTGCATTCAGGCCCAGACCAACCCTGCTGCTAGGACTTTTGTTTTTTTATTAAGTCCATAGCTACCAAACGTGCTTTTGTGACTTAATTGCCCAGACCAAACGTATTAGAATCAGACTTCCATATTTATAAGTGACTTAATTGCTAAACTGTGAAATTAACAATTTACATGTTTCTCAAATGCAAAGAAATCGGGAAAACTACAGAAGATGCATGATCATATTCATACACAAGTTCTAACATGAAATGGTTCAGAAATTAGTATGTCACTGTACTCCGCACGAAACTATATATATATATATATATATATATATATATATATATATATATATAGAAGCAATGTCCTCTGCACGACGGATTCCGAGACTACCAAATAAATACAACTTCATCAGGGGAGGAAATTCTACACATTTCTAATGTACAATGGCACAGGCAACCAATATCTTCAGCAACCACCCAGACTGCAGATGCCCCCTCTGGCCTTGAGATAGTGCCATGGAGGCCACCAACACTAGCTGCTGTCGCTATCCAGCACTAGTGGATCGCGTTCAGGAGGATCAGCAAAGTGCCGTTCGGGAGGATCAGCAAAGTGCAACTGCAAACCAGCAGCAAAGCCTGCAATGCAGCCCATGTGATTCCCTTGGGCCAGGCTTAGATCTTAATTTGCAACAAAGTGAGCCCACTCCAATTGCAACGAGGCCCAGGAAAAGCGTCATGTGTTTGCCCACTGTCACATCTTCAAGCAGCAGAGACACTCCAATGACGGTGGCCATAGTTCGGCGCAGCCGCCGACTCAGTGCAGCTCACGCCCAAGAAACGTAAGATTGCAGCTATAAACATTAGAGCTTCAGAAGGTCAAACAGGGCCGATTCCAACAGGCACTCTTCGCTCCTGGGGCCTAGACTGCGGTGTTGCTCCTAGTGAGCTCACTGATGAGGTGTTGATGCAGACAGCCTTAGAGCAACATCAGGTTGCTCACAATGAAGGAACCTGTGATCATGAATAGAACAGACCTCGCGAAAGCCCTCGTCCCAGACTGCACCCTCTTATCTTTGGAGCCTCTTGGGGCATTAGTGTTATTTATCTTTTGTCTAATCCTTTTGATGCCTGTCGTATGAACTTTTATCCTGTCTTCTGTATTGGTGTGCGGCCTTCTACCCTACCACCCTTCACCATGCTGGTCTTGGTGATGTCTGAACTCATTTTTATGTTTACCAATGAATAATCGCTCGTGGAATGTGCTTTGCTGGAATATTAGAGGTCTTAATGATGTGAACAAATGGGACGCAGTCAGAAACAAAGTTGAAGAAAGTGCTTGCTCTATTTTTTTGTCTGCAAGAAACCAAGATGCAGAATTGTGACTTCTCTGTGATTCGTAGTATAGCACCCAGACGTTTTGATAAATTCGACTTCATCCCATCTCTGGGATCCTCGGGGGGCATACTACTAGTTTGGAATAGTTCAGTGTTCTCGGGAACAATACTTGAAAAGGAGAGTTTTGGCATTACAGCATAAGTGCAAAAACCACTCGCCACACAAGTAATTAGCACACTTAAGCCCTTATAAACCCGGTAGTCCGGAAATCTCGAAGGATTTCAAACCAAACATCATCAACCAAGATCGTACAAGTTTAGCGTCACCATTCACACGTTACAATATTTCACAAATAGTTCGATAACATCAGAGTGCGGAAATTAAAGTTATTACAAACCAAGTCTCAAATTAAGTAGCGAAAGCAAAGTAGTTTTAAAAGCTCAACTCACTCACACACTTAAAGTTTAATACAGTGCCAGCTGATGATCAATCCACAAAAGCAAGTGGGGAGAATAGTAAGAACGACCATACCCTTTGGTACTTTAATCCACTGGATATAAGCAGGTCTCACAATACCCATGGTAGGTATGGCCATCTGCACAAACAACAAGCGGGACAAACCCTGAGTACGAGAAGGTACTCAGCTAGACTTACCCGTCTGACTTAAAATAAAAGACTCCAAGGAGTATGACAGGCTTTATCAGGGGATAGCTCGACTCATTTGCGGAAAAAGCAGTGGTAACCATTTTATAGTGACAGCTCAGCTTAATCATTCCTATTTATGCTAGGTGAGCACCTATACTAAGCATCATTGTAATATATTAATCATAATTAAGCAATCAAGTAGTAACCATAATTATAACAGCTTAATTCATCATCATCTTTAACCACATTCCATAATCATTACTACGATGGCGTAGCTCAAGTCAAGTGTTCACTATCCAGGAACGATGGCGATTCGAATCGATTACTACTGAGCTCAGGGGGTATTCCTCGCACAAACCACACTCACCCGCTAAAGTGAGCTACAGGTCACCGTGGCACATATCCGGGAACAAAACGCGGTTTCGACCAAAACCACCGTACCCAGGGGCCGCCCAACTGCCTTAGCCAGCTATGCTGGACCTCGGACTTACTCTTCGCGCCCCCGTGGTCCCCCCATCCATCTCCAATACGGTGCGAACAGATCGAGAGCCGGCCTGGATAGTGTTAGGCTTCGCGGTCGGAACGACTTATCCGGTCAGCTAAGTGTGAGGCATGCGTTCAACATGACTCGAGGGACGCCAACCTAAGACACGGTCCTTAATCGACACCTGCACGGAATCACTATGGTCCAACAACCCCATAAGACTCCGCCCGGGTCTCCAATTATCACAACCATCACCAATAACTAGATGATATCAACATAAAGCTTTCCATCATTCATAAGTAACCACCTATGCTCGCGGATGACAGGAAATCACCCGACTTTTACCGTCTAAGCAAACTAAGCAATAAACTCGCTCTAGACTAGCAGGGCAATTCAAGGTAGGATAATCAAGGGTAAACAAGGATATCATGCATCAACGGTTGCACACAACTCCTATACTTAATGCATCAATCATAAAGCATAATTAGACTGTTGAAAAGCATAGGTAAGGAAATGCTCCGGGGCTTGCCTTGTTCAAAGTCGCTGGCGCGGTGGTTCGGGCACTCGGGCAGGTCTTCCTCTCCTGCCTCCTGCTCCTCCGCGGGATCCTCCGGCTGCTGCTCCTCCGCTGGATTCTCCTCGTACTGGGAAGCTAGGGGGTCCTCCTGCGAACCTGTATGATGCGATGCGCGGGTATAAGCATAAAGAATGCATAAGTGCGAGGCTCATGAATGAAGATGATTAACATTTTATTTGACAGAGTAGGTGCATATCTCCCCAATGGTCACTTCATCAAAAAATGCTGGCAGACAATTAAGCATGACTTTTACCAGCTTTGTGCAGACTTCTATGAAGGACAGGCCAACTTAGAAAGCATCAATGAGTCACTGATCACTCTAGTGCCAAAGATTCCTAACCCTAAAACAGTAAGTGATTACAGGCCAATCTCTCTGCTTAATGGCAGCCTGAAAATCCTAACTAAGCTTCTAGCAGATAGGCTACAGGGAGTCATACTAGAACTGGTACACAAAAATCAATATGGCTTTATCAAGAACAGATCCATCTAAGACTGCTTAGCTTAGTCATTTGAATACATTCATCAATGTAAGCAGTCTAAGAAGAAAATTATTATTTTGAAACTAGATTTTAAGAAGGCCTTTGACACAGTGGAACATGGAACAATCTTGCAAATGCTTCATCACCTTGGCTTCCCTGAGAGATGGATTTGCTGGATTAAGAGCATTTTGTCATCTGGAACATCTTCAGTAATCTTAAATGGAGTACCTGGTAGAAAATTCAAATGTAAAAGAGGAGTCCGTCAAGGAGACCCACTTTCCCCACTACTATTTGTTTTAGCAGCTGAATTATTGTAGATCTTGATTAATAGGGCTGCAACACAAGAGCTTCTGCAACACCCCATCCCTAGATATGCTGATGAAGATTTTTCCATTATCCAGTATGTAGATGACACCTTGATCATTGTTCAAGCTGATGCAAGGCAATTATTCTTTCTCAAAGCCCTCCTGAATAGTTTTGCCATGTCTACTAGACTCAAAGTTAATTACTCCAAATCTTAGATCCTTCCCATTAATGTCAGTTCAGAGAAAATGGTAATCCTGGCCAGCACCCTGGGCTGTCAAATTGGGCCATTCCCCTTCACATATTTGGGACTACCAATGGGCACAACAAAACCAAAAGTTGAAGACTTTACCCCCTTAATGGATAGAATTGAAAGGAGGTTGTCTGCTTGCTCCTTGCTGTTATCATACACGGGAAGATTAGAAATGGTAAACACAATCCTCACTTCAACAGCTACCTATGCTATGTGTATGTTGAAGCTACCAAAAGGAGTGATAGACAACATTGACAGAGCCAGGAAGCAATGCCTTTGGAGAGGACCGAGCTCCGAGAAGAAGGGTGGCAACCTTGCTGCTTGGACAATGGTAATGAAACCCAAAGAGAAAGGTGGGTTAGGTGTCATTAATCTCAATGTGCAAAATGATGCCCTCTTGCTCAAGCACCTACACAAGTTCTACAACAGAGCTGATGTCCCATGGGTCAGCCTGATCTGGAGCAAGCACTATACTGATAAAGTACCTCACGCCTCCAGGGAGGTGGGATCCTTCTGGTGGAGAGATGTCCTGAGGCTGAACACCCTCTTCAGAGGATTTGCTAAATGCTCCATTGGAGATGGCCGATCAGTGACCTTCTGGGATGATTTGTGGTCTAACCAGGTATTAGCCCAACAATTTCCCAACCTCCTTGCCTTCACAACAGATAACAGTATAAGCATAAGTGTGTATGAAGCAATGCAAATGGATAACCTGGAGTCTATATTTAACCTGCCAATGTCACAGCAAGCCTTTGAAGAGCTGGAGTAGCTCAATGACATATTAGTCCTACAAGCATTTGATGAACAGTCCAAGGACACTGGACATACACGTGGGGCGATGTACTTACACATCCAGAAAGTTCTACAGAATGGCATTCCAAAACATCCCAGCCCATCCAGTCTTCCAATGGCTGTGGAAATCCAAATGCACGCCCAGAATCAAATTCTTTGCCTGGCTTATTTTGGTTGACAGGTTAAACACCAAGACAATGCTACAAAGGAGGAACATAACACCGCAAAGAGCAAATGCAATACCTGATGAAGGGCCTCACTGTGTTACTTGCGATGGGAACTCTGATGAAGATATTGAGCATCTGTTCTTCGACTGCAACTTTGCCAAGAGCTGCTGGGAGAAGATTGGTATCCACTGGAACATGAGTCTTAGTCTCTACCCAAGAATAGCCCATGCAAGACAGCAGCAGAATCTGCCTTTCTTTATGGAAGCTATTGTCGTGGCAAGCTAGGAAATCTGGAAGATAAGGAACGACAAAGTCTTTAGAAATAGCCCAGTGCAAGTTAAAACCTGGTTCAGGAACTTCAAAACTCAGTGCCGCCTGCAGTCCCTTCGTTTCAGTGTTGATTTAAGATCTTCATTTTGCTTTTGGCTTGACGCCTTCAGTTAATTTGGTCTGCAAGAACTCTTTGTCCTCTCCTTTTTGCTAAAATTTATATAATGATGTGCTGTGGGGATCTCCCCCACAGCGTTTGCCTTAAAAAAAATAGTCCCTTCGTTCCAAAAAAAGTCATTTTTGTATTCAAAATTTTTCCCATAAAACAAGTTGTACCTTAGTATGTGCATGTGTGCATGAAGACGTGCAACAGTCAATCACACACTAATATGGCTAATAAACAAAGGCAAGCATGGTCATTTTACCTTCTTTATTAATCCACCCTAATCCTAAAAATCCTAAATGACTTGTTTTTTCTTTTGAACGGAGGGAGCAGGTTAAAACCATCTCGCTCTAATAAAATAAGTACCATAATACAAGCCACTATAAAATATGTTAACATACAAGGCAATATAGAATATGTTACCATACAAAATGTACAAGTTTGAGCTAATAATAACCACCGGTACATGAGGTGTTACTCCCACTGTCCCCTGAAAAGCGAGTTGTCTTAGATCAAATTTTTAAAACTTTGACCGAATTTCTAAAAAAAAATACTAAGATGTATAGTATCAAATTAGTACTATTAGATTTATCATACAATGTATTTCCATAAGATATTTATTTTATGTTATAGATATTAATTTTTTAATAAAGTTGGTTAAAGTTAAAAAAAAAAATTGATTGGCACGAATTCTAGAAATTGCAGCTTTTAGGATCAGAGAGGGAGTAGATTCTTAAAACATCATTAAGCTTAATCTTCGTGCCTCTTAGTTCACCATGTTGATGCAGAAAATCACCAAAAACCTTTAAGTTTCCTTTGTCACTGCATCGAATGAGAGATAGCATAATTGCCTGTTAACAGAATACTACAAGAAGGCAACTAATATATCTATAGGTTCCGAGTCTCATGAATGAGGTTGGACTACCCACATTTGTCAACACACTACAATTTCATTGTCAACCTCAACATGCAAACGAGTCCTATGTATGATTAATTAACATATCCACGCGTTACCACTGTACAAGAACACCATAAATAAAAGAGAGATATCCGGCTCTACTTAGTAGAGAGCCTTTCATTAGCTTAATCAACCAGCTCAGCCCAATACCACCCCCCCAAAAAAAAGCCATCGCTACACAAGGCAGCTACGATTCCATGTCAAGAAAGCAGCCTCTTTCAGTCCCGGATGCGATGCTTGGAGCACTGATCAGGTGAGCTGCAAAACTGACAACAAGACAGCAGAATTAACAGGGAAGCAGTGGAAGATCAAGCCAGAGGGCCAATAATGGCAAGGATATGGGTAAAAAGTCACATACAAAGAGTCACAAAAGTCAGGGAAGATAAGCAAATGCCCTCAGCATCATGCTCTGGATTCTCCCTTTATATCTATGGAATTAGTTACCCAGTAATTATAGAGATATACTAGGGAAATTCTACAGAAATGTGCCACTGGTACCATTGGGATTTTTTTTTAGAAAAGGGAATATATTAATATCCCAGCTTATGCATATAGCTATTCTTATTACACCACAACACTTCAAACTCACACAAACTCAAACTCACAAAAACTCAAACACAAGGCATGCACACTAAAATTTCTGGACCTAGTTGCCTTATCAAAAGATAAAAGTGCCACACACGTTCTCCAGCTGCCAGTCGGAACACCTCCTCGTGTCGAAAACCACCACACAGGTCGTCTTGGTAACTCAAAACTGCTGACCATCACCTCCCACGCTGGCCTCCTTGCCAATTTCATGGGAGTCTCCCACGCCGGCCTCTCACCAAATCCGTGGTCCACTGCCAACAGATGCGAGGCCCTCAAATCACCACGCCTACGCCCTCCTCCTGACCACCTTCCTCCGTCGTTGACACCGCAAACTTGAATCCTCAACTAGACCTCCACCTTCCTGCCACGGCGCTGGCCCCCAGAAAACTGACCGAGCACAATCTTCCAAAACAGCGCCTCCATGGAGGAACACGACGCCACGGATGCCGCCGTCGCCTGACCAGAAGGTCCAGGTTTTCACCTAGGGAAGACAAGCCGCGCAAAGGGAAGAGGCCCGAACGATTGACGCTTCCAAGGAAGAAAATGGCGTCCGAAAACGTCGTCATCATCGGCCCAAGAGGGCAAAGCTTTCGCCATGACACCTCAACCCCATGCACAGCAATGGCCAAGACTTGTCTGTTGTGCCGGCCGCCGCCGCCTGTCCGACCGAGCCATCTGTTGTCGTCAATGCCGGCAGACCATCGCCGCCAAACTCAGCCCGGCCAGCCCCGCCACCGCCGTGCCGATGACTCCCCACGCCGTAATGGGGCAAGAGATACACTGCACGGCGGCTGAGCTCAACTCAATGCCTGGCGTCGGCCGGCTCCCGCCCGACCAAGATGGCCGGCGGCCGGCGCTGCCCCCAAGCCCGTGCGCGTCAAGCGACTCGGCAGCGCGTCGCCGGGGCTCCCCTCCCGTGGCCCCTTCGGCAACCTCGCCATGACGACCCACGCGCTATGGCGACGCCGCCCGTCCGGACCGCCACCATAGAAGACTCGCCCCCGCACCTTGTGCCGCAGAATCCAGCCCGAGGACCGGATCTCAACCGCCGGAGGATCGATCCGCCGCCTCCCGCCCCTATCGCCGGGCCGCGCCCAGCGAAAAGCGCTCGCCCCACGAGCCACCTCCACCTCCGCCAAGCTTTGTGCGCGTGCCTCCCTCCATGCCTTGCGCACTCTTACCTACGCGCCGCTCCGCCGCCCTCAGCCTCAGCCTCAGCGGCGCTCCCGCGCCGCGCTGGCGGCAGCCGTGTCCCAGCCACCGAAGCTCCGTCCCCCGCACGGAGGTGCTCGTGACCCTCCCCTGGGCGAAAAGCCTCGCCGCCCCGCCTTGGGGGGGCCGTGCGGGCCTCCCGGCCGCTCCCTCGGGGCGGGGAAGGGGAGGCGGTGCTTGACTCGCGGCAGCTAGGGTTTGCATGCCGCCCGAGCCGCCCGCGCGTGTGGGCGGCGCTGGGTCCAATCGTCTGGAGTCATTCCGGTACCATGGGGATTGGAAGAGGGAACAAGAGGTGAACTGTAAAGACAACAAAATTGCATCATACATAAAGCTTGAACCCCTGATCCAAATTGTACAACCAACTATCATGAGATTGCTACACTAAAAACAAACAACCAGCTAATATGAGATTGCCATACTAACCAAGAAAAATCAAAGTGTTTAATTTGATCACTAATGCCCAAGCTTAGTCTCATCTCATTTCTTGAAAAAATAGGACCACACCAGAGTGTATGTAACTAATACAACTGTAATGAATAGAAATAGCAGTTTCTTAACAATATGAACTGAAATCGAATGCCATTCACACAACATATGCATGCTTGGAAGTGGTTTGATTGAGGCAACAAAATTAGGCTGATAGAATATATCAATTACCTGGAACAGACACTGACTTCATATACTTAGAGATAGTGCTCGTGCGATAGGTGACAGATACATCCCGTCCACTTTCAGTACCAAACTCAGCCACTCCTAGCAGTGTGCTGTTCCTCATGTCAATAGAGAGAGCCCACGCCTTGGGGAGGAAGAGCTTGGTCCTTGCCATCAGGTACAGGACATCTTCATCACCATTCTGGCTCGGTGTGGGCTCAGACACCGCGAGGTTCTGCAAGGCGAGCTCTACCGTCGCAGGCTCCTCGCCGTCATCCCGAGTCGGTTTACGGTGCAGCAATCCAGAGCTCAGCAGCTCTGCACGCATGGCGTCGTCACTGATCTTGATCTCGGAACCACGGACTGTGAATTCCTTGTGCCAGTCCTCGTACAGGCCAGCCATCTCCATGTTGCTCCATGCTGTGACGATCCAGTCATCGACTTCAAATGCAGGCAGCTCGGTCTCGACGTCATTGTAGGGAAGACGGCCGCCAATGGTTTGCAGGTCAGCGAACCTGAGGAAGGTCTTGCCTGATCTCTTGGTGGCCACGGTGATGCCACGGTGAGCGCGTGGGCAGCCTAGCTTGGCGCCCGCCCCACGGTTGCAGGTGATTGCGTGCATCGGCAGCGGCAGCGGCATGTGCCGGAGCGTGGGCCTTCTGTTATCTTGATGATCGCGAACGCGAAGCAGGTCGTAGAGCAGGACGCCGCTCCAGAGATCGACCCAGCCAATGGTGCCAGCTTCACCCCCAAGCGTGATCACGGTGGTGGTGATGTGGTGGTTGAGCCGGCGGGCGTTAACGGGGATCTTCACCGGCAAGGCCGTCTTTGGCGCGTCCAGCCACACCGACTTGGAGGTCCATGTCCCGGCCTTGGAGTCAAAACGGTGGAGCCGGTACTCGTCGTTGGGGTACCCGGCGAGCAGCGTGGCGACAGTGAACAGATCGCCGCCGCGGGGAAGGACTCCGAGAGCAACGTGGAAGATCTTGGGGTCCGGATCTGGGATCAGCGTGAGCGACGGGGTCCTGGTGACGCCACCGGCCCGGTAGACGAAGTAGTCGCAGTCGTTGAAGGCGGCGGAGCTTGATGGAGGACCGGCGGCGACCGGGACACGGAAGAGCAGGAGATCTTGGGACGTGGAGAGGATTAGCGAGGGACGCGGGAGTTTCAAGCTGGGGCAATGCACGAAGAGGTTGGAGGGGAGCGGCGGCTGCGCCGGCCAGATGGACGCTTCGAACGTCAGGTTGTCCCTCCCCTCGCCGACGGCGGTTGTGGCGTTGGGGCGGCTGCCGATGTAGCCTTCGTTGTTGAGAAGGATCGTCCAGGGTGGCGGTGGGAGAGATTTGCGACGGCTGGAGGAAGCGGCGGAGGTATTGGTCGGCATAGAGAAGTCGTTTGATTGTTGATGAGGGAAAATTTAGGACGAGTCGCCGGTATCGATCCAAGGCCGACGACGGAGAAGATGAGGATTGTGGAATCAGTTTTCTCGCTTCTCGTGGAGAGCGCGAACTCTCCTGAAGCAGCACGGCGACCGAACCAGAACCGGACTCCCAGAGTCCCCAGACCCAACTGCCCCTGCTCCAAGAAGCAAGACGATCTCCGGTTCTGCCGCGAGAGATGGACGAGGCGGCGACGGCGGAGAAAACGTCGTCGTAGAGGTACTGACTGGGTGCGGGAGGCGACGGGCGACGCCGCCCCGCTGCCCGCGCCACGCAAGCTCGACGCCGCAGACCTCGCGGCCAAGCCCGCGCCCGCCACCCTCGGCTCCGTCTCAACCAGGTCCGCTTCCTCCCGTTCGCTTCAGTTCAACTCCTCGACTCCTCGTACATTAGTTTTTGGACAGCTAGCAATGTTTAGCAACGCTAATTATCTTCCATTAAGATTCACAAGTTCTGTGACCTCTTTTCGCTCCATGAATCAGGCATTAGATAGACACTCAGTTTAGGACTATGTTAGCATGCTGTTTCTCCCTGTCAAACAACAAAAATGTCTAGGCTTATGGAGGGCTTTTTCTTCTCTGTATTTTGCTAATGGGATGCTACCTTCAGATGTTTTAGCTTTACCTTACCTTTTTGTTTAATAGGTTGCATTTAAGCCAGTAGTAAGGAATGGTCTCAATTGTCATGTGACCTTTATTGCTAGATGTGGATAATTTTTTTCCCTTTAACAGTAACTCATATGCTACAATAACTATAGTTGTTGAAGCAATATCTTTGTTGTTCTGGCAGGCGTTCTTAGTCACTGTCCGCAACAAGAAGAGAGTAGGCTATACTTATGAACTGAGCTTGAAATTTAAAGGTGATTTTGTTTTGTTAAATTATTAAGGTAACACCTTTCATCAAGATAATCTTCGTGTACTGAAACACGGACAGGAAAGGGGGCAGGGATAAGCTTGTGAAGAAGCAAGCTTATTGCCCCACCCCCATCTCCCTCTGGATGAAGCCAACAGGTCTCAGACAAGAGTAGTATCTGTGGCTTCATCGAAAACTATCAGCCAAAATAAAAATAAAATGCATCATAGACCCAGCATCATCCTTCACTGGGAACTACAAAAGCAACATCCAACTTCAACCTGGCGGCCTCTGCTCCGATATATCAGAAAAGAAAACCTTTTTTTTACAGTATGGGAATTTGGCCCAATAGTCCCTCCAATTTGAAGTGATCAAGCCACCACTGCAGTAGGGAACTGGTACTACCACCTCCTCCAGCTCTAGCTGAGCTCTCCAGTTCTTCTCCATCAGTGAGTTGCAATGGGAGCATCTCAACATCCTCTGGTAGAATCTGTGTAATCCAAGCCTTCTGGGACATCATCCACCCGCAACTGCTTTCTCTCTTGCAGCTCTTTCATAGCAATGGCCTTTATGTTTGGAGGCTAACCCAGGCATCCATCACTCTCCTCCCAAAGAAAAAAGATGCCAACACCGTCGAGGATTTCAGGCCAATCAGTATCATTTCGAGATTCATCAAAATCGTTTCAAAGAAGAGGAACAAACATTGTCTTTAACAACACTCATCCACTTATTGACATTGACACGTATCAATCTTTATCAAGGGTCGCTCACTCATAGAAACTTTATTGGTTGTGACAGAACCACTTATCTTTCGCCACAAACATAAGATCCCTATGGTCCTACTCAAGGTAGACTATCGCAAGTCATTTGACCGAGAAAGAGAAGAGTTGTGTCTTAAAGTAAAGACGAGGATGTATAAATCCACACACACTTGTCTTTCAGGCCCAGCCCACCAGGGATTTCAAAATCATTAGGTTAGCGGCGGGTCTTTCTTCTTCTGGGTGAGCTGCGGAGCTACTTTTTCTTTCTTTCATTCCATCTGTCTCTGTATGCTTGGGTGAATGCCATAAGCGGATTTATATGCCCCGGTTCCCAGGGTTAGGGTATTCCCTATGTTGAGCCTACTCGGATCAGAACAAAACTTTTTGATTCTCTTTTTCGCCTATCGGTAGGCTTTAAGCAACCTTCACATTTCTGCCGAGATCCCAAGTCTCCAAGTGGGCCCTCTTGGCCACCCACGACCTTGGCTTTTTAGAGAATCCCGCTCCTGTGTCGTAGGACTTGTAGCTCGGCAAATCCACCGGGTAGGTTTGTTTATCCATCCTTTTTCCGAGTGTCTTCTTGGATAGTTATAGCGGCCCATAGGCGCAAGATGTACCTTGTGGAGGGCGGCGGTCCCCCGGACATAGCATAGTCCTTTCGAGGCGGTGGCCGTTTAGTCCATGGTCCGTTGGATGGTCGGTGCAAGGCCGAAATTGGAACACATTGATTCCGCTCGTTCCTATCCTTCGCTTCGTGGTGCGGACCCCTACGAGTGAGCGTAAAAAGGGAGGAGGAAAGAGGCCCCGGTGAACCGTCATAGTTACGGCCGCCGTTCACCGGGGGCTTTCGGCCGCCGGCTTCCCCGTCATCGGTTCACCAACTTCCTTGACCTTCCGGCCTTTGGGCGGCGTCGGCCCCCATACATGGTCTTACGACTTTGCGGAGACCTGTGTTTTTGGTAAACGATCGCCGGTCTGGTCACTGCGACCCCCTTTTGCGAGGGGGCACCCGCCTCCCGAAGTTACGGGGGGCTATTTTGCCGAGTTCCTTAGAGAGAGTTGTCTCGCGCCCTAGGTATTCTCTACCTACCCACCTGTGTCGGTTTCGAGTGCAGTACCCTTTTTGTTGAAGGTCGTTCGAGCTTTTTCACGGGAGTATGGCATGGGTTACATACTTCAGCGCCGTAGCGCTGGTATGAGCCTCGTGGAGAAGCAATGGCTAGTCCACGGGGCTCATACTTCAGCTTCTGCAGCGCTTGTACTCGGACCTCGGCTCGAGGCATTTTCTCTACCCCTTCTTACCCCGAAAAAAGCGGGGGTCACCTTGTGTCCTTAAACCTATAACCATCTTTCGGCTAACCTAGCCTCCTCTGTCCCTCCGTACCAAGTTCTCGATGAATAATTCACTTACTTCGTTACTGCTGATTCGACAAAGGGATCATAGCTCAAAGAACCTATTCCAAAGAACTTGACTACCATTGGAAATGTCGGTGCCGTATTTTCATGTCTTGTTTGGAAGGTTTAGCCAAATAAGCGAGCTAACCTTTTTACTTATACCCGCGAACTTTATGATGGAAATAGAAAAACTTGATGATAGGAATACCCGAGAGCCAGTTGTTAATGTCTTATAGCCCACGAAGAAATATTCCTTGGGAATGGAGAGACCTAGAGGAAGAACAACCTTTGCCGAGACTAGTGAAGTGGTTCCGGAGTTACCGGATCCAATTGGTTGGCACTTAAAGACTCCAGTTGTAGCCATAAATCCCCTAGTAGTTCCGAAGGCTTCGGCGCAATAGTTCTCCCTATCGTCTCATTTCCTTAAAAAAAGGAAAAGAGACGATAGAAGAACACCAGGAGACAGCTGTTCAGGCACCTGCCAGGACTCAAGTGCTTTCGGTGGACAATCTCTATACCTTTCCCAAGCTAACAATAGGAGCCCGTGCGCGTGCGTCTCAATTTATGTTATACGCAGCCCCTACGTGGGCTATAACAAAGCGTAGGAGGTGAGTGAGCCCGACAAGCCTATGTCTTAACCTCCGTCTTAGCCTCACTTCGGAAGAGTGAAAGTTACGTAAAGAAACCTAGTAAAAAGTAGTTGATTTGAGACTATGAATATTCAATCTCGGTTTGAATGAGCAAGCCCTCAAAAGGCTAGTTTGAGAGGAGTCTAGAACTAGAAATAGAAATCGGGGCTAAAATGCACATGATCCAAATAAGGAGAGGAAGCGGAGATCTTGAATCGAGAAAGTGGCTTTTTCTATCGGAAAAAATGAATACGCTTTTTCGATGGCCATTTTGGTCCGTTGTGGGACCACGGCTTGCAAAGAAGGTATTTAGCGCTAAGAACTTCTTTTTCGCTTTTGGGGATTCCACTAATTGATGGAAGGAAGTGGATGCGGCGGGGATTGGCCCCAATTGAATCACTAGTAGAAGAGATCCACGTCTGCGAGACCTGTTAGGGAGATGCGGATGGAGGGACGTTTGGATTGTTTGCTAGAAGGGCTTACGACGAATAGATTGTTGGAATGGGTTGTGAAAGGGAACGGCGGAAGCTACCGACACGGGGGGATCCTTTTTTCATCTTCATATAGAAAGAAAATCGGCCTTCCTCATACTCCCCCCCTTCATTCATGGAGTTGGAGGAATCCACAAGAGGCCTGCCCGTTCATAATTGCATAAAAGAACCATTCTTTTTATGAAAACTCTTGTTCCAAACAAGCAACGGATTGAGCAACTAGCGCGAAGTTGCGCCCACGCGCATACGTTTTCTTGCTCGGTTAAAGGAATATGCACAGGAAATCAAGCAAATCAAAAGCAAGTGTCTTACAAATAGAGTAGTGAATCGGGTACATCTGCGCTAGGGTCAATCTTCTTGAGCCTTGAGTCATTCTACTACTATCGGGAAGGAGAAGGGTAAATAAGTTTTGGAGCTTGGCGCTTGGGAATTCATTGTAGAAGAAAGTCAATGACAAAGTACTCTACGAAACTCCGTGAACCTAACTCAATTCTGAATAATGAAGAAGAACCACTTTATTGACTCCAGCCGACTGAGACAGTCAAAGCGTAAACTCATGGGGAAGTAAACTTCTACTACTAGAGAAAAGAGGATAGCCATCTGAAACACTCTTCTTTGTTCAGTGCTTGACTTGAAACTACTGCCTCTTGGGAAGATATTCAACTATTGGTTGTTCTACACTGCTTGACCAGAGAGGGTGAGTCCTTCAGGCAGAATTGTCCCCGTCAAACTCTTATCAATATTGGCTGTCAACTAGACTATATAGCAATAGCAGGATTTTATTGTTCTTACTCATTGTCTACAGAACTGATCTTTCTCATCATAGGACATCTAGAGCATCAGAACCAAGTCATACCAACTTGAAGGAGGGATTCTTTTTACTGCACATAGGCGACGTAGCCATAGATGCTAAGCATTTCTTCTCCTATATGTCTACAAAATAGACAACTTCTACTTGATCAGATAGAAAGCACCCGCTTCCACAACCAGCTTGCACCAGATCATCCTATCAACTAGACACAAGGAAGATTCAGACTAGGGCTTGTGACTAAGGCTTGCTTATGCTTAGGTAGTTTTCATTGTTTAGGATTAGTATGTTTTTTCAAAGGAGTTCTTATAGGTGTACAGTAGGACTGTAGGAATTGGGAGTATTAAGTAGTGAAGCTTAGGAATAGGTTATTGCTTTGATTTAATGATGTAGTAAAGTAGAAAAGAATTACTAGGTAAAGCAGCTACCTTACCTTAGGTGTAAAGTAAGGGTTGGTAAAGTCTCACCAAACAGCGATAAGAGGAAATTTCCAATAGGTCATTGGGCAAGCAATGTATTGGCATTTTTTACAGCCGATTCTCCGAAATTTAAGTTCCTCACTCAAACTTCAAAAAGTCCTTTTTTCTTTTTCTGATGTAAATTCTGTCTGTCTCCTTTGTCCTTCCTAACGCTAGTCTAGTCTCCTTCGTTCCACTCGTCCTTGCTTTTTTTTTTCTTCTTCCTATCGGTCCCAAGGTCAAAGAAATATGTTCAGTGGTTCGACCTCCCAAAGGTTAAAGAAAGACATCGATATTAAGACCACTCCCTCCGGATGATGATATGCCCCAACCATCTATACCCCATGGTTCGTTACTCGGGAATTCGGAGAGGTCGATGAGATAGATGGGTGTGTTCAAAATGGAATGATCCCCTTTCTCATGTTTGAATTTATGTTGTCCACAAACGAATAAAGAGTCGTCGAAAAGGTCAATGGGTTCGTGGAGAATTGCGCAAGAAAATGTAAACAAAGACTTTCTCGGTAATCCCCTAGGTTCAATGGGTTTGTACCGGTCGTGGAGAATTCCGCGCGTATAGAAAGGAGCAAGAAAATCGTATGCGCTTTGGCAAATCAATTGAAGACTTTATTCAATTCCCAATGGGATCGTAGAATCAACTAAGGATGCAATAGGTATTAGTGATCGATCAGCTTCCAGTATGACCGATGACTTTCTATCTGGATGAAGAATAACCACACAATCAGGTTGTTGGTTCAACCCAAAATTGATTTGATTCTTTCTTGAACGGAATTTCTTAGGATTAGCATAAGAATTGGTCAAAAAAGCCCCGATCTTCCATTGAGAATCATTGATACAGCTCCACATTTTTTCCATTATCGAATATATAAAGAAATGATTAGTCTTTAAAAAGAAGGAACGGCCTTTTTTACGAATGAGAGATCCTATAAAATGAATAGCGTTTCGTAAACAAATCAGTGTCTTGTCTGAATCGAGAATAGCAATTCCATTTCTGAAACCACGGATATAGACTTTCAAATGGCTAGCTGCTACCCGACGGCCGAGATGTGCATTCGTACAAAGTAATTTAGTACAGACAGTTGAAAGGATTGTCATTTCCGGTTTTCGTTTCCGGAGATACAGGTGGTAAGTTAGAAATGAAAATAGGTTAGCAGCTGATCTTCTAACCACTCAGAGTAAGTGTAAACATCAAAGAAAGGTGATGACCTAACCAGTAGTTCGAAAGCGCAAAAGTGGGAAGAACAAAGATAGAAAGGTTTCGCAGGTGAAGATTTTTATTGGCACGTACTAAACACTTTTCCTGATCCGGTTTAGGTGGGTGGGTTAAGTGCACTTCCCAATCGAAGATTCTCGTCTCGTTTCACTTGCATTTTCTTTCGTTCAGTCTCGTTCTGAGAGTGGAATCGAACCACTCACTCCGTTTGGATTTAGAGTCCAAAGCTAGGCCAATATGACTACGAGATGAGCAAACGCTATTGATATACCTATCCGAAAAGTATCGTGATATCTAGTCCTAGAACTGCCCTATCCCTAAGCTGCTCCCAGACTACTAGGAATGAGCTCATGCCAGATGCCTTGAATAGTTCAAATCTGCTTGCTAAGAGTGTCAAGCTCTCTTGAGCAGAGTTCCTTGTTCTATGCCTGGCTTTTCACTTCAATTCTGATACCGTGCTTTTCAACTGATAGGTGATACCGTGGATACGATAGGTCACTCGAAATCTTAACTTCTTGTAGGTGAGTCGCTGCGCGCCTTATATCTCTCTGTAGGCAAGTCAACACCACTGCTTTAACTTCTTCTATCGTGCATAAGATCTGATAAGGAGAAGGCACGTGCGTCGGAGAAACTACCAGTCAATAAAGCTAGAAAGCAAACTACTGAATAGAATCAACTACCTCGTCAACTTCTGCTTTTGAGGATCAGGTCTGCAAGAAATTCCCTCAATAGGCTAGCAAGCGCATACCAGCACGTAAATAGGAAACAAGCTGCTCTCCCGTATTACTTTACTCGGATAAGGTGCATTCCTTCCATTCGAAGTGAGGGACCTAGCGCTAGAGGTATACCACCACATTCTATCATATATAGATAGTGCACTGCCTCAAAGCAATTCAACCAAGAGGGAACTCTATCGTTCTAGAGATAGATATTGTTAGAGAGATATTGTTTCCTCTCGGAGAGGGAAGAATATCGGAGTTGAGATAGCCTTTCTTGAGTTGACCTATTCGATTTCACTATGGACTATGGACAGTTTCCTTCTCTTCTAAGGACTATGGAGAGTTTCCTTCTAATGTTTGCTGTTTCATTCTATATCATAACGGTTTTGTTTATTCTTCTTTTCTTGTGGCGGAGATCAAGGTTGATCATTTCAAAGGAAAAGAAAGGGCTATAGATAGACTAAGTAGGCACATCAATCACTATAACAAGTTGCACTTAGCTTGACTTCACAGAAACAGAAGACAAGTTAGGCATACGGGAAAGATACCTTCGGTCAAGACGGAGATAACACCACTTGTGGCGGTGTTGTTTAGGTGAATGGTTAATTAAGGAAGAGAACAAGAAGAGGTTAAAGGTCATCTAGAGATCCCTGAATTTTCATTTGGCGAGCTTGAAGACTTGAAGGTGAAACACCATCTTGCATGAAACTTGTACTCATGTGACTCTAGGGGTGAATTGAATCGATTGATCATCGATCGTGCATTATAATAGATGGTTCTCGTGGTATTTTCTTGCTTGTTTTTGTTTTGTTTCAGGTAAACGTAACATTAAGCGATGACAAGGATCTCTCCTCCGACGACAAAGCTCAGATCTGCAAGGATATGAAGTTCTTCCTTTCGCCTATCCAGGAGAAGCTGCGTGAGTTCGAAAAGGAGCTGAAAGATAGGTAGCATAAGCTACTCAGAGCAATAGATTGATGCTGGCGCTATCTTGCACATTGCCATTGTAGAAGATGCCCATGTTATTGCTTAGCTGGATTCAACAATAGGTCCTATATACCAAGATCAGCAACGAATGTTTTTGGCGTTGCGGGATGTGAACCCATGTGAATAGACTCGTGTCTGGTTTTGTTTGTCCAAGTATATGTGTGGAAATGCTATATTTAGTTCGTGTTCAGGTAGCCACTACTCGATTGAGCAGAGCCCATGGACTCAGTAAGGTTTTGGGCCTGGGCCATTATACTGCCACAGAAATATATATCTATGTGTGTGAACTAGATGCATGTCCATTCACTAATCAACAAAGAAGGTGGCCTTTCATTACCATGATGATTAGTAGGTGCACATACTGACAGAAAGGAGGTCTGTCTATATATAACTAAAACAAAATAAACAACAGTAGAAAGATGCTTTGGGCCAGGGTGTGTGTGGTGTGGTTACACTGACACTGAGCCACCGAGCAGCATCATCATCATCCTTGGCTAGCCACTGTTGGAGATCCAAAGACAGTGGGAGCGGGAAGCCGGGAACGTAGCATCATCGATGAAATTACTATAAATAAAAAAATAGGAAAAGCAAAGCCAATCCATTCCAGTTCCAATCAGTAACCCCAAGGTCGCTCGGTTCGCTGCGTCGGAGTGCACGCCTCGCTGCCAAGCCACGCGCAGCGAACTGCACCGTGAAGGCGCAGGGCCTGCTCATGCAAAAGCTAGGGGTGGCCGCGGAACCCCGCGCCAACGCCGCAACCTTCGTGCCTGGGAAAGCTGATTTTGACAAGTACCTGTCCACGTTTGCCGCCCCGCTATCAGCGTCCAAGTACGCTGCGCTGCAAGAGCTGTTCCAGGTGGGCATCGACCCCGTTGCCATGGACCTCGACCTGGCTGGCCTCGACGAGGAGGCGGCGCTGTATGCGACGGTTTCGCCTGCAAGGTTGCCATCTGCGTGTCTACAATGTCAACACCATCTTGCTTCATCTGGAACGTGTGTGGCCTCAATGGCCGTGCCCGCCGCAACGTAGTTCGTGATCTAGTCCTTCGGGAGCGTGCATCCCTGGTATGCCTCCAGGAGACAAAGGTCACCAATTTCTGTAAGCAATGGGCTAATGAAACACTAGGATCCCAGTTCGGTTACGAATGTGTGTCAGCTGTAAACTTCTCGGGAGGGATTCTGTTTGCCTGGCGCACCGATGCCTGGGTCGTGTCCAACGTCGTCAAGGGCAGGTACTCCCTCGCTGCGTTGCCAGCTGAGGTTGAGCGCCCTGAGGCTCCGTGGTGGATCACCGTGGTGTACGGCCCGCAACACGACGTCGAGAAGGTCCTCTTTCTGGAGGAGCTGTCCGCATTCAGGTTACAAAACGCGGGCCCGTGGCTACTGTGTGGCGACTTCAACATGATCTACAGAGCTGAAGACAAGAGCAACGACAAAGGCTCGACCGTAGGAACATGCGCCGCTTTCGTTCCTTTCTGGACCGAAAGCTGCTAGACGAGTTGCACCTATCGGGACGTCACTTCACTTGGTCGAATGAACGGGAGCAGCCCACACTTGAGCGCCTGGATCGTGCTTTCGGGTCGATAGAATGGATGGCACTCTTCCCGGACCACCATCTAGTGCTTTGTCTATGGACTGTTCCGACCATTGTCCGCTCCTACTCAGGCTCAACATCGTGCCCTGGGCTAAACGCAGATTTCGCTTCCAGTCCTTCTGGCCGAAGCTCCCAGGTTTCCTGGATGTTGTTGCGCGCGCCTGGCAACCCACTCTGATCATGGCAGACCCCTTCTGTATTCTCGATTTCAAACTCCGCAATGTTGCCAAGGCACTGCAGAGCTGGAGTGCGAGTCGCATCGGCAGTGTGCGCCTCCAGCTTGCTCTTGTGCGGGAGGTAGTCACGCGCCTTGATGTCGCCCAAGAGCAGCGCGCGCTTTCGCCGGAGGAAGCCCAGCTCAGGAGAACCCTGAAGATGCGCACTCTTGGCCTCGCCTCCTTGGCACGCCCAATTGCGAGGCAGCGCTCGCGTGTGCTGTACCTGGCCGAGGGGGACGCCAACACCAGGTTTTACAACCTGCAGGCCTGCCATCAGAGCCGCAGGAACCATATTTCCTCGCTCGCGGTGGATGGGCAACTGGTCGTGCAGGACGAAGGCAAGGCGCACGCAATCTTCCAATACTTTAACAGCATCCTGGTGACCAACTTTGAGCGTTCCGAGCGCATCTCCATGGCCGCCATTGGCTTACCGTTGCTTGATCTTCATGAGCTGGACGACACGTCCTCTGAGGGGGAGGTTTGGCAAACCATAGCCGACCTGCCGAATGACAAGGCACCGGGCCCGGACGGCTTCACCGCAAGATTCTATAAGGTTGCTTGGGATATTATTAAGACCGACGTGCTAAATGCTTTCAACGCATTCTGGTCCTTGGACATGAGGAGCTTCCACCTAATCAACGAGGCATACATGGTGCTGCTACGCAAGAAGAATGAGGCTGAGGAGATCAAGGACTACAGGCCGATAAGCCTCATCCACAGCTTCAGCAAGCTAATTACCAAATGTCTTGCGAACCGACTTGCCTCTAGGATCGACGGCATGGTCAGGCACAACCAGAGCGCGTTCATCAAGGGGAGAAGCATCCATGATAATTTCCGAGCTGTACAACAATCCCGCAAGCTGCTCCATGCAAAACGGGCACCAACAATACTGCTTAAGGTTAACATTGCAAAAGCGTTCGACACGGTGTCTTAGGCATTCCTCCTCGAGGTTCTGCAGCACCTGGGATTTGGCCTGCGAAACCGTGACTGGATGTCAACAATTCTTTCTACTGCAAGCACCAAAGTCCTTCTCAATGGCCGCCCGGGACGTCGAATCTGCCATGCCCGCGGTCTCCATCAGGGAGACCCCCTATCCCCATTGCTGTTCGTGCTTGTCATGGAGGTGCTGAACCACACGATCCTCTAGCTGGAAAACAACCGCTACCTCTCTACTCTGGGTTCTGCAGCGATTAAGTGCCGCAGCAGCCTATGCTGATGACTTGGTGCTTTTCGTGGCACCCCAGTCCTCCGACTTGTTGGCGGTACAGGCAATCCTTATGGCCTTCGCGACAGCCTCAGGCCTCTCCACGAATTTGGAGAAGAGCGTGGCAACCCCGATATGCTGCTCACCGCCACAGATCGAGCTCACCCAGCAAATCCTGGCCTGTCGGGTCGAGGATTTCCCGTCGCGTTACTTGGGTATACCATTATCTATCTATAAGCTACGAAGGTCCGACGAGCAGCCTCTCATTGACGCGGTGGCCAGCCGCATACCTCGCTGGAAGGGTAACCTGTTAAATCTCGCTGGCCGTACCGCGCTGGCCAGAGCAACGCTCTCGACAATCCCCGTGCATATGTCAATCGCCCTATGCCTCTCCTCATGGGCAATCCAATGCATTGACAAGCGACGCCGTGCTTTCATCTGGTGCGGGGCTGAGACGGTGTCCGCCGGTCGATGCCGGGTGGCCTGGGAGATCGTCTGCAGGCCTCGTGAGGTGGGGGTCTGGGTATTGCTGACCTGCGGCGCGCCGAAATTGCGCTTCGTGCGCGCTGGGCATGGTTGCAGAGGACGGACGGGACGCGTGCCTGGAACGCCTTGCCGCCAATCCGCGAACGTGCAGTCGTCTCACTCTTCAACGCAGCTACGGTGGCCCAGTTGGGGATGGGGCGTCGACCTTCTTCTGATCGACTAGCTGGATCGATGGGCGGAGCATTCGCGAAGTTCGTGCCGCCGCTCTTCGCGGTGGTCCGACGTAGCAAGAGGAAGGCCCTGGTGGCTGAGGCGCGCCGGGCAGGGCCTGGGTAAGGCACGTCACGGGCCGCCCACCATGCAGGTGCTCACCGAGTACGTCGCACTATGGGAGCGGCTCGAGGGCGTTTCCTTGGCGTCGGGCACGCCGGACACCTTCCTCTGGAATCTCACCGCGGATCGTTGCTACTCATCTGCGTCGGCCTACGGGGCGATGTTCCTAGGCTGCTCCAGACCGCTGGGAGTGAAGCAAATCTAGAAAACATCCGCCCCCCAAGGTCCGCTTCTTCTTTTGGCTAGTTATGCATGGTCGCCGTTGGACGGCCGGGCCGAAGATCAAATGTACGGCCTCCGTGACTCCAACCACTTGTATTTTCTACGTGATCAGCATCCGGAGACCATCGATCATTTGTTGCTGGGGTGTGTTTTAAGTCAGGAGGTCTGGCACGCCTGCTTGGATCGCCTGCACCTCGCTCACTGGGTGGTCGTTCATGATGAGGTAGGCTCGATCGCCTGGTGGCTGGACTGCAGGAAGCGATTGCCTAAAGCCATTCGTTGAGGCTTCGACTCACTGTTCTTCCTGGTGGGCTGGATTCTGTGGAAGGAAAGAAACGCCAGGACCTTCTCGGGCACGGCAACCGCTCCGTCGCGGCTTCTGTCCTTGATCCTGGACGAGGCCGAACTCTGGTGTGCCTCGGGGTTCAGGCAACTGAGGGCGCTGCTGCCCCTGCTCTAGCGCTCTGCTCTCGATCTGTTGCCCCCGCCAGCTTCAAGATGTAGTCGCGTACCTGCTTTGTAGGGGTGTGTTTCGTGGTTTATGTGTCTGTTTCCGATCATCTTCGTTTGCCTGTGGGGCGACTGAGGTTGGTAATCTTTGGTTACCGAGTTCAGGCGTAGCTCGGCACCCTGTTGTTGTATCCGGACCTTTTCCCCTCCTTCTTAATGAAAAACGTGCTAAGGCACGATCGTGAAAAAAGTTCCAATCAGTAGGCCGTAGGCGCAGGAAAAAAGGAATCGACAAACGCCATCGTCGTCAGCAGCAACTCCGGCAGCCTGGCTATTGTATATGTACATCCTTATGCCGGGAAGAATCCGCGCAAGGAGAGTCATCCATCTCTTGTAGCATTGTTGTGCACCAATCCGACACCGCCACGTAGGTCGCCGGGTTCAGATCCGCGGCGCCTCGCCTCGATCGAAAAAAAAAAAGGAGAAGCCTTCCACTCGAAGCCTCCGCGTCATCTCTTCCTCTCCCCAACCCGCGTGAGAAAAAAAAAAACCTCGCCGCCGCCGCCTCTTCCATCGTGTTCTTCCTCTCCCCCCCGCCCAGGCCCTAATGACTTCATTCGCGCCGCCTCCGCGTGTTCGATCCGCGTCGACCACGCCTCCCCCGTCTACGCCACTACAGCTCCGCCTTACCCTAAACCATCCAAGGGCGGCGCAGGGGCAGGTCGATCTCTGTCGATGGGGCGCCGGCAAAGGTGCGCAGTGCCGCCGCGGGCGACCGCAGCTCGGTGGCCGGCCGCTGGGAAGACGAAGACGCATTCCTGCTCCGCCGGGCCGGGCCCCCGCCCGCTTAACGCCGGCCGCCCCAACCACGCGAGCGGCACCGGCACTGGCCATGGCGCGCGCGCGAGCGGAGCTTTTCTTCCGCAAACAGCGCCGCACCAGCCACGCGAGCGGCGCCGCCCCGCCCCACGAAAGCCGTGCTCGCCCGTCGCGCTGAGTGTACGCCGCGCTTTGCCCCAGATGCGCCGCGCGCGCAGGGAGCCAGCCGCCGCGGCGAGGCAGGTCCACGGCGGCGCGCGGCCTGCACGGCGAGGCGCCGCCCGCAGTGGCGCCGCGGCCGTAGGGAGCAGCTAGATGCGACGAGGCGGGCCGCGCTTTCGTCCGGGCTTTCGCGTTTGCGACTTGCAAGCTTCTTATTTTTTGCGTCCCGTTGTTGGAAAAGGCAAGTTTTTGGTCCCGAACCTTTCTCTGTGGGCGACGCACAATGATGAATGCATCTCCGCATCTGTTGGAGACAGTCTTACCATTCTTTCCTTTCTTTTTTAGCCCGTGCAATAGAACACCTTGGATTTGCTCACATTGCTGGCGATGGATTTGGCTTTGGCCTCAAATGGCATCTACAATATTGCTGCCCTTGCATAGTTGTATCAGTCCATCATCATGCATTCCCCGTGATAGTACACTTACCTGCACTTTATCTTTATTTCCTGCTCACGAACACTCACAAAGACATGATGATACATTTTAATTAGAATTTTTTGGCCAAGGCCACAACAACTGTCTTGTGGCGCCCAACACATCTCTTTTTCGATGATCTGCCTCCTCAACAACAGCCCATTAGAATTAGTTACGGTGAGTTCTCTCATGGACCTACTTGTGGAGCGAGAACAAATTATCTACCATGCGTTTTTTGGGCATGCAAAGATAGCTGTGTAGTCTTCTTTTCTCAAACTAATATAAAAGAAACTTAAAAACAAATTCCGGTTTGGTTTCTCATTCACTAATCTAATAATTATGATGCTTCCTACATTTGCCTCATTAGGACGAGCCAGCATATTGACTAGCTGTATAGTGCACACTTTAGGAATTGCTTACATGCATTTTAATGTAACAACATTGGATAATCCTATTAGAGTGCTTTGTTATTTTTAATTCCTTAATTAGTGATTGACTTGTGCAGGCCAATCCTTGAGAGAAGGTGCAGTTTGTGTACTCTGATCAGTTCAGAGTTATCATTCACTCAATTTTTTTCTTTTATGAAACTATTCTGTAAATGCTAACCCTTTTTGTTTCTTGAATAGTGAATCAAATTTCTGCAGACTAATGCAGACTAACCGCATTAAGAAGGTACTCAATTTTGCATAGGACACGATATAGTTCATTGTGAAATGAGACCTCCAAATGATGGTCTAATATGTCACTTGATGAAGAATAGACATGGTCTTATATGCGTTATTTTGGCCTACACTCAGTCCCAGAGTAACCGCATGTCCTGTAATCTTCACCTAAATTACATAATGAACTAAAATGTTTTGTAGTTTAGAAATGTTTGATTTAGTGTTCTGCACTGCATAATTTATTTTCTACTCTTTTGTAGACCGACTGTATTGTATCGCTGGGACTATGTAAATATGGACTGTGTAAATATAATCAGTTGTTCGTAATGGTGTTGTAATAAAGCATAAATGGTTTAGTCGTATCACATATTTAGTCAAATGCGTAATCAGTTTTGCATGGCCGTTTGAAATTTGAACAGCCGGCTAACCTCCGCTTCCTACCATTAGTCAAATATTTTATTGGTTCAGACTTAATTCTTCTATATATTCGACATAATTTCAAGATAGGAAAAAGTAATGGAGTACTTCTGACTTATGAAGGGCATTGTTGGTGGTTAAGTATATTATTCAAAGGGTGTTTTGCCTATCTTCAGTTCTCTCTGATTTTTTTTCACATGCACTGATATATATCTTTCTTACTGCCAAATTTCACATGATTATTTCTGACAAAAATAACATAAATTTAAAGAAAATTGGCACTCTACTCCCCTAACTAAACACCTGCTTCATCCAAGGTTTTGTTTTCATTTTGCAGGTTCATTTACATCATGTACGATTCTAAACACCCGCTTCATCCAAGGGTTAGTGGAACACGATGAAGTCTGAGGTGCAGGTTCATTTACATCATGTACGCTTCTTTAAACACCTGCTTCATCCAAGGGTTAGTGGAACACGATGAAGTCTGAGGTCAGATTCCATGGTCCTTGCACTATTTTTTGTAGATTGGAGTACCGATTGAACTGCAAATGAAAATAAAGCTTATAGGAACCTAATTGATTTACATGAGCTCTAATGGGATGGAAACTGAAAACAATTTTCACTAAAAGTTTTCTTGCCTATGTAGTTTTAGTTCTTATAAGATAATATTTGTTTGGGCAATGTGAACTGCCATCTGAAGTGTACCCAAAAGCAATGATAGTTATCTCCTTCTAATGATCCCTAAATTTATTTATTTGTATTTTCTCGTAAGTGTCATGTGATAATTGTAACATGAATTCATTGCATCACTCATCATTAGGGAGAGAGAATTAGTAACAGTTCCATCATCCTAAATGATGTCATTATCTAGGAGATTATTATTTATCTTTGCTGCCATCATCAACCCTACCGATGTTGAAATTGCTAGAGTTTTAGCAACTGATAACAAATTTTGATTGACCAAGTATGTAAATATTTAGTTGCACAAAGAACCTTGCAGAAGACAACACTCGAGATAGCACAAATGTATGAAGTAGTTGTGATTCAATTCTTGCGCCACTAATTGGAGATGAGGTGCTACCATTTAGCAGATGTTTTGTTCGAGTCAACAGCATACCACTTTTATGTAAATGTTTGGAAATGTCTATCACAGTGTTCGTATATAGCATTGGCAATTTGACAAAGAACCTCTTTTGGTATATATATATATATATGATGATGTTTATGAACTCTTCTCATTTAAAAGATCTACATTTGTGCGGTAATGTTGTTGCACGTCCGATAGCTTGGCTAATATATGTCTGAGTTGCAATAGAACAACACTTCATTCTATTATACATGTGTAAGTTAATATATAGTATCTTACTACTGTATGAATACTTGCCATAGAGTACCAACTCGGTCTATTGAGCGGTTTCCTGTAGATTCAAACAATGTAATATCATACTCATACACAGGCGCAAAGATCTGCTGCACGCGCGACAACGCGCGCGTACCGTCCTAGTTGTATGCATCGCTGTCCTTTGTCACGGTCAGCCGGGGCCGCGGAAGTTGAGGGCCTGTTTGGAATGCAGTTTTTTCAAAGGAATTTCAAAGGATTGCTCTTCCTTTGGTTTGCTGACGTCACAAGCGTTTGGAACGGAGGAATGAAGCTTGCAGTTCCAGAGGAAAGTTTCAGTTTCCTCCAAAAAAACACGGGAATGAAAACATCCATCGCAAGCCAAGTTTTTCGCTGATGGCTGAGGCAACAAACTGGGAGCCTTCTCAGAGTCACAGAGACAGAGGTGAGGTGATACAGTGCATTCCAATAAAAAAATACTAGAGGATGGATGCGGCGGACATGGCATCATGTGAAAAGAGGGTTTAAAAATAATGGTAATCAATCTATTGTTAATTAATCTGTAATTTGTATGTAATAATATGCTTTTAATAGTTATGCGTTCTTGGTATAATATGCTTTTGATAGTTATACGTTCTTGGTACCTGTGATCTAGCATGTGAAGATTCAATTTTATTTCCTACAATCCAAACGGTCTAAATTTTTTATTCCTGTGGTTTTGAATCCTGTAGTTTTCCACTTTCCACTTTCCTCTATCCCGCGATTCCTACCATTCCTCTGTTTTATATTCCTTTGTTCCAAACAGGCCCTGAGTGGCGGAACGGATGGCTGGCGGCGGCCGGCGCTGCGCCGTCACGGCCCTCGTGGCCGACACTGATGCCCCGTCTGCTTGCTGCAAATTGCTGGCCCGCCGCGAAATTGATTCTGCTGCACTTGTACAAGGTCCTGAAATATTATATGTACAAAGTTTATAAATAGTGGGTTGTGCTGCCTGGTGCTCAACGTTTAATTTGCAGTTGCACAAAACGTAACGGTCCTGTTCGCTGCTCGCTGCAACCTTTTTGAGGCTGCAAGAACATATTTCTAGCTTGGGCTATCCCCTTCTTTCTGTTTTCTTGTTTTCTTTTTGGTGAACGTGTTCGTTGACGTGTGTTTTATTAAGAAGAGGAGGAATATACCATGTTACAAGATGTATCGTGTAGTGCCAAACGCGAGGAGCGTGGACACTAACAACACCAGCACAGCTATGGTAGTACTGCAGTGGTATGATCATCCTCATCTCTAAAGTCTAAACGAAGAAACGAAGTGTCGGTCCTTGTCCTGTGTGTCCTCTGCCTTTTGTGGCTTGGTGGCCGCTTATTTCTGCTCTCAGTTTCGCCCCTGCTGTGCTAGGCAAGTGGACTAGTGGTGGACTGGTGGTGGTAGAGCAGCTAGCGGCAGGCAGGCCGGCGACGCGGGGCCGGACAGCGAGGGTGGCTGGCGGCCAAGAGGGAGAGGGAGGGGGGCAACCGGCAACGCTTGGCGGATGCCAAGAGGTCGTCCTCGGCGCCGGGCGGGAGGGAAATCGGGAGGAGAGGGACCGCTGTGTGTGTGCGGCGGCTGCACCTGGTTGGCCGTTGGTCCGGCCGTGCAGGGCGGTATTTCTGGCTTTCTTTGGGGCGCCGGGCGCCATTGCCTTTTCGGGAAAAGCGACCCGTCCCGAAAGCAGCGGGTGGCCGCCAGGCCTCAAGCCCGTGTCGGCCCACGCAGTCCCCCACGGCTCCACAGATAGGCAGGCTCAGGACTCAGGAGTCAGGAGGCACACACGACCGTGTCGCCTCCTCTATGATTGATTTGGTTGGATGCCACAGGATATACCAAGATACCATTCGATAGGAGGGATGTACGGTACTGTGCAGTGCTACTCACTCCACACGACCTGGGCCTTCTTGTTTTTGCAACTTTCTCTAACTTGAAGCACTGTAGCACTTTCGTTTGTATTTAATAAATATTGTCCAATCGTGACCCAACTAGACTCAAAACATTCGTCTCGTGATTTACAACTAAACTGTACAATTAATTTTTTTTTTACTTACATTTAATGCTCCATATATGTGGGTAGAAATTGATGTGATGGAGAGAGAGTAGAAAAACTTGCGAAAGTAGCTGAAAGAGAACAAGGCCCTGATGCAACGAGTGAAGTCAGCACACTTGCCACTTGGAGTATAATAACAAAACACACTTTTGTATGGATGGTGACGGATCAGGTGTCGGCTGGTGGATATCTGGCTGGTCCGACTGTTTCGGCTGGTTCTCCTCCTCACACGTTTACTGTTGAACCAGCCGGAACCAGCCAGCAGCAGCCGGCTGGCTGAGCAGCCGAACAGGGCCACACGACACGACGTACAGTACGCTCGCTCCAGCAACCACTCTGCATTTCCAAGCCAATGGCTAGCAGTAGCAGCCCTGCCTCCCTCCAGACACAGTACAGGCGGCGATGTAGGGCCTCCCGCTTGCATTGCAGGGCCAGATTTGGACGGTGTCACGTCCCGGCCTACGACTACACGACGGCGAACGACGGGGCCCTGCCACTGGCGAGTGGTGTGGTGTGGTTTGGCAGCGGCGGCCAGCCGCCGGCGACCCGCCCTGCCTCAGCCGCCGCCCGTAGCGACAGAGTCGAGCGTGACTGAGGAGTGACGATCTCGACGTGCTCCCTCGCTGTCTCCCGCGATATGCCGCCGCATATTCCATTCTTGGTCTTCCTATCCTACTCCTACTTCCCGTCCCGTCCCGCGGACGACGGGTAAAGGGCCCTGACTGACGTCGAAAGGAGACGGCGGCCGGCGACAAGGACGTCGCTGCATACACACGATACGATACTGATGCATTTGCATTGCTTTCGATCACCACAACAAAAATGCCAACTTGCCATCTCAGGCGGCCTGGCCTGGCCTGAGTCCCACCCAGGTGAGGGACGGACGAGCAAGTTTGGCCAAATCTGGCCTCGCTCGTTTCCACTTACCATTATCACGGAGGATCCACTCACTCACTCACTCACCTTTCTAGTAGTAGCTTGACTAGTAAACCAAGGGCAAAAGTGTCATTTTGTGTGTTCCGCTGAACTGGTTTGTCCTTTATTTGATCTGCATCAGCCAATCCTACGCCGAGGTAGGGAATCCACCACTAAACATCAAGTAGGCCAGGCCGCCCCTGCGCGTCGTTTTCTTTCTTTCTGTGACCAATGACAATGAGCAAGTGGATCGCTCGATGGTGATGGGGCCCGGACCAAAATCCAATACAGTAGAAATTTAGCTGCCTACTAGTATAATTAATGGAGTAATAAAGAGTGTGCTTTTCTTTTTTAATGGATGTGGTTTTCTTTTTTAATGGAAATAGAGGTGTGGTTTTCTTTTTTAGTGGAAATAGAGGTGCTGATAAACGAACAGAACAGAGACAACGAGTGAGCAACAATTAGGGTTTTAAAAATAAATAAGGTAAAGTTTGATTTCGATGATTGTGTGTCTTCATCGGCCTACATTCTTCAGTGAAGAGTTTGACTGTTCCTTCACCACAGCATCTTATAAATATATTGGCCTTGATGGATTCATAGTTTATGTATGCATTTTCTTTGGCCTCTTGCACTCCAAACACAAATCTAGTATTCCTAGCTAGTGTATTAGTCAATAGACAAGAATCCATTGGCCCCTCTTATCCATTCCTGCCTCCAAGTGGTTGCACTAGTAATCGCCAATTATTGAATCCACCATGCAGTACTCCGTAGCGCGCTTTTCATCTATTCGATGCATGGCAGTTTCAGAATGCGTGCGCCTGTCACTGTGAACTTTTGTTAATGACGATTCTTCCAAAGGATTATTGCTAATATATGAATTAGAAAAACAACTGATGATTCCTGGGTGCCCATGCTTGTCCTCTCGGTTACATCAGAGGTTGCGCAGATTCCATCTTCCATTTGTTTATCTTCCAACGCTTATGTCAGACACACACACTACCAGGATTAGTTCAATAATGCCATATCTTTTGAAAAGGGCAATCCATTAGCATTACCTAATCTCTCAAGATGTTCGCATCTAGTGGAACTGGGAGGCCATGTTTGGGTCGGTTTGGATCAGTTAGAGCTTGTTACAACTAATTTTTAGCTCCAAACTCTAGACTAGTAGAGCTAAAAATTAGTTTTAGCCAATCTGGAGCTAAAAATTAGCTGCCTAATAGCCCTATGCATCAAACATGCTCTAAGGTCAGTGAAGTCTGTTCATGAAATGAAAGCGACACTAACTACTGACAAAACTACGGAAGTGATATAATGTCTCAGTGGTGAAAAGGTAAAAAGAGTATCCAAAAAGAAATTAAATCATTTCTATTTTTGGCAGCGACCAAAAAAATTTGATTTGCCACACTGACACTGAGTTTTTTTATGTGATTCTCATTAATGGTTAATTTACTATAAAAATTAAGGAGCTCTGGCTGCACGCTCAATAAGTAGAGGAGTCATAGAACATGGCTTCACCAGCACACATTTTGATTTAGAAGAGGTGAAAGAAAAACAGCTTTGTGAACGGTAGCACTAGTGTACTTGGATCAGAACGCTTAGTTTATGGCTAATCCACCCAACTTTGTTGTTGCCAGTCCTGGATTGTCGCACACGGTTTGCAATAGAACAAATATTAACAGCAAGTTGGCACACATATCGTTTTAAGATGGCAACATAATGATTACAGAAAACACAGAGCAAACCTGGTGACAGCATTGACGTATATACAACACTAAACCGAAAATGGGCTGGTTTACAACCCCAGAAAATTTACCGCAAATGGTTGGTGGGCCTTCTGGGAAACTGAGCTCTCTTGTGCACCTTCAATCTCAGGGCTTATTTATAGTAAAAAAAAAGAAAGAAAAGAAATTCGGCTGATGGAGAGAAGAGAATAGATATGGACAAATCTTCAGAAATAACCAAATCAGAAAAACGAACCAGAGAAGTGGGGGAGGCTACTCATTATTAACCCCTTCGAAGAAGACCGAAAGCAAAACAGCCAGCCAACCAACCAGACCAGGATGGCGCACACCAAGAAAGGGGGGCACCGAGCCAATGAATTGCAAGAAGAGAGAGAGGATTACTGGATTAGGCACCTATAGCCCTCCCAGAGAGAGAGAGAGAGAGAGAGAGAGAGAGAGAGAGATTTGGTCTTGGATAGGAGTGGAGAGAGTGGAGACTGGTAGAGTGAGAGAGGATTTGGCACTTGGCATGGCAGCCGGAAGATTCTGAATCTCCTGCAAGCCGTCTCGTCGCTGGAGTTTCAGGTGAGTCGTCGAGGTTACAAAGAAAGATCTTCCTCCTCTGGGTTCTTGGCTTCAGTTAACTACGTTTTTCTTCGCAAGATTTAGCGATTCCTTCTGTTCTGAACTTGTGGTTTCATCAATCTCGAAAGGCAAAGAAGTCTCATTCTTAATTTGTCATTAATTTATCCCATTTTTCTGGTTGGTAGCGCTAGCGCTAGCTATGCATATCAAGCATGTGTTGCGGCGGAGTTTATGCCCTTGCATTTCTGTACATCGGTTGGAATTAGCAATTGCAGTGAAGTTTGAACCTTTGGACTCAGACGATTGTTTTCGGGCTGTTTCTTAGTTTTGACCTTGAGTCCAGTCTACTACCACTACCATAGCGGTCTAGTTTCTTAGGCCTGTTCTGTTCAACAACTGCATGCCAGGTTTTCTCCCACTTGACTTCTGAAGCTCTCAGTGCAGCACTGACCTGAGTAAAGTATGGGCGTGTACAACATGCCTCACTGACGGACAGCACAGCATGTAATTATATCTTTATATGGGCATAAGCAAGCTCCTTCTTGTTTGTATATTTATGTGGTATTTGGTATTAACATTCCAAACAATAGGATTTCGTATGTACTTTTCTAGATTTCTATAACATCGGAGTTAATGAACTTCGCAGCATTACAGTGTTCTAATAACCATATTGATTTTCATGTGCAGGCAGCCAAGAAACCATTTGCAAGCAATGAACTCTCAGAGTGTTCTTGCGATGGAGCAAATCACTGCTCCCGACAAAACAGCACATGCCTCTGCATCTTCAGTCCATAAGCTGTTCGATGATAAATTAGACCCACACAGCATGATGGATGGCGCATTGGCATCCACGAGTCAGTCATCAAACATCAAGACCGAGTTGATCCGGTCATCAAGCTTGTCAAGGAGCCTATCAGTTAGCCTTCAGAAAAGAAGTCCTGAATCTGATCCTGAAAGCCCGCAGTCTCACGTCTCACATCCTAAATTTTCAGAACCCATGTTCTCAAATTCTTCGACATTCTGCACAAGCTTGTTTTCGTCATCTTCGACAAAACTAGAGCCATGCCATCAAATGGGCACTTTACCTTTCCTGCCTCACCCCCCTAAGTGTGAGCAGCAGGTTTCAGCTGGGCAGTCACCAAGCTCCTCTCTGCTCTTAAGTGGTGATACTGGCAATGGTTTAGATGAAGCTGAACAGTCAGATGATCTGAAAGACTTCCTCAATCTTTCGGGAGATGCTTCTGATGGCAGCTTCCATGGAGAAAACAATGCCTTGGCTTTTGATGAACAGATGGAATTTCAGTTCCTGTCTGAGCAGCTAGGAATTGCCATCACTGACAATGAGAAGAGTCCTCATTTAGATGTAAGTTAACTGAGCCCCTTACAGAAGCACTGCTCCACTATAATTTCAATTTGGCAGTAACAGTTTTGGCTTTGCAGCACACCAGATCCTCTGTTCCAGTTTCTACATTTTTTATTATAGTGATATTTCTCTGACACAATGTTTTTAGGACATATATGGCACACCACCACAGCTGTCATCGCTTCCAATACAATCTTGCTCCATTCAGAGTATACAGAATCTAGGATCACCAGTTAAAGTCCAGCTTAGCTCATCTCAGTCATCTTCTAGCTCTGCAACAACTAACAAGTCAAGGTTGAGGTGGACACTTGAGCTTCATGAACGTTTTGTGGAGGCCGTGAAAAAGCTTGAAGGACCTGAAAGTAAGTTGGCCATTTTGCATTATCTCTCACATGTTTTCAGGTTGTCTATAGTAGACAGACCATCCTTAATGAATAGTTTGCTTTTTTACCATCAAAAATAAATAGTTTGCTTTCATTTCTTTACAGAAGCAACTCCTAAGGGTGTGCTGAAACTAATGAATGTAGAAGGTTTAACCATTTATCATGTGAAGAGCCATCTGCAGGTGCAAGTGTACTATTGTTTGTACTGAAATTTGATTTCCCTTCTATGTTCTCATTATAAACTTACATTTTCTCTCCTATGCTCTTCATATAGAAGTATCGGCTTGCGCAATATCTTCCTGAGCCTAAAGAAGGTAAGCTTAAATTACCTACTTACCGCGTCCTTTATAAAGCAGTTTTTCCTGAAAAGAACGAACATCCTAAATGCTTACTCTGTGTAGATAAGAAGGCTTCCTCAGAGGATAAAAAAGCAAATCAGGAAAGAGCGGCAGTGATTCAAGCAAAAACAAGTGAGTCCTTTGATCACTTAAGTAGGGGAACATGCACATAAGAATCACAATCTTAGGGTTTTGCATCCCTTTCCTTAACATGTTTCTTAGGAATGTACAAGTGGCTGAAGCTCTAAGGATGCAAATGGAGGTTCAGAAACAGCTTCATGACCAATTAGAGGTGGGTACCAGAACATCCATAGTGCAGGCTATGGCTATGTTATCAAATCTCACAAGTAATGTTGTTGTCTCATATGCTTGATTAATAAATTTATCCAAAATCATTCTAGGAATTAGTCTGGAGTTTGGTTTCACTTCTATGTGGTCACTTGTGTTCTGTTCATCAGTCATCACTATCTTTGAACTGGATAACTTCTATACATCAATGAATACCTAAAAGCATTAATTGTATGCTATGAATGTTGACCATAATGATTAAAATTTAATAATCAGAATCAAATATATTGCAGGTACCATGTACGTCTGGTTTAGGCACTAGATCCACTGAATTAGCATGCCAATTTTTAGCGCCGACTAGCATCCTTTACCTTCGAAATTCTTGCTAGAATTTAGCACAACCTTTGGGACTTAGTATATGCTTGTTTAGATCCACTCTTGCTAATTCTTAGTAGCTAGCTATTACCAAGGTGGATCTAAACAGGGTCTAGTATCCACACCCATTATCATGTGGTATCTGAAATAGTCAGGAAACATGTAGTAACAAACACCCAATGATCAAATATTTTCAGCACTGATGATTTGAATTTCACAAACAGGTACAAAGGCAGTTGCAGCTACGGATAGAGGAACATGCTAGATACTTGCAAAAAATACTGGAACAGCAACAGAAGGCCGGCAATGTGTCACTAAAAGTTTCAACCAAGGCACAAGCGACAGTGTCACCTGAATCGACATCAGATGAGAGAAGCGAATCTGAGGTGGGCACCATTTCTCCGCGGCCATCCAAGAGCAGAAACCCGTCTGTAGACACAGAATGCAAATCACCGTCAAGGATCAAGAGAGCAAAGGTTCAGGTTGATCTTGAAAACAAGGCCCCGTGTTCATAGTTATTTGCTATTGTTTGTAACTTGAACAACTATAGTATCTCTAGTTATCTGTTGATATCTTGGCATGAACTGGACTTAAGATCTTAGCCGTTGTATTATATAGTTCGACTTTGGAATGGAAATGGAAGTTAGGGCTTATGTTTGAATTTTTCTCCCCTACATAGGCAACTTAGGTTTGGATTGCTATGTTTTTTTTTTCCCTTAAGTCCATTGGCTTCCTCAGTGTTACCTTACTTCAATCGTAGAGTACCATGTACTTCTGGTTTAGGCACTGTTTGAAGACACTGGCTTCCTCAATCGTAGAGTACCATATACTTCTGGTTTAGGCACCGTTTGAGGGTAAAGAATGTATGGCTTCCCTCTTGCCAGATGCCAGGTCTTCATCCTTCCCAGAGGCAATCAGTTAGGAAACTATTGGCTGATTTCAGTTTACGAAATTATTGGCTGATTGAATTCAGCAAAGCAGAAAAGAATGAGTGCACGACACAACCCCCGCAGCTTGGCATCATATAAAGCAGTTTTCATCTTTATAAATGCCATCATAAGCCAATGATTAGAGCTGAACTTAACAAAGAAAAACTTTGCACAAGAGAAGGCAGTACATTGATATTTCAAAGGATAAGTGGTTCTCTTCATTCCTGTACAGGCATATGTACAATCTACAATTATAAGGTCTTTACAAGGTCATGCAATATACAGTTGATACACTAGTATCATAGGCCTGATGTATCGTCAAGCAGGAAGCTCCTGTCAAATGCTGATATATATTCTCTTCTAGAAAACCGCCATCATCAGTAGCATTGCATTCTAACTAGAACTAGGGAATTTGCATACGACAGAGTGCAGCAGGTACTTATTACAAAGTGCTGACTGTTTTCTCTTAAGATGTCCCTTCTGATTTGCTGTTCCTGTTAGTAGATAACAAAAATCAGGTTAATGATTTGTGAACATGAGGACAAGTGAAAGAGTATGGCCATTTTCTGCTTCTCCATGATCTATCTGCCAGAAACTAAAACAATTTGTAGTTGCAAACATAGTGTAACTTTTGTGGTAAGCACACTATGATTGAAACATTGGGGTAATATCTGAAAACGAAAGCAACACTCCAAAAGTCTAAATAACAAAGGTTTTTTAGCACCAAAAATACATTACTGTTACTGTTAGCCATCTTGACAGAGATACAATTTGCTAGTAAGTGTGGTATATTGTAAAGCTATAGAATGGATTAAAAAACAAGCTCAGCTGTCTGAGTAATCAAAAGGTTCTAGTCTTCTAGAAAGCATCAAATCATTCCTGGCCAAGTTGGAAACATTCTCAATGGGTATGATACATGTAGGTAGCAAATGAAGCCACAGCTATTGTAAACCTACAACTACAAGCAACGGATACGGTGCCATCTAACAATGTTTTTTCGTCCTTAGGTTCTATGTGCTTGTTGATCACTGAAAGGAAGCATTGACATTAAGGAGCAATGAAAATGTATGATGAACTAAAGGGTGGCACCTACTTTCTTGCATTAATATTAGTAGCAGCATTGCAGGTCAAGATAAAATATGAAAACTTCAAGGTTTAAGGAGACAGCAAGATAAATCAAATTAAATGAGGTTATATATAGCCATGTTTCTAGAATACATGCTCACGATGTACAATAAAGTGCAATAACCAGCAGTTTAAATGAGAAAGGATACATAAGTTATTTCAACTCGTTTTTTACTAGATAAACCACATCGAATCCTGCTAAAGATATTGGTTATTTTTCTTCCATCCCTACCAAGTATCCAGTTCCCAACTATGCCAATTCAATATACAGTTTCTGAGAATAGGACTGCAGGTATTCGCAATACAAGGTGTAAAAAAAAACTATCCAGGAACAAACATGGACAAAAAAACGGAGTAGCTTTCAAGTACCAATACATCGATTTGTATGGACTGAAGTTTGAAATGTATATGCTTTTCTTTGAATTGCAACAAACAGTTTTACTTTAGCACCGACATAGGCATGGCAAGAAATGTAGGAATTTGAGATAGGCATCCAGAGGGTAAATACGAAGAACACAAAAATGCAGGTAATGATGCCTCCAGGTCCTTTTAGGTATTGTACCAAACTGCAAATGAAGTTGAATCAAGTTTGAAATACTGAAATAGATAGCTCAAGCAACTTTCCCTTCAATTTAACTATAATTGCAACCACGCCCACATGAAGAGCTGAACGTCAACATACACCTAACCAGATCAGGTAGTTGGGTGAGCATGTGGTATGCGGGCACAAATCCTAATCTACAACTTACTGCAATCAAATTGATCAAAAGCTCCATTCCAGGTTTGGTTCAGGAATACGACGGTAAGCATTCAATTTTCTGGATCGAATTGAACAAAAGCTGGCCAGTCAATTTCCACATAAATCAGCACCTAATAAACATCCAGATGAGCAAAAGGAGGGAGGAGGCTTGTGTGGTCGTGAGGAGGTAAACCTTTCACCTTTGGGCGGCCTCGGCCTGGTTCTGGTAGAACTTGGCGAAGCGGCCGCGGTTGGCTGGCTTGGGTTTAGAGGGCTTCTTCGGGCGCAGGCCGGCGATCTCCTGCACCAGTGGCACGTGCACCAGCACCGTCCTCCACGCCACGTACCAGCCTGTGGAGACGAACGAAGCGGATCAAGGAACCCGCGCACGCAACTAGGTAACCGAGGGAGGAACGGGAGGGGTGGCGTACTGAGGAGGATGAGGGTGAAGACGAAGGCGATGGCGAGGACGGGGCGGATGAAGAAGACGCCGGCGACCTCCGACGCAGCCGCAAGGCCGCCGCTCGCCATGGCGCCGGCGGCAGCTCAGCTCCGGACTTGCAATGAGGCAATCCGCGAGCGAGGCTATTGAGCGTATGACATGCGGGGGCCAGGAACTCGTTGGCGCAAGTAGCCTGCTGCAGCGCCGTTCCGTTTTAATTTAACTCCGACTTTGCTGCCAACGCAAATGCAAGCAATCACCCGTTGACAGAGGCTGCCGATATATATGTTTTTTTTCTGTTTGTAAAATCGTTATGTGACCGACCAGGAGTTCAGGACATTTCCGGTACAACACTGCTCAAATGTTCGCCGTCACATATTCCCATTTGTCGAAAGCTAACCACTAATATGTTATTAGTGTCACCGGGATTCATAAAAGGTTGCTATCAAATTTTGAGTGTCATCAGGATTCACAAGAAGTTGGTATATACGAGCATCCAATCACATCTTTCACGTCTTTACTGAATGGAAATAATATAGAAGAATGGCATGCATCTTCAAGAGTTTGCTAAAATTCACTTGGCAAATCTTGTGATTTGACAACTCTCTAAAATATATAGCAAGTAAAAAAAGAGTCCCTCTCCAATAGTTTGGCATAATTCACTTGCCAAACACAGATCAAACTTACATCGAAACCCCGGGACGCGAAACAAAATTATGTTTATATCCTTCCACCTCTTGCAAACTTACATCGGGAACTACGAAAACGAAAACAAAATTGTTTTTTCACCCTTCCACCTCTTCTAAAAGCTCGATGCCAAACGACGCCGAGCACGCGCAAATTTGCGCCCTGGAAGGGGTGAGGATGCCAAGCTCACAAAATTGCCAAGTACTTTTGCCAACTTGTTGAAGATTTTTTTTTTAGTTTTGGCAAAAATCCTAAGATGCCAAGTCTTTTTTAGCAAACTTTTGGAGTTGCTCTATGCTCTATCATGACTACTAGTTCTTCAAATAGTTTCGTTTGCTCCCACACTTCCTTATGGTATGTTTTGTGATACCATTAACACTAGTAACCGATTCGCCATGAGTTTTTGAGCCAGTAGTCGTCCAATAAAGCAACTTTTTTATGCCCAACCAGCATACTTCCAAATATAGTAACAAAGGCATCGATAATAATAACACTAAGTTTTAGGGTTAGCTCATGCCCTAGCTCTAGTAATAAATTATATGTAGGAACTGCATTAAACTCCATATAAAGTTTAGCACTCACACAAAAATAAACTTTGGGTTTTATTAAAACCCACGATCACTAATTTGAATCCTTGAAGCACAATTATTGTAGCGCCTCGCTGCCCTTTTTGTTGCTTGCTCTCCAACATCAGACCTTTCTTCTCCATCTCTGGGGCTTGAGTTGTACCACTTTGCATGTTTTCATGGTGATATGAAGATCATGATCTACAGATCCACAAATAGGAGCACACAGAGGTTGATGTGACATGAGGCATTTACTGGAGGTGGTGTTTGGGAAGAGAAGAGAGGTGCAACGCTAAAGTGGGGATGAACATGAGGTGAGAAACTTCTTAAGGTTGTTTGATGGGGATTAAATCTCGTACAAGTCAAAATTTTCCTCAACCCCCTCTAATTTCTTTGATTTTGGGATCAAATGAATAAGGTCATTGGAGTGAATAAGTTGGTGGAACTTAGACACGGTGGATGAGGCTATGGATGTGTCATGCATGACATATTGTGGATGTTGGCTAGGTAGATCTATGCCTAGATGTCACTGAAAAGATCTAATAAGCCATAGGTACAAACTAAACCTCTACCTCTAGTTATAATATCACAAATAGTGAAATAGATGTGGTTTTTTTGCTAAATTAATTTGAAAAAGTAACAAAACATATGCTTCTCACTATTTATGGCTTCTTAGGTGGAATTCTAGATAGTCCAGCGGGATAGAAAGCACTAGGACTGTCCCTGCAGTCACTTAGAAAGTTGGTGGTATTTTCTAGTCAAACAATAATGAAGTTCTGCTTGGCAAGTGTATAAGATGATGACGACGATGACAACAACAACAATAGCAGCAACAACAACAACAACAACAATAGTGAGAGGAAAATACACAATGTTAATATAGTTCCTCTTCATGACCATATATACGAACTATTAAAATTTATTCTTTGTTATTTTTCCCTCGTCTAAACAGTTTTAAGAAAATTAAAAATTACAATAAGAAACAAATAATATTCTTTACGTTTAAAATTATAAGTTGCTTTAACTTTTGTATACATATATTGTTATATATAGATACACAATAAAAATCAATGTATCAACCTATTATAATTTATAAAACAGAGGAAGTATATCATATGAAAATAAAAACAGAAAAATAAACACAAATGTCGGCAATATGTTTTCCACCTGGGCGGTGGGCCTAGAGCAGACACGGAGGCCCACCTCGACCAGAACCCAAAGCCTAGCACACACTAGCATCCAGACGAGGTGCCTAGGTTACTCCGCCTTTTCGTTCCCCGTTCACACCACCATTTTGCTCCCCGTTCATCCCGTTGCGCTCGCTTCTCTCTAGTCTGTCGCCCCGCCGCTTTGCGCGAGGTGCATAGGTCTTCGTCGACATTCTTCATCAGGACTTGGGGCGGCACTTCGGCCGCGGCGAGCACCGAGGGTATGCCCCACGCCGTTCCCTTAGGCGGACTCAACAAAGAGGAGGCAACCGGAGACCCATCTCACGCTTTAGGTCGTGCACACAGTAAATGGGGGAAAAACTCAAGGCTTGCCCTCTCCAATGGAGCACCCATTTGGCCCCCGTGTGCTCCGTGGCTCCCAGACAGCGGCGTGGCGGCGCTCCCCGGCCTTCCCACTCGGCCCCCAACCCCACGTGGCGGCCCCAAGCAACGGCAGGCGAGCTCCCCAAAGCTGGTACCGCTTCGGCCCCTTCTCTCCCTCTCCCGGATCCCGCAGATAAAAGCGATCCGACCGCCCCGCGCGCGGGCGACGCGGCGCACAAGATCGCCGCCACAAGCAGTGAAGCGGCATGTGAGGACGCCGGAGACGCAAGGCGCCGGCCGGAGCGGCTGGGTGGGCGTGCGCTTTTCTACGCCAATGACTCCACCGCCATCGCTTCGCTGTAATGGTCCGCGCGTGTCGCACCATCTTCCCGTCTAGCCGCAGACCGGGCGCCGCCGCCGCGGCCCGCGCAAGTAGCGCCGCCATGGACCCCGCCCTAAGGCCGCCGCCGAGAAGGAAGGGAGGGCGCTTCTTCGGGCGAAGAAAGGGGAGGGCGAGGGGCCTGGCAAACGGCCGGGCGATGACAACCAAAGCAGCCCGTGTCCCTGCAGCTCGAGCCGGACAGAGGTGCGAGAGGGGTCCCACCGCCTTTTTCGGCTGGATTTGCGTCGCCGAGCAAGACGACGCTTTTTGCCCTCGACGATGGCCGACGCAAAATGGGTTGCTTCTTTCGCCTTCCATTGGAGGTCGCTTTTTGAGCGGAAACAACGTCTTGAATCCATTTTAGGTATCGTCTCCTTTTTGCATCGGGCCATTGGAGTCGCCTAATCTTTGTGAACCGAACAACAACAAATCCTAGCTT
>JADLZL010005629.1:0-18977 GCA_015844335.1 Chrysopogon serrulatus | reverse complement strand
AATGATTAATTGCAAATCTAGCACCCGGTTGCAAAAGAAATTGCAAATCTAGTATCCCCGCCGGTCGTACGAAAGCCGACAGGGGACCTATCGGCAATTGATAGCCGACAGTACCAATCTCGGCTCATGGTGCGCCGACAGGACTCAATCAAATCTACAGGGGAAGAAGCTAATAGGATTTTGATACTTTACATACTTGTAGATACAGAAATTTTCTAAAATCCTAGAAAAATAATTATATATCTAAATATTCTAAAACTTGTTACGTAGCTTTTGTAATGTGTTTGCTCTCCAATGCAAAATTAGCGAATCAACAAACATAGTATTTGTGATTAATTAATTCATATAAAACATATTATAGAAACAACAAACATATGTTTGTGACACACTTTTGATTTTTTTATCAAAATAAGCGTATTATGGATTAAAAAATCGTCAAATTTTTTTAGATGTTAAAAATTAAAAGCGCAACCAATTTTGTTTGGATCTAGTATTATAACTTTTGTAGTTTTAAAACGTTTGTAGTTTTAAAAACTAAATTCTTACTACAAACGTTTTTAAAACTACAAAGGTTATAATACTAGATCCAAGCAAAATTGGTTGCGCTTAATTTTTAATATCTACTAAAAAATTTGACGATTTTTTAATCCATAGTACGTTTATTTTGGATAAAAAATCAAAAGTGTGTCACAAACACTATGTTTGTTGCTTCTATAATTTGTTTTATATGAACTAATTAATCACAAACACTACGCTTTGTGGTTCTTAATTTTGTACTGGGGAGCAGCACATTGCAAAGCCATGTAACAAATTTCAGAATTTTCGATGTACCATTATTTTTCCGTGATTTTAGAAAATTTCTTGTATGTATATGTGTTTTACATGTATTTAGCTTCTTCACTGTTGGGTCTTAGGCGCCAGTCGGCCATCAGCACGCCGATTAGTATCGGCTACTGTTTAGTCGGCAGCCACGTAGGCCTGTCGGCTTTTGAGAAGCCGACAAGGTACATGTCGGCCTTCCAAATGCCGATTGGTGCTATATTTACGATTTTCATATAACAGCTTTTAGATTCGCAATTAATCATTAAAAAAATATTATTTCAAAAAAAAATTCGGCCGGGATCGGGATCGGCAGCTTCGCGCAACTCCGGCTCCAACGATGACGAGGACGACCAGAATCGCGATTCGTCCGCGGATCTCTGCCATCGATAGATAGATTCTCTCTGCATACAGCATCCGCCATACAGCATCCGCCACGGGCTAGTCGTACGTACGTGCTCTGAAATAGCATGTCCTATGAGCTGTGTGGTCCTTCCGATATCCTTGTGGTACCAACTACCAACGCTCGATTTTAGCAAGCACACTAGAAAACCCGGCGCGGCGTTGCCGCGCCCTTTGAGTGTGCCTGCTTATACCCTATCATTTGTATTTTAGTACCTCTTTCTAGTATTTCTTAGCAATAGTTGACAATGCAATGTCTGAGAAAAAAAATATTTAACTTTAGCATCATTTGAATTGATATATGGTGAGTAAAATATACAAAATAGTAATGCTACAAAAGTATGGCTCTGCCCTATCGGGAACACCTCGGAGGTATTGTCATATGATCAAATTGGAATAAAATTCGCTATATTATGGATCTCACAGTTAGCATGGTGATTTTGTAGGTTCTTCTTACCGCTTTAGAATTTACAATCGACAAAAATGACAAAGATGACAATAGTAGCATTCGCATTTATATGTGATTGTGAGTTAATTTGCCAATTAAAGAAGAGATGGCCTTCAATATATTTAAAATTTCCTCCTAGCTGAGTATATAGATGTTGAAGTTCATTTGAAAAGAGACAAATTCTTGGTATATGCATTAGGTCATTGCTAATGGAATTGTTCAAAAGAAGGGCTATTTGCATTTGTGACAATCACCAAAAAATAGAAAAAAAAGATTTGAATATATAGGGTTTTATTTTAGAAGATTTTTATTCAAGAATTATAGAGTATGGGATTTGGTGTTAGGATGGATGAGATAAACTCAAGAAAAACACAAATGAGAGAAATTTAGAAATTATTTTATATTTTTGGATGATGATAAAGGGGTGAAAAATATTTAGGTATGTTCTAGAGTAGTTCTAGTTTATTTAGAAATTTTTTGGAAAGGAAAAGGACTTTCTTTAATCTTTTGGGTACGTTTCTCGTGAACGCCGTAGCATTAATTATATGAATAGTGCATGGACATTGGTGAACAGTATAAATTATAATATTTTTGTAAGGTTTAAAAATTAGAATAAATTAATAACATATGAATTTGTCACTTTTTTGGTTTGATATTTGATTAATTTGAGTATTTTCTATAGAAATAAAACTCTTTGAATTCGAAAGGGTCAAATTGAAGTGAAAATTTATTATGTTTTTTATTCATATATAAATATTTATAGATAGTTTTCATTATTTTATCGATTAATTGCAGTGCCTATGAAAATAAATTAATAGTTTTTTTTTTTTTTAGGTACGAAATTTTTAGTCTAGGGTAAATTTGATAGGGTTATTGGTTTTCTTTAAAAAAAAGGGTTAAGTCCACTTTAGAAACCTCCAACTATCGCATAAGTCTAGATTTCAACCTTTAACTTTAAAATCGGATGACATTGGCCCTCCAACTCTTGAAAAAGTTCACTTTTCAACCTTGGGCGGTATTGCGGGCGGTTTTGGCGCGTGAACAAAACTTTTGGTATTTTTCTATAGTAATGATATTTGTTTATTTTATAACTAATTATTGGTACATGCTAAATTCATGAAATTTTTATGTAGCCTCTTCATGATGTACTCTACCTAGAAAAAAATATGAAACCTAGAAAATGAATAGTTTTTGCATGTTTTAAAATTACCTATTTTAATTAATAATTGTAACTTCTATGATTTTTGTAGGTCAAAATAAATATCCAAAAATTATGAAAATTGATTTGTAGCTGCTTTATGATGATATCAACCTGTACAAAAGTTTGGGATGAATTTGAAATATTTAAATAAATTCTTATTGCACTTATTAATTAAAATAGGTAATTTTAAAACATGCAAAAACTATTCATTTTCTAGGTTTCATATTTTTCTAGGTAGAGTACATCATGAAGAGGCTACACAAAAAATTTCATGAATTTAGCATGTACCAATAATTAGTTATGAAATAAACAAATATCGATTACTATAGAAAAATACTAAAAGTTACTGTTCATGCGCTAAAAACCGCCCGCAATACCGCCCAAGGTTGAAAAAGTGAACTTTTTTCAAGAGTTGGAGGGCCAATGTCATCCGGTTTTGAAGTTCAAGGTTGAAATCTAGACTTGTGCGATAGTTGGAGGTCCTAAAGTGGACTTAACACTAAAAATAAAAACTATGGTAGCCGTCATGAACAGTGTATGCACAGTGAAAGTACGTGCACAGTGTTTAAACAGTGTTTGCACAGTTGTCGCACAGTGTTTTTGAAAGCGATCTGCTGAGCGATTTGAGCCGTCCGATCGAGATCCGACGGCCGAGATTTTGCTGTCGACGTGGCACGCTATCCCGCGAGCTTGAACTCTGGTTTGGAAAGGTAAAGATGCTAAAGCTGAACCAACTTGCAATGGCCCTGCTGCAGTACGCAGCTTGAGAGTGGCGTGTGTGAAAGTGAAACCCATCCCTATAGTCTAGAGACAAGAAACGAATTTTTTTTGAAATAATATTTTTTAATGATTAATTGCGAATCTAAAAGCTGTTATATGAAAATCGTAAATATAGCACCCTGTCGGCCGCTGGAAGGCCGACATGTACCTTGTCGGCTTCTCAAAAGCCGACAGCCTACGTGGTCGCCGACTAAACAAGAGGCGATACTAATCGGCGTCTTGATGTGGCGGCGAACCTTCTAAATTATATGGCCCACAAGCACCGACCTTGTCCCTAAGACTTCGATCAACCATGCTTGAGCACCACATAACCTAGAATGTTCCGTCGGGTGAACCCCCCGATAAACCACGTTTCCTCCGGGATCGATACTTACAGAGACATCACAAGATTACAACAGTTTTTCATACAAAATACCGTAGTAGCGGAAGACTTACAATAACTTAATTTACAAATTTTTTACAAAACTTATACAAACCAGAGTGTTATTATTACAAACCAAATGGAAGTATCATTATGTAACTTTATTACAAACCACACAACAAAAGTTGCCCTGCCCAAGGCCACTCAATTCACTCCTCATCAGTCACTTCTTCGATAACCGTCATGCAACAAGGGCCGTAGCACTCTTGTCCATGCGGTTCACCCGCAACGAGGGTTGAACAAACCCCGAGTACAAAAGTACTCCAAAGACTTACCCGACCAAAAATTGGGGAGAAGACTCGGGAATGCTTTGCTAATAGGAATCAAGGTGAGGCTTTAGCACGATTAAAAGACACCCTTTTTGCGAAAAGAGAGACTCGGCCGGTCCTTACTTTAACAATCACTTGTCAAACACATGCCGGATTCAAAACTCTCATACTCGCACTTTCATTATTACTACGATGCCGGGACTCGGATCACGGCTCCCATATCGTGGAGCACACGACGATTCGAATCGCTTTATATACCCAAATGGGGCTTCCTAGCCACACGATGTATGCAGGACTCAACATCTTACATACATCAACTCAATGCTTAGATTTCTCCCTACTAGAACGGGTGTACAAAGACACCACCTCACTACGGCCGCCGGTCACTTCGGGCGGTGCGCATCGTAGGATGGGTACACGCCATCTGTCCGCTCTAGTAACGAATAGTCCAAGTGGAGCTTACCACCATTAGCATGCGACTAGTACTATCCAATAACCTCATGATCCCGTGGCCAAACAACGGACGGTCCTTAACCGACACAAGTGGGCGACACTACATCGGGGCAATAGCCCCTCCCGATGCAAGTCACTCCACCGACGCCTCGAAGTTACTCATCATCATGTTCTTGTGGTGTACCCTTGACCCCGTCCGGAACAAGGGTAGACGACAAGCAACATCGTTTTCAGAAATTCCCCTTCAGGGAGTATTGTTATCACACCTTTGAAAACAAGTTTATCAAAGCCTACACTAGTAGCGGGGCTAAGCGCAACTAAGCATTTCAAATCAAAACAGGTGTACAGGGTAATGTAACAAGGTACGATAAATGCATCAAAGTAGGATAGCACACAACTCCTACACCTAATGCATTATATCATCACATGAAATCATAAAAACTTTTCAAAATACAAGGATGGGTTTGATGAATCCGGGGCTTGCCTTGGGGCTCGATGAAATGAGGATCGGCTACCCAATCACCAAGATCAGATCCAACCTCTTCGAAACTGGGGACGGCTCGACTTCCTCCTCGGACCCGACAACTACACGATAAAGATGCATGATTACAATGCAATAAACAAAAAGAGCATGCGATAATGATGCAACGATTATTAGTCGACCTTGAGTACAACTTTCCTTCACGGTACCCTTGCACTAAGAAGGTATAACTAGCGTCGACGACGACGAACAGCGATACGCAATCAACATGAAATGCCAAAGGTCATTAGGGTTAATGACCTAGGGTCATCACTCAATCCCAAAATCAAGCAACCCTAATGGTGATTAGAGGTGATTACTAATTTATTGACCATTTTCACAGTCGTTGAAAGCCGCTAATTAACTCGCTAATTAAAGATTAATTAAACCCTAATTAATCAAAGAATTAACTAATTAAACATTAATTAAAAAAAGGATTAATTAGGCTTAATGCAAAACTTAATCAAAACTTAACCAAACTTCATAATTAAGATCATTATCACCTAATTAGCACACAAAACAAATTTCATAATTTTTGGACTTATATTTTAATTATTAAAAATCATGGAAGTTGCATTTATTAATTTAAGGAGCAAATTATCATACAATTAAAACTTATTGGAAAAACATGGTTAGTATTTTTCCCTGGACAGAGCATATTGCAAGGAACACATACATATTTTTTGCCATATTTTAATATGCCCAAAATAAATTGTAGCAAAAAAAGATGAAAAACAACATTTAAAAACATAAAAAGAAAAAGAAAAACAAAAAACTTTCCCTTTACGCGGGCCACCGTGGTGCGGCCCAGAAGGCCCGCATCACCACTGCGGCCTGCCCCGGCCTGCGCTCGTGCGCCATGCGCGCCCTCTCCCCTCTCTCTCACCGACAGGCGGGGCCGGGATGTCGGCCCGCCTCCCCCCCCCCTCCTTTCTCTCCGAACAAGACGACGGGCGACGGCCAACGGGCGGCCAAAAAGACAACACCTCGACAAAACCAATCACACGACGAACTCCTCCTCATCACCCCGCGTTGAACGAGCTACTATACGAACATAGCCGACCATTGGCGCGCCACCGAGGGTACCGGCGGCCACCGTGGCGGCTCCACGGCCGAGCTCAACGGAGCCTCTCCGTCGAAACCAAATGCACCAGCGTGCTCAGCACACCGTGGCGGACTCGACGCGATGCGAACGCGATACGCAAATGACCTTTTGATACGTATAGCAACGCGTGCGCTGCCGCGCAAGACGGCGACGCCACCGACGCCGTATGCGTCCTCCGGCCAACTCACGACGACTCAAACACAACCGACACCCCGAAAGCCTTAGGAGCTCACCGTGACTTGAAAACAAAGGAGCTACGAGCGTGGGAGTGGGTGGAACAGGGTCGACGGCGGTGACCGAGGCTACGGCGTCGGCAGTGGACGGAGGCGGGAAGACAACGGGCGCTTTGCGCAACTCGCTACTAGAGATTGCGATTGGTGGTTCGTGGGACGCCAAGCAGGAAGCTAGCGGAGCTGTGTGCAAGGATGTAGGCTTGATCGTGGAATGAGGAAGGCGAATTTTGCCGGTGAACCGAGAGGTGTCGACGGCGGCAGAGAAAGGAGAAGCTTGGCGACGGGCGGCCAATGTTGCTCTTTATGCAAGGGCGGCAGCATCGGTCGGACAGTGGACGGGTGTTCGCTGGCCGACGAGCTGGTTGGCGGCGCTGAAAAGGCGGAAAAGCGAGAACGGCCATGGCGGCCGTCGGCCGGCCGGCCGGCATGGGCACCGAGCACTGCATGCACCCCCCGCAACACCGTAGCGGGACACCTCATTTTTCCATTTTACAAATTACTTTTTGAAATTTGTACTGTACACAAAAATATCCTAAAATACAGTTGGCTCAAAATTTTGTGCTCTACAACTTTCATTAAAGGATTTTGGTCAGATTCAAACTGGTTTTTGAATTTGAACTTCAAATTTGAAAAGAGGGTAAAACCCTACTGGGGGGAATTCAAAATTACTTTTAAATTTTGAATAAAAGATGAAAATCTCCAAAAATAAAAAGTTGTTCCATTTCTCAAGGGCTACAACTTTTATTTAGGAAGTTTTTCATGAAACCAAATAATTTTTGAATTGTAGTTTAAAACTCAAAAGGAACATTTCCCAATTCAAATAACCTTTGAAATTAATTCAAATTTTATTCAAAAACTTGAAAAACTTTATATACCAAAGTTGTAGAGCTCAAAGGGATACACAAACTGTATTTTGGAAGTTTTCCCAAATTTGGAATATTTTGAGATGAAATTGTAAAGGGGCAAAAACACATTGAAAATCTCCCTTTTTGCAAAGTTTTTCAAATTGAATCTTTGGGCAAATAATTAGTGATGTTGTGGCACTTTTCAAACTCAACCAATAGCACTCTTTTAAAGTACAAACTTCATACTTTGAAATGGTGCCAAAGGTTAGCAACTTTTATTTAGAAAAATGATTATGGTTAGCTCACCAAATTTGAAAATGATATTCAATTTCCAACACTTAGCCTCTCAAGCTAGGGTTTGGGATTTGAATTCCAAATTCAAATTTGATTCTTTCTTACACCTCATTTGACTTGTAAAACATCTTTGGGGTGTGAGTTGGAGTTAGCCAAGCACTTGCAAACATCAAGATTCATTTTAGTTGATTGTTTTTATTAATAAAAGTAAACATGTGAGTGAAGTTTAAATTATAAACGCATACACATGTGATATAAAAGGGCGTAAACACAACCCTAGAATGGTAAACTCATTTTAATTATTTGAATTAGGGTTTTTTAATGATGAATGCTCATGCAATGATGATGATGACATGGCAGGTTTTTGGTTAACGAACACCGGGGTGTTACATTATATTCCCTTTAAAGGAATCTCGTCCCCGAGATTCAAAGTTTAGGGCTAAGTAATGGAAAAGGAAACGTGTCAAGAAAACACATCTTACATGGGTTCATAAGAGAGGTAGAAGGGTTCATATTACAAGTCTCATATTTTTTTTCGAAAGTCACGATTGTTAGAAACCAATCATGACTTAGGAGAAGGAAGGAAGAAACTCGAAAAGTGCTCATTCAAGAATTCCTCGATTCTCGTGTTGCTTCATCCTCGAATGCTGATCCCAATGAATTTTATAAAATCTTCTTATATGCCTCAAGGGTGACCCGATCCTTTCGATCAAGAATTTTGATTTGGATACTCAACACACTTCGGTCGAGGTTCGACACGAAGATCTTCAATGTCGCGACTTTGTCCGGTACTTGCAAGCACTTTTTCGGTTGGGACACATGAAACACATTATGCACCAAATGACAATTGCTCGTAGATTCAAACGATATGCTACCTTCCCACATCTTTCCGTAATCTGAACGGACCAATATATCGGGGTGCCGGTTTACCTTTTTACCCCAAAACGGTCGACACCTTTACTTGGTGACACTTTCAGATATACATAGTCTCCAATTTCAAACGTCAATGGTCTTCGCCGCTTATCGGATAACTTTTCTGTGCGGGACCGAGCTATTCTTAAGTTTTCTTGAATCTGTTTTACTTTAGCTTCAGTTTCTTTAACTAGGTCAACACCGAAGAACCACCTTTCGCCGGGTTCGCACCCGGTTGAGCGGAGTGCGACATCGGCAGCCATACAAAGCTTCAAATGGTGCCATTTTGATACTCTCCTGATAACTGTTGTTGTAAGCAAACTCGCTAATGGTAGACATTGTTCCCAATCGAGGAATATGTCAACACACAAGACCTTAACATGTCTTCAAGAATCTGATTCAACCTTTCACCGACCATCGGTTTGGGATGATAAGCAAAGGTTGTAAAACAGAGTAGTACCCATAGTTTCATGAAACCTCTCGCCAAAATTGAGCCATAAATTGAGTACCTCGGTCGGTGACTATACTTTTTGGAATCCCGATGCGCACACATTACTCGGTCTATATATAATTGAGCATATTGAGGTGCTCTATATTTCTTCTTTCTTGGAATAAAGTGAGCGCAGACTTGGTCAACCGATCAACAATAACCCGTTTGAATTATAACCCTTGGCGGTTCTAGGCAGGCCAACGATGAAATCCATACTAATATCCTCCCACTTCCAAGCCGGAATGGGTAAGGGTTGAAGTTCTCCAAATGCTTTTTAAATGCACAGCTTTGACTTTTTGGCGTGTATCACATCAGGCAACATATCGAGCTATCTCGATTTTCATTTTAGTCCACCGTAATCTCGCCTCGGGTCATGATACATCTTATTGCTACCGGGTGAATCGAGAATCGTTAAGTGAGCTTCGTCAAGAATCAACCGTCGGAGCTCGGGGACCTTCGAACAACTAGCCGATTTTTAAACCATAATACATTGTTGTCATCAAGGCGAAAGCAAGATGCTCGCCCGATCCGACTTTCTCTCTAATGTGCTTGAGGCCTTTGCTTTCTCGTTGAGCGGCAATAATCTTTTCTTGAATAGATGAGTGTACGGTGATATCATTCAGAGTACCCCGAGAAATTATATCAATATTTAATCTCTCTCTAACTCTTGACATAGGCTCAGATTTACTCGGAGTGACAAAGAAGACAGCTTGCACCGACTCTTTTCGACCGAGAGCATCCGCAAACCACATTGGCTTTGCCAGGATGATAATGGACTTCAAGATCATAATCTTTGATTAATTCAAGCCATCTCCTTTGCCTCATATTCAGCCTCGCATCGAGTGAAGATATATTTCGGACTTTTTGTGATCACTATAGATATTGCATTTATTGCCCAACAAGTAGTGTCTCCATATTTTCGAGCATGCACAACCGCGGCTAACTCGAGATCATGAGTTGGATAATGCTCTTCATGTCGCTTCAACTGCCTCGAAGCATAAGCAATAACTTTGCCCTCTTGCATTAACACACATCCGGTGCCGATGCCAGACGCATCACAATACACATCGAATGGCTTTTCAATATCCGGCCGAGCAAGGATTGGGGCAAAGGTTAAAAAGATCTTTTAACTTATGGAAAGCTTGCTCACATTCGATGACCATCGAAATTTGGTTTGATTCTTGAGGAGTTCTCAGATTGGTTTGGCTAATTTGGAGAAATCGAGAACGAAACGACGGTAATATCCCGCCATTCCAAGGAAGCTACGAACTTGATGAACGGTGGTGGGTGGTTTCCAATTAAGAATATCTTGGATTTTGCTTTGATCAATCGCAACACCCTCGGCCGATAAGACATGACCAAGGAATTTGACTTCACTAAGCCAAAACTCACACTTACTAAATTTAGCATAGAGCCGATGCTCTCGAGACGAGCCGTAACAATACGGAGATGCTCCGCATGCTCTTCTTTATTTTTGAATATATAAGAATGTCGCCGATGAACACTACGACAAAACGATCGAGCTCGGGCATAAACACCGAAGTTCATCGATACATGAAATGGGCCGGAGCATTAGTAAGCCCAAATGACATGACTAGATATTCGTATAGGCCGTATCCGGTGGTAAAGGCGGTTTTCGAATATCTTCCCGGCCGTATACGTATTTGGTGGTAACTGATCTAAGATCAATCTTGAGAACACCTTGGCTCCCCGCAAGTTGATCAAAGAGAAGATCGATACGAGGAAGAGGATATTTATTTTTGATGGTCACCTCATTTAATGGACGATAGTCCACACACATTCTCGAGTTTGATCTTTCTTTTTCACGAAGATTGCAGACAACCCCACGGTGATGAACTAGGTCGGATAAAACCTTTATCCAACAGTTCTTTCAATTGAGTCTTCAATTCACTAACTCTTTTTTGGGGCATCCTATAAGCTCTTCGGGATACCGGTGCAAGCACCTGCTTCAACTCAATCACAAATTCGACATCTCTTTCCGGTGGTAGCCCAGGCAAATCATCAGGGAACACATCTGGAAACTCACAGACTACCGGTATATCTTGAAGTGCTGGCACTGAGGTTGCATTAGCGGTCGTAACCGCTTTCTTGGGAATCGAAAATTGGATAAGGAGTGGGGACTGGTTATCGGGTAGCAACAAATTTAACATTTCTATTCGTGGTATCTATCACAGCGCCATACCGGGCGTAACTAGTTCATTCCGAGGATCACATCTATATTTTGATCCTTCAATACTATCGATCTGTGGGATATAAATACCCACCAAGAGATATAGGAATCGAGAGACTACTTCCCGTGTACACATACGCCTCCCTAAGTGATTGCACCATAAACTCATCTTTAATTTCTTTTATGGGAATTTCATGCTTGGTAACAAAGGTGCGGTTGATAAATGTATGAGATGCACCAGAATCAAATAATGTAAGTGCGGGGTGATCGGCAAATGGGAACATACCCATCAACACGGGTTCTCCTTCAAGAACGTTCCCCGACCGACTTGATAGACGCGCCCAGCCTTCTTCCCCGCATTAACCTTCGGGACACGCTGTGGAACACCCCTGCCTTGACTCTGGGGCTGTTGACCGCCAGACCCTTGCTGAAATTGGGAAGCATTCCTTTTGGGGTAGGGACAGCTTCGATACGTATGCCCGACTTGATCACAATTGAAACACGGGCCGAAACCGTAGAAGTATTTTGTGGAGCCGGGTGGAGTTGGGTTTCAACACCCCGGGTGTTCGGTCAGTTGGGATAGGTTGCGGCAGCAGGCGAGGGTACACCTGTTGCCTCGGAGCTTGTTGCCGCTGTGGTGGGTAGCGATAGGGTTGAGGATTTTGCGGCCGTTGTGGATAGCGAAATGGTGGGCGATAGTGCCGGGTGGGATGATAGATAACTTTCTCGGGCGCTTCGATTCCGCCAGATTGTCGAGAGAAAGCACGCCGCCCTCACTCTTTTGCTCCGACAGGATTTCTCATAGGCAATGGCTATATCCACGCCTCGTAGAAAGTGGCATTGGGGTTTGAGGTAAGGTGGGTTTTGATATCTCCCTTTAAACCCCGAGGAAGCACTTCTTCTTCTTTATATCGCATCCACATGTTCTCGTGCATACCGTGAGAGGTGGCTAAAGGAGTTCACGTCTCGCACCACCGATTGTCCACCTTGTTTCGTGGCTAAAAACTCTTCTAACTTAGCTTGCATTACTCCGTCGTATAAAATGCCGACGGAATGCATCTTTGAACACGGTCCGTGTGATTGGTCGGGTCGGCCGGCCGCCAAAGGAAATTCGCCCACCATGCGGATGCAGGGGCCTCTCAAATTGGGCGGCAAACTTGGGTTTCATCAAGTCCGACAAACTTCCAAAGAGATCAAACTTCAGATCTATAATGCGAAGCCAATCATTAGCTTCTAGGGGCTCCTCACCACGTGAACACCGGGCGGACGAGTATCGGTGAAGTCCGCATATGTGATTTCGTCGTGATTACGACGACCCCGATTTTCACGTGGTGCATTATGATTCTGGCGACTTATCTCCCGTAGCATACGGGCATTCTCGCATGGTGGCGTGGACTAAAGCTGCCACAAAAAAGAGCCAAAGAGGTGGTGCTTGTGGTGCCCGAGGGATCTCACCCCTCTCTTGTGAAGAACCGCACATCCGTTATAAACAAGATCGGATTTACTCACAAGCGTGATTTATTAAAATTGAAAACAACAAGACAAACCCCCCCGGTCATACAAAGGTTCGCTTATTTATTTTACAAGTCCGCCCATAGGCCTGACACCCCAAAGTTGACTATTTAACATATATTACATCTCTCTCTCTCTCTCTCAGGGAGCTCAGATGTCAGATCCCTCATCTGGGTCAGACGCATTGCCTGCCACGGACTCAGCTACCTTGGACTCCTCGGTCGGTGCTGAGTACGCCTCTGGTGACTCCACGGCACCTAAGTCATCTGCAGCGACCTGCTGCTGGTATAAAGGATCATGTAGATTATACTGAGGATGGATCTCCTCATGCAGAGCAGCTGTATACGCTTCGAGGTTCGCCACCTGGATCTGCAGCTCCTCAATGTAGTCATATCCATCATTCCTCTGATGCATCGCGCCGTCCAGCTCATGCTGAAGACGAGCGATAGTTTGCTGGAGCTTGGTGATGACTCGAAGATCCGATTGCTCCTGCCTCAGCTGACCCTCTAGCTCGGACTTCACTTCATCCCTTTCGGCAATTGCTATGCTACGCTCCTTGGTGGCGATAGCTAGCTCAGCAGACAACTCAGCTATCTTTTGCTTCTTGGTTTTCTTCTTCTCAAGATTCGGCTCGCTTGGGCCGGCCAAAGATCGTTGCGACGTGGTGCCATCCGGGTGACGTGGCACACCCCTAGGACCGGTCTTCTTGCGAGGAGTCCGCTTGGTACGGGCCATCCTGTAGAAAGCAAAGATAGAATCTATAAGATTGAGAACCTTAAAGTCAGCAAGAATAGGATTGATTTTACTTAGCCCAATCACTTTGTTTCGGGAATTAAATTTTTAAACATGTGAATTAAATATGATGCATGATCGGACCTACGGATCGAGTAAAATCTTTTAAACTTAACATAAGCATACTTTTAGCAATATAGGGCAAAAGAGAAAATACATGATACTCCGCTTAAGACTTTTATAAATAGCACCTATGGGGGTTACTAGAAAGAATTAAGACGGAGCGTAAGCAATTTGAACTAAAACCCTATTTTAATATTTAGATCCAAAACATTTTGAAGTTTTTGAAAAGTAATATCTGTAAGTATCTTTGTAAGTACCGCCTCGATACCCTTTCGTGGCGTAACCTTCTAAATTATATGGCCCACAAGCACTGACCTTGTCCCTAAGACTTCAGTCAACCATGCTTGAGCACCACATAACCTAGAATGTTCCGTCGGGTGAACCCCCGATAAACCACGTTTCCTCCGGATCGATACTTACAGAGACATCACAAGATTACAACAGCTTTTCATACAAAATACCGTAGTAGCGGAAGACTTACAATAACTTAATTTACAAACTTTTTACAAAACTTATACAAACCAGAGTGTTATTATTACAAACCAAATGAAGTATCATTATGTAACTTTATTACAAACCACACAACAAAAGTTGCCCCCGCCCAAGGCCACTCAATTCACTCCTCATCAGTCCACTTCTTCGATAACCGCCATGCAACAAGGGCCGTAGCACTCTTGTCCATGCGGTTCACCCGCAAATGGTTGAACAAACCCTGAGTACAAAAGTACTCCGCAAGACTTACCCGACCAAAAATTGGGGAGAAGACTCAGGAATGCTGGCTAATAGGAATCAAGGTGAGGCTTTAGCACGATTAAAAGACACCCTTTTGCGAAAAGAGACTCAGCCAGTCCTTACTTTAACAATCACTTGTCAAACACATGCCGGATTCAAAACTCTCATACTCAGACTTTCATTATTACTACGATGCCGGGACTCGGATCACGGCTCCCATATCGTGGAGCACACGACGATTCGAATCGCTTTATATACCCAGCTGGGGCTTCCTAGCCACACGATGTATGCAGGACTCAACATCTTACATACATCAACTCAATGCTTAGATTTCTCCCTACTAGAACGGGTGTACAAAGACACCACCTCACTACGGCCGCTCGGTCACTTCGGGCGGTGCGCATCGTAGGATGGGTACACGCCATCGTCCGCTTCTAGTAACGAATAGTCCAAGTGGAGCTTACCACCATTAGCATGCGACTAGTACTATCCAATAACCTCATGATCCTGGGGCCAAACAACGGACGGTCCTTAACCGACACAAGTGGACGACACTACATCGGGGCAATAGCCCCTCCTCGATGCAAGTCACTCCACCGACGCCTCGAAGTTACTCATCATCATGTTCTTGTGGTGTACCCTTGACCCCGTCGGAACAAGGGTAGACGACAAGCAACATCAGGTTTTCGTAAATTCCCTTCAGGGAGTATTGTTATCACACCTTTCAAAAACAGTTTATCAAAGCCTACACTAGTAGCAGGCTAAGCGCAACTAAGCATTTCGAAATCAAAACAGGTGTACGGGTAATGTAACAAGTACGATAAATGCATCAAAGTAGGATAGCACACAACTCCTACACCTAATGCATTATATCATCACATGAAATCATAAAAACTTTTCAAAATACAAGGATGGGTTTGGATGAATCCGGGGCTTGCCTTGGGGCTCGATGAAATGAGGATCGGCTACCCAATCACCAAGATCAGATCCAACCTCTTCGGAAACTGGAGACGGCTTGACTTCCTCCTCGCACTGAAACAGACTACACGATAAAGATGCATGATTACAATGCAATAAACAAAAAGAGCATGCGATAATGATGCAACGATTATTAGTCGACCTTGAGTACAACTTTCCTTCACGGTACCCTTGCACTAAGAAGGTATAACTAGCGCCGACGACGACGGAACAAATGATACGCAATCAACATGAAATGCCAAGGTCATTAGGGTTAATGACCTAGGGTCATCACTCAATCCCAAAATCAAGCAACCCTAATGGTGATTAGAGGTGATTACTAATTTATTGACCATTTTCACAGTCGTTGAAAGCCGCTAATTAACTTCGCTAATTAAAGATTAATTAAACCCTAATTAATCAAAGAATTAACTAATTAAACATTAATTAAAAAGGATTAATTAGGCTTAATGCAAAACTTAATCAAAACTTAACCAAACTTCATAATTAAGATCATTATCACCTAATTAGCACACAAAACAAATTTCATAATTTTTGGACTTATATTTTAATTATTAAAAATCATGGAAGTTGCATTTATTAATTTAAGGAGCAAATTATCATACAATTAAAACTTATTGGAAAAACATGGTTAGTATTTTTCCTGGACAGAGCATATTGCAAGGAACACATACATATTTTTGCCATATTTTAATATGCCCAAAATAAATTGTAGCAAAAAGATGAAAAACAACATTTAAAAACATAAAAAAGAAAAAGAAAAACAAAAACTTTCCCTTACGCGGCCCACGCTGGCGGCCCAGAAGGCCCGCACCGCCAAGCCTGCCTGCCTGCCTGCCGTCTTGTGTGCGCCCCTCTCCTCTCTCTCTCACCGACAGGCGGGGCCGGGATGTCGGCCCGTCTCCTCCCTCCTTTCTCTCCCATTAACAAGACGACGGCGACGGCCAACGGCGGTGCGCGCCAAAGACAACACCTCCGACAAAACCAATCACAAAATTTAACTCCTCTCATCACCCCCGTTGAACGAGCTACTATACGAACATAGCCGACCATTGAGCCGCTCACCGAGGGTACGCTGCTCACCAGCCGGCTGGCGACCCACTACCGAGCTCAACGAGCCTCTCCGTCGAAACCAAACGTACCAACGTGCTCAAAGACACCGTGGCCGGACTCGACGCGAATGCGAACGCCGATACGCAGCCGACCTTGGATATGTTATAGCAACGTGCGCAACCACGCACAAGACGCGACGCCACCGACGCTTCGTGGCTTCGGCCAACTCACGACGACTCAAACACAACCGACACCCGAAAGCCTTAGGAGCTCACCATGACTTGAAAACAAAGGAGCTACGAGCGTGGGAGTGGTGGAACAGGTCGATGGCGGTGACCGAGGAGGAAGATGCGTCGGACAAAGGGATCTGAGGCGGGGAAGACAATCTGAATAAGCCGATAGTGATTAGCATCCAACCATGAAAAACGGATACTAGAGATTGCGATTGGTGGTTCGTGGGACGCGCAGAAGCTAAGCGGAGCTGTGTGCAAGGATGTAGGCTTGATCGTGGAATGAGGAAGGCGAATTTTGCCGGTGAACCGAGAGGTGTCGGCGGGCGCAGAAAAAGGAGAAGCTTGGCGACGGCGCGCCCACGACCTTTATAGAGCAGCATCGGCCGGACAGTGGACGGGGGTGTTCGCTTGGCCGACGAGAGCTGGTTGGCGGCGCTGAAAGGCGGAAAGCGCGAGAACGCCACGGCGGCCGCCGGCCCGGCCGGCCGGCATGGGCACCGAAAGCACCGGCATGCACCCCCCCGCAACATCAGAAAGCAGACACCTCATTTTTCCATTTTGCAAATTACTTTTGAAATTTGTACTGTACACAAAAATATCCCAAAATACAGTTGGCTCAAAATTTTGTGCTCTACAACTTTCATTAAAGGAGTTTGGTCAGATTCAAACTGGTTTTTGAATTTGAACTTCAAATTTGAAAAGAGGGTAAAACCCTACACGTGGGGAATTCAAAATTACTTTTAAATTTTGAATAAAAGATGAAAATCTCCAAAAATAAAAGTTGTTCCATTTCTCAAGGGCTACAACTTTTATTTAGGAAGTTTTTCATGAAACCAAATAATTTTTTGAATTGTAGTTTAAAACTCAAAAGGAACATTTCCCAATTCAAATAACCTTTGAAATTAATTCAAATTTTATTCAAAAACTTAAAAAACTTTATATACCAAAGTTGTAGAGCTCAAAGGGATACACAAACTGTATTTTGGAAGTTTTCCCAAATTTAGAATATTTTGAGATGAAATTGTAAAGGGGCAAAAACACATTGAAAATCTCCCTTTTGCAAAAGTTTTTCAAATTGAATCTTTGGGCAAATAATTAGTGATGCTGTGGCACTTTTCAAACTCAACCAATAGCACTCTTTTTAAAGTACAAACTTCATACTTTGAAATGGTGCCAAAGGTTAGCAACTTTTATTTAGAAAAATGATTATGGTTAGCTCACCAAATTTGAAAATGATATTCAATTTCCAACACTTAGCCTCTCAAGCTAGGGTTTGGGATTTGAATTCCAAATTCAAATTTGATTCTTTCTTACACCTCATTTGACTTGTAAAACATCTTTGGGGTGTGAGTTGGAGTTAGCCAAGCACTTGCAAACATCAAGATTCATTTTAGTTGATTGTTTTTTATTAATAAAAGTAAACATGTGAGTGAAGTTTAAATTATAAACGATACACATGTGATATAAAAAGGGCGTAAACACAACCCTAGAATGGTAAACTCATTTTAATTATTTGAATTAGGGTTTTCTAATGATGAATGCTCATGCAATGATGATGATGACATGGCGGGTTTTTGGTTAACGTAACACCGGGTGTTACAAATGATGGTCGATTTGGCGCCTTGTCGGCTTCTTGAAGGCCGATTGGTTCAATCGGCTTGTGGTGCGCCGACAGGGCTCAAGACCAACAGTGAAGAAGCTAAATACATGTAAAAACATATACATACAAGAAATTTTCTAAAATCCCGAAAAATAATGGTACATCTGAAAATTCTGAAATTTGTTACATGGCTTTGCAATGTGCTGCTCCCAAAGACAAAATTAAGAACCACAACGTAGTGTTTGTGATTAATTAGTTCATATAAAACAAATTATAGAAGCAACAAACATAGTGTTTGTGACACACTTTTGATTTTTATCAAAAATAAACGTACTATGGATTAAAAAATCGTCAAATTTTTAGTAGATGTTAAAATTAAAACCAATTTTGCTTGGATCTAGTATTATAACCTTTGTAGTTTTAAAAACGTTTGTAGTAAGAATTTAGTTTTTAAAACTACAAACGTTTTAAAACTACAAAAGTTATAATACTAGATCCAAACAAAATTGGTTGCGCTTTTAATTTTTAACATCTACTGTGGGATTTGACGATTTTTTTAATCCATAATACGTTTATTTTGGATAAAAAATCAAAGTGTGTCACAAACATATGTTTGTTGCTTCTATAATAT